>CCYA01000252.1:322305-433808 GCA_900000165.1 Ceraceosorus bombacis
AGACTTACTTCATCACTCGGACAATACCTCTGCCACATCTTGCCGTGATGCACACGCATTTTTGCTCCACCACACACATCAGCCTAGTTCTCTTTCTACACTGCTAGGCTCATTTTACTGTAGCCTTCCATTGCTCGTCCTCGAGACGGTCTTGGTCAAATTCATCTACGTTCTTTCTTCATAGTCCCAGATTTGGTCGCTTGCGAATGTCAGCGCTTGGCGATGCGACCAACTTTTTACTACGAGCTTCGCGACAAAGTCTAGCCGCCGGCTTGAATGACCGTGAAGTGGCCAGATTTGCGTACAAGGCAACAGTCACGAGTCGCCAAACACAAGATGCACCAGCAAAATGCCGGCAGCCAAAGTCGGTAACCGTATCGGAGTACCAAACGCGTGCTGCAGCCTAAGTGGCCCGTCCGGCAGGGTACGCTTGTGATACCGTGCCGGTGCTCCGATCAACCGTGCTTTCGCCGGACCCTGATGGCCTGCTCGCGTCCCGATGTGCGGATGCCATACATAGCAGCAGCCGAGAGGAAGCGAGCAATGTTCTCGCTCGCAATGATTCGCGAAAGCGGCCAAATCGTGAGTACCGGTACAGCGTTTGATTGACAAGCTGCATCGAGTCTGAGTCCGATTTCAGGAACCAAAGGCATGCGTTCCGGAAATTCGGGAACCCGTCGCATCGCCATCGCCCCAGGAGTCAAGAGTGTCGATTTAGTTGATTGATGGTCCGCTGCTGTGCTTTGCCCAAGCCAGAAGGTGGAAAGTGTCCCGTTTGGCGAGCACTGCTTGCCCCTTGCATATCACGTCTATGCGCCTATGCGCATCATCCCTCTCGGCTCGACCTACCGAGCTCACAATCTCGACAGTAGTAGTACTCGTGACTGTGACTCTCTGACTCGCCTGCCTGCTCGACTCATGGACGCGCACCCCGCCGTGACGATTCATGCTCGTTCTGCGTGCGCGGCCGAGTCGAGTCGGCGAATCAGCTCAGATCCTTTGCGGGCGCTCCTTCCGTGCGATTGTGATTCCGCACACAATCTTGGGCCATCATCATCGTCAAGCCATCGTAAATTTTCGCTGTCATTGTGGCTCTGCGGGGCCATTGGGTAGCTGTTCATGAATTTCTGCGTCGCTTTGCCCGCAACCGCCAAAGTCGCACTCGAAGTCTAATCGCGACTGCTTCATGCAGGCGCATCAAGCTCGGGCCGCTCGCACGGCCGGTGCTGACGGTGCGCGCTCAATCATGCGCAAAGGTTCGCCTTGCGTGGGTCGAGATCAGCGGCGGCATGCTCGCTCATTCGGTGCTGCTCATTCCACGCAGCACCAGCACAGCTTGAAGAGCTTCGACTCAGACAGCCCAACGTGGCTCACCACCATCACCTCTTCTCACGCTCACCACACCCACAACATCCCCCACCTTCCCCTGACTTCTCTTTCCTATTGTCCCACCACTCTGGACCCAATCTCCATCCGCTCACCTCACCACGGAATAACCTCACCGCATATCCACTCTCCAAATCCACGAGGCGCGCTCCCTCAGCCTGCTGTTCACCTGTCATCATGACAGACTCGCTTCCTTCGGAGGTCAACGTGCTCATCCTAGGCGGTGTAACCCATCTGGCTCGTCCGCTGCTCACTTGGCTCTTATCGGATGAACCGGCCAGGTTGGGTGGACCGACAGTGAAGCATGTCCGCATGGTGGACAAGTTCTTGATCGCCAAGGAGGGCAGCTCCACGTGAGTCGACTCGAGTCACTCTGGCTCGTGAAAGGAGAGGAGCGAGTCCGCTGCCGTGTCTGAGCTGCGCCTGTCCAGCAAGGAAAGCGGCAGAGCCCTTGGACATCACGGCGCAGTCGCGAAGGAGGTCGTGACAGCCGCCTGAGAGAGCCGCCGGGGCACACGTGCTGAACAAATTGCCTTCCTCGGCCACTTTCAAAGATTCGTTGACCCTCCGACCATCGCCGCCATTTCGGATTCTCGCGTGGAGTATCAGCAGGCGAATCTGAACATCCCTGGTAAGTCCGCAAATCTCAGTGAATACTCGTCTCAAGTCTCTCATCGCTGCACCCCTTCCTTGTAGCCACCGCGGCGCGCGTGTTTGAGCCGAGTGCATCGGGTCCCTTTGACTTCGCATTCGACCTCACTGGGGAAGGGATCGTAAGCAGTGGTGAGTAAAGGGTCATTGGAAGGCCAGGATGCTTGCAAGCCTGACATCGTGTTTCCCCGCGTCCATGAGCGCAGACGTGCCGGCCCAGCTTCTGCTTGAGCGCACAGTCAAGCTTGCAGGATCGCTCGCAGCTCTCGCTCAGAAGGCAGGTGTCAAAGCATACGTGAGGGATACGCCGCCTTTTTGGAAGTCGAAAGTGGACGAGGGCTTGATCCAAGAGTCGTCGGATGTGAGCAAACGATCACTCCCAAAGGGGCCCCGAGCGTACTTCTACTACGAAGCAGAGCGAGCTGTGGCATCCATCGAAGGTTTGCCCGCCGCCATTTTGCGCTCTGCGGGTGTCTGGGGTCCAGCTCAGTACCATGGGGAATTGCCGCCTAGACTAGCGCTCGGCGAGGTGTACAGGATAGAAAAGGAACCCATCAAGATCTTATGGAGCGGAGACCTCAGACTCAACACTCTGCACTCCCAAGATTGGTGCACCGCTGCTTGGAGCGTGGCTCGCTGGCTCGCGCAACGAGACCGAGCCGCCGCAGATTCGCAAGCAGGAGAGAAGCTGCCAGCTATCTCTCCTAGCGACAAAGGGAAAGGCTTGAACGTGGAGTGGAATCAGGATCTACCCAACTGCTGTCCAAGAGCCAAAGTGCCCACTGTGCCGGTCTTTAATGTGGCGGATGATGAGGACACTAATCAACAGAAGCTGCTAGACGCCATCGGAGCGTTCTTTGGTGTGGAAACTGGTTTTGTCAATGCCGCCATCAATGCCTGGGCCAAGCTGAATTTGAGCAGCGTGGTAGATGAAATGAACGAGAAGGTGAGAAGTGATAGCGATGAGATGAAGCGTGTGCGGTTGCAGCTGGCGCTGATTGCAGGCATTGGCACTCGCTTTGTAGCACTCCGAAATGATCGCAAAGATCATGGCACAGACACAAATCACGAGCACGCCTTTTACGCTCTTTTTGGACACTGAAGCCGTCGCTCAACGGGCCATCGCGCTCGAGACCACCAAGATAAAGAATGTCATTGGCTGGAAGCCTGCTAGAAGGCTGGACGACAATGGCTTTGAGGAGATGATCTCTTCCTTTCAAGATGCCGGAGTCTGGGCCAAGAATCGCTGAGATCTTTCGTAGCAAGACGTTCTCTCTAACCTTGGGGAGCGCACCTCCTCACCCTTGCATCGAATCGTATCATAGCTGGTTCCGCACTGAAGTTTAAGCAAGTCTTGGTGACGCCCTCGGTCGATCCCACTCGCAACGAAATCTTTCCCACCAACATACAAGGGCACCGCACTCGCAACACACAATCTCGGACTTGCTAATATAGCGCCTTCTCTCTTCTTGCTAATTGCCATCTCCATGTCGGCCGTCGACGTGACCCAGGAAATACTATGCACGGCGCTGAGTCGCGACAACGCGTTGCACGCTGTATGTGGCGATGCATTTTCTGACTGTATGATGTTGTACATTATGCTAGAAAAGTCTAAGCGCTGATTGTTGACTTCGCGATCATTGAGTGTCAATGTTCAACTGAAGCAACGCTCTCGGATAGAGCAGCGCGAGCTCAGAACGGACTCCTCTTTCCCATATCCCATTCTCTCACTTTTGCCGGGAATGGAGAGACCCCACTCGGCTTGCCCGTGTCCCCCTCCCTTATCTTCGGCGACGCAGGTCGCGCCCCTCTCACTTTGCTTCGCTTAGCTGTTCGTGAGTCTGATGAGGATTCAGAAGCAGGCGAGGCGGCTCGATGGCGCCTGGACTTTGATTTCTCGCCAGCTTCGTGGCGCGACGAGTGTTCTTTGTCACGTAGATGGCGGTCGGACTTTTCAGAGCCCTCTTTGTGGTGACCGCGATGGGATCCGTGTCTGGAGCGCTCATGGCGTGTCGTCTTGTCCTTCTCCACCGGCGTTTCTGTGTCTTGCTTCCTTTCTGACCTCCTCCGTCTCTTTTGCTCTCTTACAAGTTTACGCTCCTTTCGCTCGCGTTCCTCCTTCTCCTTTCGCTCTTTTCGCTCCTTGACAACCTCCCACATCTTTTCCCAACCCGTCTCGCGAAGCATCTCGCCCTCTTGAGCATCCTCTATACCTGCGTCTCCCACGTGAGTCGCATCTAGCGCGGCATCGTAATCCGGCTCGAAGTAGCGATCCATCTTGGAGCTGTACAGCTCGCGCTCAGCGTCCGGTAAACGGGCGGCTCGGTCACCCTTGTCGTGCTTTGGTGCATCCGAGCTTCGGTGGTGTGAGCCGCGCCTGGATTGAGTAGATTTTGCGTCATCGCGCGGAAGATCGGGTAGATGATGGATGGAGTCTTGCTGCACAAGTCTCTGACGTCTACTTGAAGCTTGGCTTTCCCCATGGGCAGCGTCACATAGATTTTCCGACTTGGGGCTCCCGGCATCGCCCGCTCGCGGTCGTGTCAATGTGGCTCTCAACTCTTGCTCCCTAGCATCCAACATGCCCGCTTCTCCCTTGCGTGGATTGCCTCTGCGCCTTACGTCGTTTTGCACGTCTGCCCAGCGAAGGGGTTCTTCGCCCCCTCTTTCTCTGCTAGACGCCCTCCACACTGAAGAGTTGGAACTGGTGCTGTCTCGCAGGTGCTTCTGTTCTGCTTCGGACCAGTCACCGGAGTGGCCTTGCCTGGCCAAGACGGCTCTGTTGTGACCATCTACCTGATTGATCACTCTGGCGAGAAAGCCTTTGTTGGTTGGGGCAGCTCTAGCCTGAGAAGGTGCGGAACTTGAGGTGCGGTTTCTGAATGATGACCCCTCTGCACGAGCTCTGGCATCTTCCAAGAGCATCTGACCAATGTATGCATCCATGTCCGCATCTTCGCCGATTTCCAAGCTTGAGCCCGCTCCATCCTGCCTGCTTCGCGACGTCCGCGATAGTTGTGACACTGCTTGCGAGAGCGCTGAGATGGTCCTGTTTCCTCCAGCGCCAGCCGAGCGACCAGCACCCGAGCTCTCCGCTTGGCTCATCTACTCGCAACTTTTGCTAGGGGAGTAAAGAGTGATCACATCGACAGACCAGAGCAACAAGCACTTGTGCGCGTCGGTGTTAGAGAAGGTGGTAGGAGTGGATGAGAGCCATGTATGTATATAGCAAGGGCGCAAAGACGTTGTCGACGCGAGCTATGCGCATGCATGCCCACTGGTGCTCGAGCCATGCGGTGCAACAAGTACGCTCAGCGCGCACCTGTCGATTAAGGAGCGCATGCAGTCATCAGAGTCGCTGGAGCCGGAGGTGCCATCAAGCGGTCTCTATCATGCCCGTTGACCATCACCATCCCCTAGCCTTGCAACCACCTGGAGGGTCTCAGCCTGGCTTCAATCAAGTGCGCTGAATTTTCAGCAGAAGGAGAAGCTTGTTCACACCGCACACGGCCCTGCTTCAGTTCTCGGAGCGGATCAGGCTCGCACAGAAGCGCATCACAAGACCAGCATCCAACCTCTTCCAAGCTAGACAACAGGAAGCGCTCTGTGCAAGGGTCCCCGCATTATTCAGGCTCGCGAATCAAAGTCTCTCAGCTGGCTGAACATGCCTTCCAGCAGGCGACAACAGACTCACGCCTGGCGTACAGCTGGATCGGGCACGAATTCCCGCTTCGGTGAAGCCACTTTCAGGTCCTTGCTATCTCCTGGTTGGTGGATAGCGTTCGCGCAAAGGCTGTTTCAGTCGTCGATAGAATGGTGGAAAGCTGCGACTCTGAGAGCGCGGTTGGCAGTGTTTGCATTGGGCGCCATGTATGGAGGGCTGGCGTTGACGGCATTGATTCTAGGACCAGAGAAGATTGCCTCGTTGCTGGGTGGCCTTGCAAGTCAGATCTCTGCATCGAGCCAGGGAAAGCTCTATCTCCTGAGCGCTCTCGTCATACTCTCAATACCTCCTCTTCCGGGATACGGTAGTGCCGTCACGCTTTGCGGGCTGGCGTACGGCTCCGCCTCCATAGAGCCCAAGGGAACGCACGGCCTTTTTGAAGCTTGGACTTTGGCCGCTGTTGGATGTCTGCTGGGGGCGAGCATTGCTTTCGCTCTGCTCAGATTCATCGTCAAGGGTCCTGGAAAGAGTTGGCAAGTCATTACGAATGTCACGGATGATCGGAGGTGGAACGCCGTTCAGCTCGCTATCCGGGACAAGGGTCTAGCCATGGTGGTGCTCATACGGTAAGTGCTGGAGTGGGAGCCACATTCTTGAGCGGTAGCAGCCCCGTCCGTCCTGCAGTCTCGCGCTCACCGGCTGCTCCATTCCCGGACCCGTTCGAGCGCTTCAGCTTCAGCCCCTTCCCCTTCTGTTGTGAGTACAGCACTCCGACCTCTACTGCACGGCAATGCTTCAGGCACTGATTTGGTCGCCTGCTCTTCGGCCTCAGACTCAAACCTCTTCTTTGCAGTGAGTCGGAACCAAACAGTTTCGTAGACGTGTATGCAAACGCTCATATTCAGTCGTCACCCTCAGTCGATGGAGTCTGTCAGCTTCTTTCAGTTCCTCGTAGCTACAGCGATGATTACTCCAAAGCTGCTGCTGCACTGCTTTGTAGGGGCGAGGACAAGAGAGCTTTTGGACAGCGGCGCACGGCAAGAGTTGGACTGGCACGCACGTATGCTCAACATAGCATACATCCTCGGAGGTAGTGCCATCGGAGCTGCCACTGGATGGTGAGTCTTTGGCGTTGCTACACAAGTTCTTGGAATGGGCAGCGGAGAACTCGTCTGGAAGCTGAGACTCATTCTCACTCCTCTTCTAGGTTTGTCTGGCGCGAGACCCAAGCAATACTGTCCACATATGACGCAGAGGAGGGTCTAGAGGGATCTTTGGAAGCAGACAGCTCGCCAATGCTCGGCTCTCGACGAGGAAGTGTGAGGCGCGCTCGCCCAGACAGGGGGCGAGTCGATGGGCCGAATCCACAGCCCACACAGTCGAGTGGAGCGTCAAGACCAGAGTACGTTGATGAGAGGCGCACCACACCCGGTAGAGGCGAAAGGGAAGCGGATAGCCTACTACTCAACAAAGAGCCGGATGTTGATGATTCTGCTACTTCTTCTCTTCCCTCGCCTGATCCCGATCACTTCGACGCGACCGACTCGTCCGACCCCTCACTCCATTCACAATCCTTCGATACATCTACAAATGTACGTGGTTCTTCCTCTTCCTCTTCGTCTCGCCCTGCTTCAAATTCTGCAACAGCGCCGGACTCGGCAAAGGCGCCAAAATCGATTGAGGAACAGGGTGGCAAAGTCGAGAATGCAGGTCAAGCACAGGAGCCTTTCGATTGGGGATGGGAGGAAAATAGCCCTGTCGCTCCAAAGGCTCCTCTTCAACCTTGACAGGGGCAATTGTTCAGGTTTGTACCGCCTTTGCGGACAATCGAAGGGCCATATCTAGTTCGACCCCAGCGACGCGCGTCTCCAGCCTATCGTATAGTACCCTTGGCTCCTTCTCTACATATCTCAGCAGAACCTACAAGTCACCGGCCAAGAATCTCCACTAGTGCCATGCATTGTGCTCTTGTGCGCCGATTTGAGTCGGAAAGTGATCGCTGCTTCCTACTCGTGCTCGGCTCATTTCTTCGAGCTACTGGATGCGTCCGCCTTCATTTCATCTTCCACCTGCGACAGTTCTTTGCGGATCTTGACTGGCGTACAATTAGCATCAGAAAGTCAGCAAAAGAATGGCCCCGATCCACTCCTGCTGAGCTACTCACGCCACCAATTCTAGAAGAGATGGAGGCAGCGCGGGGAACTTTGAGTAAGCGAGAATCCTGCATGCCGGATGTCTCTTCGCTGCAAATACTCCGAGCGCTCCAGGTGTGAATGCAATCAAGCATTCCCCTTGAGGCCATCCCGATTACCTACATGGATAGAGCGATCACTGCGGCCAAGCAGTCTGCCAATCGCTTCCTCGTTGGCGCGCGACATGCCCGAACTGCCTTGGAGCGCAATGTACGCCAGCAACGCTCGTCTTTCTGCCATTGTGATTCGCGCGTGAAGCAGCACAGTGGAGCGCGGTCAGCACGTGTTTGTCAGATAGGCACGCTGCTCGTGCTACTCACGCTCCTCAACGGACCAAACCGCTGATAGCCCTGCGTCGATTTTGGACCTGCTGGGCGTGCCGGGAGCTGAGGTGCCTCCTGATCTGGAAGGAGCCTTTGCCACCTTGGACGGAGTCGACGGTGCCTGGGTGCCATCCTTGTCGGAACTCGGCTCTTCCTTGACTCGTTTTCGTGGACTGCTCATTTTTTGCATGCGGGATGGTAGCAGAAGACAATGAAGGCAATTTCGAGCGTCAAGCAAGTCGCTATTGTGCAGCAAGCTTGTCGAAGATGAATTGGGTGATGTGCTGTCTACCGAACCCGCTGTAGTTGATATTCAATCGGCGAACACGGGAAAGAGGGGGAGAGGAAGGGGAGCGTGCAAGGTCTTGGCGCGGCGCTCGACCACACCTTGACCACGATGGATTCACGATTGCTGCAAACTCTACTCATGATTCGCGTCGCGCCGCGCGTGTGTGACCCGCACGTGCGCCGAATCATGCTGATGAAACACATCCACAAATGTGAATGTGACTGACTACCTAAAGCTACGATCGCTGGGAGCTTACCACGATGCTGCCTATAGCTTGCATCGCTCACAGGTGGATCATGCTGATCACAGAAATCAGCGCCCACTTGCGACACTCTTGGCGATCAAGTCACACGCGCAGTCGAATCACAGTGTGAGTGATCGTGAAGACGTCGTGCATGGGGTTGGAGAACGCATGCATATCGCACGCAAAAGCGATGCATCCACCGCGCACTCGCGAGTGTCAAAGAGATTCCTACCTCTTGGCCGCTTGCGGCTTCATTCTAGCTTGCTCCTCCTCCTTTTTGATCCTTCAAGCTCTTCTCCAGCTTGGCGATATCTTGTCGAAGTCCACGGTCTAGAGTTTGGGATGTGGGCATCGGTGTAAGGTAAAGCCCACGGCAAGCACCTCCGTGATTCACACTCACACATGAATGTCTGCAGGAGAAGGAAGCGGAGCAGGCAGGTCAAGGCGTCAGCATCAAATTTCCATCTGGCGCAGACATACGACCGGATACCATTGAAGCCTCATTCACTTACACTGACTGCAGAGGGGGTCTTGCCGATCAGCCTACCGAGTTCGGTGCGCTGAGCTTCGGGCAGGTTGGCCGCGTTATTCAGGTGCAACAGTCCAAGCACGAGTGTGTATTCTTGCAAAGACGAAAGGGCTACGAGCTTCAGCAATGGTCAGGATAGCGAGTAGGAGTCATGATTATCGGGACTTACTATCCTCCAACGTCCATTTGGCCCCTGCACCTCCTCCACTGGTTCCAGCGACTCGCTTAGAAGGCGAAGCAGGTTGACTTGATGGCGTAGCGCGCTTTGCAGGACTGGAAAGTGGCTCTTCCTTCGGCATGATGTTGATTGGTCTGATGAAATGGTCTGATGGAATGGTCGATGATGACAGTGCGGTGATCGAGTGTCTTTAGGGCTTTCCAGTTGGCGACTTGGTGTGTACTGCGTAGGTGAGTCTGAGTGGTCGGCAGCAGTACGATCATTGCTCGGAATATGCGGGTGATTGAGAGCATTGACAAGCATGGCGAGCACGCGCAGCACGTACATAGACTCATCGACATCAACATCCACCGGCGCAGTTAGCAATTAAGCAGTTGCGCGCTCAGCCACTTACAGCCGCCCAAAGCCCCAAACGCGACTCGTAATCGTAAAAGACAGTCAGAGTCGCGCTGCCTTCGTAATCGGTGTCTGCAGGGCGCTAACACAGGCGAAGCGCAATCCGATACTGTCGCCCCTGCGTCGGCGTCAGCTCTCACTCAGAATGGAGCACAATCAACGTGCTCACTCCGCATGTCAAGCGCGAAGCAGAGCTTCCTGCTTCAGCCATGCATTCGAAGCGCACAGATCAATTTCCCAACCGCGCGACCTATCCGGAAGTCTTCTCACTCTCGGAGTGGAGTGGATGGCTCACGTCGTCAGCGTTCAGACTCTGACTCATGCATCATGTAGAGCACGACAGGAAGATGTATCCAAGCATCGAGCTGGCTGACATTTGGTCATGCGACACTAGGCAGCCGGATGCCTTGCATGGTGAACATGTGGAGGTGGGATGACTACATCAGGCGGGCCTTCCTATGAGCATGAATGCGACAGGGTCATTTGCTGATGGTATGAGGTATGAGGTATGCGCTTCTGAAAGCTTGCATTCGCAAGTCGGCGGCTTCTCTGGCCGACGCCAGGAAGCTGACAAATGTCGAGGAATGTATTGTAGGGACGTTGACCCCTGCTGAACACACGGTTGTAGTGGATAAGCGAAGAGAGGCGCGAAAGCTACTTGACGGAAATGAGACTTGCCGCCTACGACACTCACGACTTGAATCTCATCCTACTCGAAGCCCTCACTCCTTGCCGATCCGAGTTTCCAGCTCTGACAAGAGCTTGCGCATTTTGCCATCTGCGAAGTGACGGCGACGCAAATACATTGGCTTGGTGTCAGTATGCCTGATTGTAGCTGTCCGAGGCACACTCTTCATCATTCACTCCACCACATCTGCCCGTGCAAGGCACAAGATGGGGAAAAAGGCTTTCAGTCCTTTTGCAGCCTTGGGTGGCGCACACGATCGCCATGCTTGATCCATACTGTGACTCACCTCGACAGATTTTTCGCTGCGACCGAGCATCTTGCTGATGGTTGCCTTCTTGTCTTTGCTAAGCGAGAGGTTGCCGCTAGCGAGCAGCATGAGCATCAAGCCTTGCGTAGCTGAAGCAAACGCATCGCATGTCAAGCTCCACTCCGTGCCATTGTCCCACGATATCCATGCAGACTCACTCTCACCTTCAGTCCAGCCGCTTGCTGCACGACCTGGAGTGCCTGGCGTCGATCGAGATTTTTTCTTTGGTGTGGCAGGCTTCGCCTCAGACTCGCTTGGTGCAGGACTTGGCACGGATGCCTGTCCTTCTTTTGTATCTTGCTGCATGCTCGAGTGGCGCTCAGAAGTCGTTTTGCCCTTGGTCACTGGGTCGTCTTCAGAGAGCTCTTCGTCGGTCAACGGCGTGAGGGGGCGCTTCTTGGGAGGCATGTTTGGTGGATCACGATGAATGACTTGGTCGCAGAAGAGGAGTGGTGAGTGCGGTAGAGAGAAGAGGCGTGCTCGGAACGAAGGACTGGTCAGTATTGTAGCTACTGCAGACGGGGTGCAAATCGCAGTGACCGATCATCGACTGGCAATGAGCCTGGAAGACCGCCGACGATTTGGGTACAGGTCGCAAGAAGCATTCATGCCAAGCACGCAGGAGCCAATCTGAGGGGACTTCAATTAAGAGGTTCGTGCGCTAACATATCTCACATGTCTCACGTGCTAAGATCACGCCAAAGTGTGTTTTGTCGTGGACAGCTCAAGATCAGCACAGTCAAGAGTGAGCGCGTTCTTTGAATCGCACATGCACCTCACTCGCAACTCAGGCTGAACGTGGGTGTACGTCATGAACTCACGCATTCTTGATTCAGATGTAGAATATGCGCCCTTCCGCTCAGTCTAGCCTGCTGCTGTACGCTTGCAATTAAGCAAACAACGGTGCTGTGATGTGTGCAGACTGCTTTGGCGGTAGATAAGCGCATTCGTGATTCGTGATTCTGAGACAAGCTGCTGTGATTCTTGCGGCGGTACGCTGCGTGTGGGCGGTACCGGTACATAAATGTAATAGACACACGCGGGCGTCTGGATGCGAGAGCAAGCTTCATCAGCAGGGACGCGTCTGCACCAAGCCGTTCAGATGTCTGTCTCATCAACAAGTCTGCTCCTGATGTCTGCGCGAAAGCAAAGCAAAGGCATTAGGAAGGCATATATCATCGCGAATGCCGTACGATCACGAGTGGAGACTCTTCTGACTGCAAGCTGACAAAGGGTGCACCTGTACACGTCGCTGCATGCAGGGACGGAGAGTACTCCAGCAATCAAGGCGCGATCGAGTCGGCCACGAATCGTGAATCTCCAACGCATGACGAGCACCTATATCTATGCTGGATATCGAATGTCTCAGGAATCGTGAATGAACAGCGCGGCATAGACGTGGCCGGTAATAATTTGGTGCAGGCTCCAGCACTGGACATCGCTGATGACAAGTAACGTATAGCCGGCTGGGCTGCGCAAAGCCCCAGTCGTGAGTCGCAGCGGCCTACGCTTATGACACCCCATAACGAGGGTGGAGCGACCTAGACAATCACCAATCAGAGCTAGTCACGCGCCGTGCGCCAGACAAGTCGTCCACATTGCCAAAAGAATCAAGTGCTGGCCTGCCAGCGCAAAGGGGCCCGCCTAGAGCGAGCGTGTATCCTGTCTGTCTGTTTGTCGCCTCAAAAAGGCACCTGCATACTCTTGTTCAGCCAAAAGAACTTGGTTCAAAGGGTCATGCTCCCATTCCAGACCAAGCTGGGCCCCAAAAGCACCACCATTCACAGCATCGTGCAAGCATCATTTAACACGCACAATGGCACCGAAAAAGCGCAGTAGCTCTCCCTCTCTCGACAGAGGATCCTCAAGCGCTCCTTCTTCACCCAAGAAAGGGAGAGCAGGCGCATCTTCCTGGACCGATGATCAAGGTAGGTGGCGCCAGAGAAGACCAAATCCTGGGGAAGTCTGCTTGTTGTTCGCGCTCATGCCTTTGTCTGCTCGTGGCATCTCGACACAGATCGTCGCTTGCTGCTGGCATACCTCGCAGCGGATGGCCAGGCACCTCCTCTAAGCGAAGCCAAAAAAGCCGCCATGGCATCTGCTACGCAGAGAAGCGAAGAGGCGGTCAGGGTGAGTTTGTCTCACGCATGCGTAGTCGCGCATTTGGCCATCACTCTGACGTAGGCATGCCCTTTCATCAGCAACGTTGGAAGAAGGTCGTCATTCCTGCTGTCAAGAAAATGATCGAGCAACTTGAAGGTAAAGTCGTCGAGGAACAGGATCAGGGTGATGAGTGATCTTGCAGGTCTATCATGATGCCATTCCAGCATCAAGTGGCCCACGGACACTCCTTGGAATGAACCGACTGTTTGTAAATGCTGCTCTCGCTCAGTCACCAGTATCCCCACGAATTGAATGGTAAATGGTACTACAGAAACGTTGAGACGATCTTTTATGGATAGTGCAACGTATTTGCGCGGCAGAGAGAACGATGGGAGGCTTGAAGTTTGAGGAAGGCGAAACGTGCGAATCATTGGCAAACACATGGAGTGAGCGGAATGGTGCCTACCATCCCGAGCTCTGCCTTCTGCAACTTCGACTTTCGTGGATGACCTAAACGACGCTACACCTGATCGTTTGATGCTACATTGGCGTCCGAATTGATGAGACGGTCAGCCGATCGCTGCGAGCAAGGCACGAAGTCGCGACTCCCAACTCACGCATCCAACGTTTACTTCCCAATCTTGCCTTCGGTAAAGCGTGCGACCAATTCCATCACTTGCTTGTGTGTCTTACCATCTGCGAGGGCAAGGTTCTTGGCTATGCTTGTTAGAAGCAGCGCCATGTAGCAAAAGTGTGTCGTCAGGCGTGAACTTACGCCACCAGAACTAGTCGTACGCAGGAAGCGGCCACCAGTCAGTATCTGGCAATGTTTGGGAGAGGTAGATCGCTGCTGATTCATTACTCACATTCACTGCTTTGTCGCTTCGTCCAAGCGCTTTTGCGATGACCTCCTTTTTTTGCTTAGTCAAATTATTGTCTGCTGAAAGGCCTAGCATCAATGACAAGGCAAGATTGTCTGTCGACATTCTTGACAGTCAGTGAGATTCAGCGTGGATTTCTGGTCATCTTGCCGAAAGGGGCTCACGATCGGCTTCGCTCCATGCGCTCGACTT
Source organism: Ceraceosorus bombacis (assembly GCA_900000165.1). Taxonomy (NCBI): domain Eukaryota; kingdom Fungi; phylum Basidiomycota; class Exobasidiomycetes; order Ceraceosorales; family Ceraceosoraceae; genus Ceraceosorus; species Ceraceosorus bombacis. Next base: position 336,329 of record CCYA01000252.1, read on the forward strand.
GCCGCTCGCTTTAGGCGAAGCGGTAGCGCTTGCAGTTCCAGCTCCACGAGCTCGAGGTTTCTTCGAAGCGCTAGGTCTGAAGTCTGCATCCCCATCTTCGCTCTCGCTAGGTGAAGGCACAAAGTCATCCTCTTGCCTTCTCTGTCCCCCGCTCTCTTCCTTGTCATTGGGAAGTTCGCTCTCGATGTCAGAGTCGGATCGCTTTGCAACCGGAGCGGTGTTGGTCTTGCGTTTAGGTGGCATTTTGCTAGTGGTCGCCATGCGGATGAAGGAGCGCCGGAACGTCAGGATGCTTGATGATCGGAGGTCTTTGCGTACGTGTACTCCAACTTGGTCAATAGAAGCGCAATAAATGGGCGAGTGTGAGGTCTAGGAAGAGTTCCTGCAGGCGCTCATCAGAAGAGCAGAATCGATAGGGGCCACTCACACTCGTGACTACGAGAGCGCGTCATTCGACCAGCAGGGAGTAAAGTTTGGCACTCAACCTCACGATTGGCAAACATTCACGATTTCCTTGGCTCGAAGCTGTCCTCGTTCTTCCATCTCTCACCATCAAAGATATATGACATGTTTACATGCACATAAAAAGCATGCGCTGCTCCCAACGATCTCAGCCTTGTCGGCGGAGCGCCAGGCTTCGGGCCAGTCAGCGCATGCATGCCTGGATCGAGAGCGCCTCACGGAAGGTGAATTACGATCGAATTGCTTTGTGTCTCAGACGCGCCATAATTTGTGCTGGTAGCCACTCGTGACTGCTGCATTGATCAGGCAGCTCCTTGATACAAATTGTCAAGCTGATGTACCTTGGGCCCAATCGAGTTTAAGCTTTGCGGTGGCAGATCAGGCTCGCGCTATTCACATTCAAATTGTAGAAGCGCGCGGCCGCGTAGACACAATCATCAATCCATGCATTGACCCTGGGCTGTGATGAATCGTGCATGGACAGCAAGTTCTGGCTTCAAGTCGTATAGAGGTGGATGCCCTGCATGGCGTCCATCTCCGACTGGTGATTGTGAGTGTGTAGGCGGTGCTTGATGAGGATTCAAGGCTCACGACAATTGTTATAGTAAACCCTTCTCGATTAGTGTGAGAATGATGAAGGAGGCCGGCGATGCCATGCATCCACCATTGCACCGCCTCGTAACTCGTGTTTGCGACTGTTGCAGCGCGCCGCCCTCTTCTGTGGCACGCGTAGTCAAATGATTCCTCGCTCCATCACACATCCTTGCCGAGTAGAATCTTGAATGCTTGCCGAGTAGGATCTTGAATGCTTTATGCTTCACCGCCTTTATACTCCACCGCCGACGAAGCGCCCCTCAACCTCCATCCCGGCCTTCATCACTGGCGATTTAAGTTTTGTTATACAGCGGCGCACCGCGGCTCTTCTATACGCATACTTTAACGGGAGGAGATCATGGCTCCTAAGCGACGCAGTCCGTCTCCGACTCCTTCCAGCGCACCTTCAACTCCCAAGAAGGGCAAGGCTGCCCCAGCATCCTGGACTGAGCAAGAAGGTGAGCTTCAAACTGCATCCTGCAACAGAGAGAAGTATGCGGTGCAAGAGTTTGCATGCTTACAATAGACACGGATCTTGCTCCGCCAATAGACCAGCATTTGCTTCTTGCCCTTTTGGTTTCGGATGGCAACATGCCAGTACTCAATGATCAGAAAAGAGCTGCAATGACACTCGTTTCGAAGCGCAGCGAGGAAGCTGTCAAAGTGAGTCGCGTATCAGAAGGGGTGACAGCTTTTCTGGAGCATTGCTGACAAAAGCTTGCGCCTCTTTGGGCATCACCAGCACCGTTGGAAGAAAGTGCTCAGACCTGCTTTGCAGAAGGTCATCGATGAGATCGAGAATGCCAGCAAGAGTAAAAATATCGATGCAGCCTAGAATCAACCCGGGCTCTCAAATCGAGACTGTCGACTCACCGACAAGCTCGAATCAAACGCCGAGGATCGACGCTACCCAAGACAGTCGCACATCACAAGCGCTGTGTCAAGCAAGACCAGGCGACGAGAATAGCTGTGCAGCTTTTGTCCATCATCGAGCCCCTCGAATTGCATGCTGTGAAGATCATCCAATCGAAAGACGCATCTCAATGGATGACTTTGATGACAATTCATCGCTTCTTGAATCGTGCGCACCCAGCTGCGCGGCGGCAATCTGAGAGACTGGAAGCACATCAGCCCACCCACAGTCTAATTTCAGCATCGAGAGTGGCATGCGAACTCATGAGTCAAAAGCGCTTCTCTATTGTGGCCTCTTTGTTCAAGCCTCGAAGTACATCTATGCGAGGCACATGCATCGATTCGGCATGCCTTGAGTTCGAGACCGAGTGGACTGATGCTTCGGCGGGCTTTTTAACTTTGTCTTGCCGAGGTGATCCTTTCTATGAGGCTTCGCTTGGCCACGTTCCTTCAGAGCCACTACATCTTCATCTTCCTCCAGAACCATTACATCTCCATCACGTCAGAGGGAAGCGAATGCAATAGGTGCGCTCGTGGTAACGTCACGAAGCCCGTCCTCTTCGCGATTCTTGGAAGTGCGCCATGGTTTGTGTACGTTGACAAGAGATCAGACACGATGTCAAGAGCGCTTTCTGTGATCGGCGGCGGGCGCCATTCGAAGCAAGTCTGACTTACAAGATCAGTGGAAATTGCTCCACTTGCCTGCGAAGCGTGCGACAGTCTCGGCGACCTTCTTCTTCGTCCTGGTGTCTGCTCGTTGCAGTGAAAGTACGTAATGTGAGCCGAAGCCCGAGCCCAGAGGTAGTCAGGCTCCACTTACTCCACCAGTGCTGCAAAGCAAGCATTCAAAAATTGAATGTCTCGGTGAGTACACCGCTTCATTCAATCCGACGTGCAAGAGCGCCGACCCACCTCCACCGCCTTGTCTGAGCGTCCAAGAGCATTCGCGATGACTGTCTGTTTGCGTTTGGTCAACGTGTGGTCTCCATCCAGTCCGAGCATCAGGTACAGAGCTGTGATTTCTGAGGTTGAGAGGGGCGAAAGCGTAAACGTAGAGGCGAATGGAGGTGTGCGACATCGTCAGGCGATGCGCCTACTTCGTAGCGGTTCGACTCACGGTCAGCTTCGCTCCAAACAGCGGGCCTTGAACCTGCTCGGCTACCTTCACCATTTTCGGTCGATTTGCAGAGTTTCTTCCTTTTGGGCGGCGAGGGCTTGCAATCCGCCTCGTCTTTCGAATCAGAAGGGCTCAAGTCATCGTCTTCATCCTTTGCAACCTTTGAAGTGTAGAGCGCCTCGCCAAGGTCGCTTTGAGAAGTATCTGAGGGGCAAGCCTCAGCGTCGACACCTTTGCGTTTCGGTGGCATGGTGTCAATTTGGTGGGTCAGCAAGGACTTTGATGGTGGAAGAGATGCTGGATGGACTAATACATGTGCGGAGGTAGGGTGCGGTCTTCTATGTCAGAAGGTTTGGACGCAAGGTGGGCTCACTAACAGAAGTGCTTCTTGATGCGTGAGACGAACAGCGCAGCAAAGCCTTGTGCTGGAATAAGATGACCAGCTCATCACAGATTGACCAGCTCGCTTCGCCCCTCATCACTGTGATTGGCCCACACTCGATGCTTGAAGGCTTGCGAGATGACGACTTTGCCTCGCCTGGCCGACAGGATCGTGTGCTAAGACTTGATTGATCATGACAGAGCGGGTCAACGTGATGAAGCAGTCTACGATACCCAGGGTCCAATCTCGGCGTGCCTAATTGGTCGAATGTGGTTGGACTCAACAGAAGGACTTTGACTGATTGCATTCGGATGCCCGCGCGCTCGCTTGTCAGAGAGTTTTTGCATGCAGCTGCTGCAAAAGGCTAGATTGCGATTGCATGGCAAGTGTGCACTCAGACTCACTGCTCTACGCAACGCGCCAAGGCATCAATCAGCAGAGCCGGTCAATTCAGCGGCCGAGTCGCTTGCACACCCAGGCTTGATGCAGCATGAGCTTCAATCAGACCCGCAGACCTCAGCTCAGCCTTCGGTGTCGCGTAGCCGATGCTGGCATCCATGCCCTGGCGCGTTCCTCCCTCCTTTTCATCATCAGCTCTACTTTGGCCTTCAAGATCGTAAGACGTCGTTCCTACCACTTCTGCACAATTTTGACCCACCAAGGTTGTATTCAACATGCCACCCAAACGACCAAGTGAAGGCGACGCGCCGCCTGATAGGCCCACCAAGCAAACCAAAGAAGGCAAAGGCGAGAACAAGTTGGCTTGGAGCGCAGAGGATGGTGAGCAGTCATGCGTGCAGGAGACCTGGGCTGTCATTCCCGGACGGATGGAACAAGACCTTGAGCCGGACCCCATCGTGTTGACGCTGTAGCTCACCTACACTCATGCCCGCCCCTGCAGATCGCAAGTTCCTACTCGCCTTCATGGCTCTGGACGATCAACCACCCGCCTTTCCCGAGCACAAAAAAGCCAAGCTGGCCGAATTGATGGGGCGCAGTCCTACATCGATCAAGGTGAGTTCGACGCTGGTGAATCGTCGATCTGGTGCTCTGGCCGCTTATTCCTTCAGCTTCTTCATGTCAGAGTCGCTGGTTCATTACTCTGAGACCTGCTATGAAACAGATCAGCGAAGGTCTGGGAGAGGCACAGCCTCAGAAGGAGTGAGCACGCGTGGGATGTACGCTTTGCCCATCAGACCATTGGAAGCAGTATCAAGCCCAGGCTGAGCGAAAGTGACAAGAAAATCCCATTGCGTGACTGTGCCAAGCGCCTTTAGGTAGCCTTCAGCTTTTGCTGTGCCAGAAATTGTTGACCGAAGCCAGGCGCGCCGATCATCTTTCAGAAAGAGGCAGCCCTCGAATGAGCGAATGCGCTATGCTTTGGTACAGAGAAAGCTCTCGGCTCACCTTTTGAAAAATGAGCACTATCAGGGCGATGAGAGCAAAACTGAAGTTTGAAATGAGGTAGTGTGAGCACGCGTGTCCTGCGAGCGGAATAGCAGCAAGATACGCTGGTGTGCGCCAAGGGATGGCATTTTCAGCGCTCCTCTCCTCGGGACGCCCAACTCACCCGAGTCCCATGTAGGGTCCAGCTTGCTGCGAGCCCTCTCTTCTCTTTTGTAGGGGCTTGTAATGCGCAACATGCGCAGCACTGAGCACCACTCCAACGAACGCGACCGGGATCTGTCTGGTTAGCATTGCAGCTCCGGAGGCCACAGTGGAGCTGCTGAGTAGCATCTCATACAGATCTGGAGAGTCGTCTGCCCATTTGCCTGGCAAGGTGAATGGCACTACTCGATCGAACCGACGAGGGTCTGTAGTGTCGATGCGACGGTACGAGGCTGGCATCTTGCAACGATGTGAGATGGCGTGTTGGTGATGTTGGGGTGACTTTGATGACGTGCCTGAGCAATGAGCTCAAGCTGGTGAGTCGGAGTGCGGGGTGTTGCAGATGGAAGCCTCGCCCTTCAATGTACCAGGGTCACGCAACCAAGCGCGACTTTTCGCTTGCTTTGCCAAGATGTTGTGACTGTGTCGTCCTTTCGTGCGCGAAGACGTTGATAATCATAGGGATGATGAGCACATCATCTGATCGAGCTGCTGTCGTTGCTCCCGTCTGTTGAGCCATAGGTGTAGGGAGTGGGAACGCACCCCAGCTGCTCGGAATCAGGCACTTGCCTTTACATCGGCACAGCTTGAGCGAGCTTTGTTCGCGGCAAGTGGCACGTGCAGTTCCCACGGTTCGACCGACCCTTGTGCGTCACGCTCGCAGCCACGTGCGCGCACACGCAACATGGACCAGACCCGGCTACGCCGACTCTCAGCCGGGGTCTCCGCGCGTGCGGTCCGCGCTGGAGAGGCTGCATGCAGGAGTAGCCAATGGCAGAAGACGCGGTGTCAGCAGCAGTCAGTCATACATAGCAGCTCGAGGTGGTGGACCCGTGACCGTGACATTGTGATTGTGGTTCAGCACCGATGCGGGGAAAGCCTGGCTTGCTGGTTTGAGAAAGCTGCTCTTGACTACATCGCTCGATCTCAGCCTCGTGAACCGTTCGACCACCTTGTCCTTTCACACCGGTGTCCACGGCAGCCCCTGGCCTACTCTGCAGCCGCCTTACACCTCTGAGCGCGCCCAGCCTATCGCGAACGCGGTTCACCGGGCAAGTCATCGTCTCGAGGCACTACTCTCGGTTTAAAGCAGTCGTCAGAGCCTCGAGCATCCTTGTTTCCCCCACAGCAACAGAGCACGATGGCTTTCAGTCAGACATCGCTGAAGCTCAGCATGTTGGGCTCCAATCCGCAGCTTCGCATGATGGCCTCGGGCGCCCGAGCCTTCTCATCCGGTGAGTCACCACGACGCGGTAACAGGCTCACGATCAAAGGATTGAGGAAGGCTTGGGAATATGGAGCCCACGATCGGAAGGCTGAATGCATATGGATCATCACGCCCGAAAGAGTGGACCGTGATGCTGATGCTATATTTCCTTGACCGCACCTAGGCCGTGCCGTCGCTGCATCTTCGACCAAACCCACTCAAGCTCAAGCTGCGCAGCCTAACGCTGCCACTTGTGAGTCAACATGAAACTGCTCAAGCTGCGGAGACTCTTCCGCGGCAGGCTACTGACGCTGCACATCGGCGCTTATCCGATAGCATACATCAAGGGCACAGTCAACGATCCCACTCCCTACCCACCTCCCGCCCCCTCTCACGGTTCCTACCACTGGCTGTTCGAGCGAGGACTTTCGGTAGCACTGCTGCCAATCGTAGCAGCTGGCATGGTCAAGCATGGTAGCTCGGGTCTGTTGGATGGCGCACTGGCAGTGTCCCTCATCGTGCACTCCCACATCGGATTCGATTGCATCATTGCGGATTACTTGCACAAGAGGAAGTTCCCCGTCATTGGCCCTACCGTCTCTTGGACTCTTCGCGCTGCTACAGTAGCCAGCTTGGTCGGACTTTACGGTGAGTGCTCAGCGTGCTGTGGTCGTTATGGATCTCATGGGAGACCTCGGGAAGGAGGGCGACGCGGGCCTCGCATGATACCAGGTCGCCCATATTCAGCCGGATCGTGCAAGTCAGAAGGAGTACTGACAGGTGCCTTTTCGCATCCCCACCTCTTGCTGTACCTGGCAGAGCTCAACACCAGTGAGTGTAGATGACGAAATGTGGTTCCTTCGAAAGGTTCCATGCTCATGCCCGGCTCCATTGCCCTTCTTCCACAGACGACATCGGTCTTTCCGAGTTCATTGCGCGCGCTTGGGTCGCATAAGGGGCACAGCGTGTATTTCACCTTCCTTGGCAGTGTCATGAAACCTCAACAACATACGCTCACACGCTCGTGGAGGTGATGGGCATCATGAACGGGGGGAGAGTTGCAGCGTCCGTCTATACAAGGTGCGATGTTGAACAGTGGCACCAGGAGGAGCACCACTGAATCAAACGGTGCTTGACATACCTTTGCGTTTGAGGATTTCAAATATCTCCACTGACGTAAGCCCAGGCGAGAAAGCCAATGCCATATCTGAGAGAGAGAGAGAGAGAGAGAGAGAGAGAGAGGTCGTTGCTCAGCCAGGCTTTGGAAAGGGGCATTGCACGTCAATATCCACTCACGGTGTAGCGAGCTGGAGGAAGCAAAAATGCCGGCGGCGAGGGATGCAATGATATGAAGGCGTCAATCACCGCAACGGTCTCGTAACGGCGGTGCACTCACTCTTCTTAGAGCCCAAGCCACGCGTCCAGAACCCCAGCTCCTGGCAGTCACTGCGCTCTTGAGACTCCCAGGAGCGGCAACAACCGGATTTTTCAACGTCCACCTTTCCCTCACAGCTCTCTCCGGCGCTCTTTCTCTAGACGTGCCCACAGGAGCGCGTCTAGAAGCGGACGTGCGCTTTGACAATGTGTCTGTGCCTAATCGCGATTGCAAAGGTGCGCTGCCGGTAGTGGACGGCGACGAGAGTGCGAGAAAAGGCGCGATGAAGTATGTGTGCAAAAGCAAGATGGGCACCGGCACGGGCGTCGTGCTGGAGCGATGAGACGAGGTGTACTTTAGGATACTTGTGCGCTCCGCGTGCTCTACCAGCAGAGACATTGCTGTGGGACGAGTTGAAAGGGGCGGAGGTGCTTGATGCAAAGGCCGCGCAGGTCTTGGTTTGATGGCGAGGCGGTTCAGGTTCTTCGGCATGGACGAAGCAGGACGCCGACGGCCATGTGAATGGTCTGCGACCATTGGCGCTTTGGGTCGCCAAATGTTCCCATCCGAAACTTGATTGGTCAAGCTCGCATTTTTCGTCCGGCGTCCTTTGACTCGAGCGGGTCGGCTCAGCAGTCGAGACGCAAACACGCGGCTGGCGCTCACACCAGCGGAGTTTCTTCTTCTTAGATCCAGATAGCTGGATAGTCTCCCACCTGTCCGTGTCACCCTCGAAACTTCTTCCTGTAAGCGATTTGCAAGTCTTCGACCGCCGACGATTTTGCTCCGTCCGCCAAGTTGAGCTCCTGTGCGTCTCTTGGAAAGATTTGAAGCCCCTCTATGTGTTGTCCCGCTGCCTTTTTTACGGCTCCTTCTACCTTCTTCCCAAGCCTTGCGCCCTTCCCACACAACGAGACGCATCAGCTCGGCAGGTCTTCCGACCAGCTCGTAAAGAGCGGCGCCTACTGCACCACCGACGATGAGGATGAACGCAGCTACAATGCGGCCCGTCTTTGTCCTCGATCCCGAGTAAGAAACGTCTTGAGAGGCATGGTTGGAGGGCGTCCTAGTATCACCGGTCGAAGCAACTTCAACGCCAGCCGAGCTAGGCAACGCAGAAGATGCATTGAAACATGCGATACTACGATCGATGGACCTCGATATTCGATGTGCCAATCGTCGCGAGACCTCAAAGACGGTGAAGAAGGCAGCAAAGCCGACGGAGTCTCGAGCGAGTGAGAGAATCAGTCCAGCTCCGTGCACTCCGCCCCTCCAACGTCTGAGAGTCTTCTCCAACTCCTTTCTATTCTCCGCGGACCAGACTTGAGAAGAATTCCCTCTCGAAGTTCCGTTAGCGCTGCTGCCCATACCCTTGACTCGGTTGACCAGCCGCTCGTGCGTCGTGGCCGGGGCAAAAGGAAGGACAGCAGCTCGAGCCACGTCTCTCCACCTTATCAGGTGAGGCCGATGCGCGTCCAGGCCATGTTGTTTTCGTCTGGATGAGAGCACCAGTCGGACATTGTCTAGTGGGGCGCTCACCACGCATTGAGCAGCTCCCGCTACGAACCCACTCGAGAAGACGATGTGAAGGGGGGTGAATTCGGGTCGCTTTGCCGGCCGATCCGCCCTTTCGGAGATCTTCTTTAGTCTCCTGTCGAGCAGGCTCTGCTCGGTGAGTGTGTATGCTTCGAAGAGAGCGAAGCCTACAGCGGTATTGGCTAGTAATGGAGGGATGAGGAGATGCGGTAGAAAAGATGCCTGCACAGGAAGCCAAAGACGAGATGCAAAGTGAGCGAGCGCGAGACTTCCTGTCCGCCTTTCGGTGAGGGCCTTTTCTGAGGCTTTTAGACAAGATGTTGCAGGATGCCACCTGTTGCCGAGTGCTGCTGTTGCGATGCTTGCCATGGCCTGCTCTGTTCGTGTCAATGACCGCGCTCACCTTTTCTCTTTTGATGATTTGCCTCATATATCGCAGCGACAGACTTTTCCCATCCCTCTTGGCCATGGCCTCCAGTAAAGACCAAGAGCTGAGCTTCACGGGTCTAAACAGCCTGACCGGCGCTCTGAACACAAATGCAAGCGTCCCTACTAACGCTCTGGTCAGCGCACCGCCCAGAGAGTCCGCTCGAGACACTTCTGTGCTGGGCTTGACTTGTGTACCATTTTGCGAGCTGCGCTGCTCCTCCTCGGAAGGATCAGAAGGATTTCGACGTCTGCGCTTCTTGACTTGCCTCTTGTGGACGGTTGCTACTGGATCTGCTTGGGAAGAGGGTTGCTCGCGGTCGTCGGCCGCTTCCTCAAGTGCCGCCCTCGGCAGCACTGTCGACATCTTTGGCCGAGCTAAGGCCAAATGTGCTGAGTGATCTCCGCCTTTTCAATCGTGTCGTCACTTTCCAATGCTACCGAGAGCACATGATCGGAGTGCTGCAGGTATCGGGGTTCAAAGCTATGACTTGTCAAGCCAAGACTGCAAGAAGCGCTGACGGATGTGGGACAGCGAAGACGACTGATCCGCGGGTGCCGCGACTGCCTGCTCAAACGTGGGAACGAGATGACTGATGCGTTGCGCTTCTTGACAGATCGTCGTTTGCTTCTGAGCGTCGTAATCGTCTATATACCGTATACAGCAATCACAATCACAATCACAATCACAATGGATGCCGCGCTATGGAACAACATCATTCGTGATAATCGTGATGATCCACGCGCTTGCAGCTAGCCTGTGCCATCTTGCCGATGCTGTTCGCGCCGCACCGTCTTAGCGCCGCGGAGATCCGCTTTGGTGGCACCACAAGAGCATTCATTCGAGGGCAGCACTCACCATGCATGCACCCACCACCCACCACCCACCACTCAACAGCGCTCCCATCCGCCTCTCAAAAATGACTTTTGCCAGCAAGCATTCATGATAGAGATCGATCCAAACGCAAATGCGCTCATACCGGACGTCAGACTCGCACCTGAAGAATGAAGCAGCGTGCTCATGGTGAAGTTGCAAGGGTGGAGGAGGAGGTGTGCAAGTACAAGTACCCAGACAGGTGGAGTCAGCCAGGCTCCGCCTCGCGCACAAAGCAAGATATCATGCCTCACTTCCTCAAGCTACTGGACCATAGCAGACGCAACAGGCGAACTGTCGGTCTAGCGAACTCAGCGCTGCACGTACTGGAAATCAGCAGCGGATTTGGCGAACACATTTGTCACTTTGCTCATCAGTCTCAACTGCCTGATGCGGCTTCCACAGCAGCGGTGCATCATGATGCAAGCCGGCACACCACCTTTCAACCCACAGAGGCGGACGAGTACTTGTGTCAAAGCATCGACAGGCTCGTCGAGCAATCCCGCACCTCGAACATCTTCCCAGCCATTCAGTTGGAACTGACAAATGCGACGGAATGGGCTCAGTTGCGCAACGCCACGACACAAAGACGAAAGGGCGAGGCTGCCGAGACTGGTCTCGCATTGTTCGATATAGTCCTGTGCTTCAACATCATCCACATCGCTCCTTGGCATGTAGCTGAAAGCATCTTCGCTCAGCTCGGCCAGGAAATCTCTTCCGACTCCGTGTCGTTCGGCTCGGGAACACATCAGCAACCGATGCCCAAGTCATTCCTCGCACCCGGCGGACTTCTGGTTCTGTATGGCGCGTTCAAGGAAAACGGCAAACACACGAGCGAAGGTAATTCTCAGGTACGTCACGCCTCGTTGGCATACACGATCCGTGCAAAAAGCACTCGACCGATGCTCTCGTCACCATGATGCCCCGAACGGCAGATTGTCAACGATTCGCTGCCGCAAGCTGACCCGAGCTCTCTACCCAACTCTGGCGTGCGCGTAGTTCGATCAAGTGCTCAAAGGTCGGAATACAGACTACGGTCTACGAGATCTTACGCTCGAAGTTGTTCCGCTCGCCTCGTCCAATGGCTTCGAGCTCATTCAGACCACCTCCCTTCGTGCGGGCAATGTGAGTCCAAACGATCTCAGCAACAGACATGCGATCCAGGGCTCGGCCCAAGTTGACTAGTGGCATCTCGTCGCTCAATCTCCGCATCGCATCAAAAAGTTGCTTCTCGTCTTTCGCAAGAAGTTGGAAGATGGTCGTGCCTACGCGACCAGATGAAGCAAGCCTTGGAACTCCAAATGCACTAATCACGCTTGCGAAGCGTGCTCGACTATGTGATGCATCGCTCTGTTTTGTCAGTCTTCCTGCCGATACGCCTCCAGTCAATCGGTCCAGGAGCCCAGCATCAATTTCTAAGCATCGTCTATCTGTATGCTCTGTCCCTCGCACTCTCCGCGTTGGCAATGCCATCCGCGCCACCACGTTGATTAGAATGACATGCATTCGCATTCGGCTTGATCGAGTCCAGTTGTAGTAATGAAGGTCGTCGCTCAGACATAAGACTAAGAGGTGAAGTGAGGGTAAGGCGGGCAGACAGACGAGTCAGTATGCCACCGTGCATACTACGCGCACATCGCGCAATGCTCACCTTCTGGACGTGTCCCTCGCCCTTGTAGCCCTCCGAAGAGATACCGGTGATTGGGTTCTGGTTCTGTTGGCGAGCCAGCTCGTTGGATTGTTCTTGGTACTCCTTCGTCATGGTCTTTGGTTGGTTGGGGTTGGCTGTAACGATGTAATTGAGGGCGTCAGTGTAGTGCCCCATTCCAGAGCGGATGACCCTATGCGCTACTCACCGAATTGTCTCAATCCGAAGAAGAGGCCAAAAGTCGCAATGATGAGACCAGTTACGCCGAAAGCGGTCTTGATGGCTTGTCCGGGCTGGGTGATGGGTTTGCGAGGGCCATGAGGACCAAACGAAATGTAGTAAGCTAGAAAAGGTGGTTGCGACGAGGTAGGTGAGCCGATGTGCACCAGCGCGCGTCTCTGATGGGCTTCGTCATGACTCTGCTTGGTCTCCTCCGCGGGCCTGCGAAAGGGTTCAAGCTGCGCCCGCCTTTAAATCGAGATCAAGCCATGGTCGCGGACCGGATCGGAAGGTTGGGCGAAATTTGCTCATGCGGAGGAGTTCCACCCCAAGCAGGGACTACGAATGCCGCACGCCTGCTTCAAAATCGATGCAAATACTGCAGCATGCCTTCATAAGGGTTTCCCGCAAAGAAGCACAGCGCATCGCTGGACACTGGACACTGTGTATAGTGAACCAGCTGCCAGTCCTACGCTTGCGCAAATTTTGCTCGTTGAGAGCAGGAGAGGCGACAATCGCAATGCTCACAAGTCCAAGCACCCGAAGCTCCCCGGATCTGCAGCAGTAAAGTCAAGCCAGCTCGATAATGACCGTTCGATCTTTGAGCGCATACCTAATGTGCTGCGGGTACGTGTACTAGCTGCTGCACCACCGACCGAAGCTCAAGGAAGCTCCTCCCTGCACAACTCACCAGCCTTCTTCTCATCAAGCGAGAGTTCCTTCCAGTCCCGTCGCTGAACCTCTTCGAGCTGACGGTAGATAGTGTATTGCTCCTCCTTGGATAGGTTGCTCCATCGAGCTTCAATGTTGGGCAAAGTAGATTTCAAATCAACGCTCGGCGCACCGTTCGCCTCGATCTCCTTGACCATTTGGGGAGTCCATTCTTCGGCCTTGGTGAGCAGACCCCTGGAGGCTGTTCGCGGCGCGATGCGAGAGACGGTGCGAAGCCCGGTTGCAAGCATCATGGCGGCTCGAGGGTCGGGATTGAAGAGGGTTGGGTTGTGTTTGCGGAGCGAATGGACGCCCGAGGCCAATGCACAATCGAGGAAATGCGCTGCAGGATCGTGCCAAAGACCGTAGATCTGACCTCACGACGAGATGTATGCGGGGCGAGGTGAAGAGGTGCGGCAGAGGTGATACGAATGGGAATGTGAGGATGACGCTTTGTCTGGACCAACTGTGGAATCTCTCGCCGCTCGCGTCGTTTGCCCTGCTGACCGACCGACCATCCAGTCTCAGCACCAGTTCCCAGTTCCGGACGACTTGACTGACTGCCGCGTGAACGCGCCCAGCAGCGGGCGAGAAGATCCTGCCTGCCCGCGCCCGCGCTTGCAGCCCGCGCGCGTATCACGATCGACTTGTGACTGACTGCACGCTCCAGCCAAACGGAGCTGTGCTTTTGGCAAGATCGAAGGCAAAGCAGCGAACGACGCGCGCGACACGCACGGCTGCTTCCGCGTGCGCTGCAAGGCGTTGCCGAGAGCCACGTGGCAATTGGCTGGGTCCATTCACCATGTGATTACCGTCGTGCATGATGCGAATGGCTTCGACTTCGGCATTCGATGCGTACGCACTCACGCCCGCACGCATCCAAGGCTTATTTCCGGCTGCCGGCTGTTCAAAGCATCCGCCACCGCGAGTCCTAAGGCCGCGTGATCGCCTAGCCATGCGTGCAAGCTGAATCACGACAATATTTAGAAGTGGGAATGCGCGATTGCCAGGGCAGAGTCAGACACCTATTCCCCTATCAACCACAACACACACCTTGATGTGTACCCGAGCTTGCACTCGCTCGCTACCAACCGCTTTACTCATCCGCAACACTACTCTTGCCTCGCACCTTCCACATTCTGCGTTTCCGCTCAAAGTAAGCCATCCAACTCAGACATCAGACCACACCACTAGTGCCACCCGGTCGCACCTTCAAAAGACTGCATCCAGCTTCCTGAGTACGCGCAAATTTGTAACAGCTGCAACGGCTTCCGCTGCTGCCACAACTGCCGCTGCTCTCTGCGCGTCCATACCCATTCAGGCCGACGAAGCCCGCGAATCGACTTCAACTCTGACGGACTTTTCGCAAGTCGCTGCAGACATGGCGCCCGTACCCGATGGAGCGACCGCAAACGGTCAAACGAAGCACAAAGTCGTCATCATCGGCTCCGGTCCCGCTGGTCACACTGCCGCCATCTATCTCGCACGTGCCAATCTGGAGCCGGTCCTCTTCGAGGGTCTCCTCGCCAATGGCCTCGCGCCGGGTGGACAACTGACCACCACTACGGATGTGGAAAACTTTCCCGGCTTTCCCGACGGTATTCGTGGACCCGAGATTATGGACAAATTTCGAGCTCAATCGGAGCGATTTGGGACAAAGATCTACACCGAGACGATTTCCAAGGTCGATCTCTCCGAAAGGCCGTTCAAATTTTGGAGAGAGGGCAAGGAAGCAGAGCCTGCTGAGCTGGCGGATACCATCATCATGGCTACTGGTGCATCTGCAAGAAGAATGAACTTGAAGGGCGAAGATGTGTACTGGCAGAGCGGTATCAGTGCGTGCGCAGTGTGTGATGGCGCCGTTCCCATCTTCCGTAACAAGCCTCTCGCTGTGATCGGCGGTGGAGACAGCGCAGCGGAAGAGGCCACGTACTTGACCAAGTATGGTTCCCACGTCTATGTTCTCGTCAGAAGGGACGAGCTGCGCGCTTCCAAGATCATGGCGAAGAGATTGGTCAACCACCCAAAGGTTACTGTGCTGTTCAACCACGTGGCGACCGAAGCAAAGGGTGACGGCGAACTTTTGAACGCACTTGCCATCAAAAATACCAAGACTGGAGAGGAGAAGGACCTGCAAGTCAACGGTCTCTTTTATGCAGTAAGTACACATGCGCAGTGCTCTCAAATGGTTGTCGTTTCGCTGAACGAGTCGTCACTCTCCAGATCGGTCACGACCCAGCGACGAACCTCGTCAAGGGTCAGGTGGAATGCGACGCAGATGGCTACATTGTCACCAAGCCTGGCACCGCTCAGACGAGCATTAAGGGTGTCTTTGCAGCTGGAGATGTGCAGGACAAGAAGTACCGCCAAGCCGTCACATCGGCGGGATCAGGCTGGTGGGTGTTGTCGAGATCTTGACGAGCACAAGGTGTTGAGCTGACCCTTCTTTTATTTGGCTGTCGGCACAGCATTGCTGCCCTCGAAGCCGAACGATTGCTTGCCGAAGAAGAGGAGGAGGCGGCATAAATGTGCTGCGCCCTCCAAGGCCAGCGTCTCGTTCTTTGTTGGGGTCTTCAGACCTTGACCCGTCTCCATCACTCGATCGCGCCTCAAATGAGACTTTTCATAGAGCTCTGCGGGGCTGTGGCTGGGATGATTCCCTAGCAATTTGACTTTGGCTTTCGTCCATCTGTAAAGTTTGACGGTCGCCAGACTGTTCGTCCGCGCCCCGAACGATTGGGAAAGCGCCTGAGATGATTGAGTGAAGTCCAAAGCTTTGTCGAGCCGAGGTCTCGTATGAAAGACAAGAACGGTCGCGTTCAACGACATCGCCCACTAGAGCTTGTGTACTTTTGCGAGACTCAGGACAGCCTACATTCTGATTCATGATGGACGTTGAGGGTGAACCATTCTAGCACCTTCGTCGATCGCGTCCACAAAGTGTGCAGGGCGGCAGTATACCTGATGAGGCATGAAGCTTCGCGTCGACTAACGCAGCGATTTGAGAGATCGGCGTGAGTGCAAGCCATTCTTCGCTCTCGTGACGTCTATAAGAACAATAATAATAATAATAATAATAATAATAATAATAATAATAATAATAATAATAATAATAATAATAATAATAGTGAGCAAACGAAGCCGCTGGCCGGCCGTGCCGCCATGTGATGCTGCCTGCTGGTCACAACAGCAGTCAAGTCACGAGCCAAGCGTCACGAGTCAAGCTGGTTAGCGCCGGCATAAATGCAAGCAAACTTTAAATTCACGTTTGCTTAGCGGGCCTTCATGTGCTTCAAGCTGCACGGATGCGCCCTTTGCCATGGCGACAGTTGCTGTGGGCGGAGCAGCGCGTTGCCATGCACCAGCAGCAGCAACGCGCGCAAGCAAGCACGCGCCGCTGAGTTGGGCGGCGAGCGGACAAGGTGATGGAGTCATAGCGTGCAGCGCCACAACAGCTTAACGGGACTCGTCCTTGAATTTACTTACCCCGAGTCGTCACTCAGTACGCTTGTGGCTTGCACTGCTCACTCTTGGTTCTTGAACGTGGTTCCTAACACTGTCAATGAACCGCACCCGTCGCATGCTTTACGGCCGTCGTTGTCACTGCTGCGCGTGTCTCTATCTCACCTCTACTTCCTCGAGGGTACTGCTCTTGCTCGATTACTAGGAACAGTCACTCTCTCTTTGCTTTGGACAATACTTGCTCTTGCGCTCCAGCATCACGCAGATACCCGTCGTTGCGAGGGAATCGGTCACATCAAGAAACAAGCGGACGCATATACGCTGCCATAGCATTCGCAAGCCGAGGTAGCACACACGCACAGCGCTCCAAGTGACGAACACTCGGTGTAGCGAGGCATGGCGACGTCAGTAGAGCTCTTTAGCACATCTATCCTATCCAACATCAAAGTCCGCTCCAGACATGAGCGCTTCGTATCGGTGTTGACTGTCAAAAAGGTGGGTTGCCATGAGCATCGCTGTGTAGCGAGTCTCTAGTCAATTTGCTAAGATCGGAATCGGCTCGCTGCACAGGTCCCCTACATCTACCATGATCTAGCTAGCGACGAGGATGCAAAGAGCAG
This sequence comes from Ceraceosorus bombacis, assembly GCA_900000165.1. Classification (NCBI taxonomy): domain Eukaryota; kingdom Fungi; phylum Basidiomycota; class Exobasidiomycetes; order Ceraceosorales; family Ceraceosoraceae; genus Ceraceosorus; species Ceraceosorus bombacis. The sequence continues at coordinate 353,482 of CCYA01000252.1, forward strand.
GTGGAGGAGAAAGGTGAGTAAGACAGACTGCCCAAGTTTCTGCGTTATACACACCTCTGACTCCTTCTTGGTTCGCTTCTTGGTACGCTAATCAATCACTGGCAGGCGCGAGATCCTCAAATACCCGGACTGCTGGTGAACAACGAGTGGAGGGGGACTTTCGAAGAATTCGAAGAGGCAGTAGAGTTCGGCGAGCTGGATCTGTTCTTGCGCGTCGACGATGGGCGAACCTCTGCACAAGCACCGGCATCAGCTGATGCCCCGTCGGCTGCGACGGGTGAAGGCGCCAATGGAGAAACAAGCCGTGCCAGCACCATTACTGAAGGTAGCAGCAATGAGGAGTCGAAACCGCCTGCTACTGGCAAGCACTTGGCTCCGATCGGTCTGGCTAAGCCTCGGTCTGTGTCAGATAGGGGCCCAGTTGCAGCGCCGACAGTAGCACTACCTCACGCTCCCACCGGCGCTGGCAAGCGGGAGCAAGCAAGCGTCGAAGATTTGATGGAAAGCTTCGATGCCAACTCTCTCGACCTCAATGACGACGACGTCGACGCCATGCTTGCTGAGATCTCAGCGTTGAGTCTCTCTGACTCTAAGAGGAGAGAAGAAGAAAAGGCAAAGGCGAAGGCACTGGCAGCCGCCGAGTCTCAGGACCACAGAAAACGGGGCTTGTATCCCCAGCTTGGCATCACACGGCAAGCGCCTGTGCCTCGCACGTACATTCCTTCAGCAAATGCGGGAGTAGCTCCACTGAAGCTTGCGAAGATGGGCACGGGCAGCGCCAGCGCTGTTTCGTCGAGAAGCATGAGCGAAAGTTCTTCTTCTGCCTCGGACAGCTCTGCATCTAGGCTGGCTCGCTACAATGCGAGTCAGATGTCGTCCAAAGCCCTCGTTGCCGAGGCTTCCTCTGCCGCTACGGCAAGGGGTGCATCATCATCAGCCATAGCCAAAATGATTGCAGAAGGCGGAAGCCTGTCGGAAGCTCTCACGGCATCGCGATCTGACGCGATCGTTGGTCACGAAGATGCCGATGCACTCCTGGCTAGCTTGGGATTGGCAGACATTCAGCTTACGCCAGACGAAGCTGAAGCTTTCATATCACACGGAACGATCCCAGAGGGAGCAAGCAGCGGGGGAGCGCGCCTGAAGCGCGTGCAAAGCAAAGCGGAACGAGCGCGTGACGAAGTCGGTGCAAGGGAGGTGGCCAGACGAGCGCGAGAGAGAGGAGCGGGCGGCAGCGTTTCTAGCATCAGCAGCTTCAACAGTAGTGAAAATGCGCGACAGCGCTCAAAGAGTCCCCTGGTCTCTGCAGAGACGGAGTTACCAGTTCCCGTCTCTGCTCACGATGACGCAGCGAACGATGCGGACTTGCTGACAGGTGCCAAGCCAAGCGCTGAGGAACCCAAGAGCAGCAAGAAGGACGATACTACAATCATTCCCGAGAATGCAATTGTGACATCTCCCTTCGACAAGGATGCAAAGGTAGACAAAGACACCCCGACAGCCTCCGAGGATCATCGTCTTGTTTTGCCCCCTTCCAAGGAAGAGGTATGTGTCTCTTCAGGTCAGGATATCGCCGCGGAAGCTACCCAAGAGCTGGAGCTCGACAGTAAGCCCGCAGATACACCGGATAGCAGTGTGATCGACTCAAATGTTGGCGATGGTGATCCAGCCGGAAGCGCAAGCGACGTCTTGCCGATCCAAACGAGCACGAGCCCACATTTGAAGCCCAGGTCGGAGTCTGCGTCGGAGCCCGCTGCGCCGTTCAGCAACCCTCCTGTGGAGCCTGACGAGACGCCGCGAGCCAAACAGGCTGAGTTGCCTGATGTGGACGACGTTCCTGCTGCAAATCAACCCCCACCAAACACGGATGATGCGGAGGAGGCCGAGGCAGCAGTTGCTGAGCTACCGGTTCGCAGCATACAAGATTTCGACAAACGAACATCTAGACCAATGTCCAAATTCGTGGGTGGTGCAGAAACCGATGCTGCCATCGCGCTGATGCTGCACGAAGGGGAAGTCCATCGTAACACAGAAGTTGATGGTGCCGATGGGTCTAAGGTCGAGGGTGCGAATGGATCAGCAGCCGATGGCAAACCACTACCTCCCACGTTAGACCTAAGCGGTATCAGCAACGACCCTCAAGAGCCAGGTGCTTCGCCTTCAACATTGGGGGCTAGTGCCAAGCAGCTACACTCACCTCATGGCTCGCCAGAAGTGGTGAAAGAGGAGGCTCGGGGCAGCGAAAACCCTTCCGGTGCAGACTCATCGCAAAGTGCGAATCATGCCGCTACGTCTCCGCCAAGCCGACCACGACCCTCTCGCTCCAGCACCAACATGAAATCTCCCCCCGCCTCGGCATCTTCGCGTCGTGCTATTGATGTGCAGCGAAGGGACGGCAGCTCCAGCTCTCCGATGACGCCGTCTCACTCTGGACCGTCATTGAGCTCCAGTCCACCTCCTCCTTCGCCTCACTCTGCCTCCAGTCGTCATTCCAGCAGCGGCCCTGACTCTTCACTCTCGCACGCGCATTCCTCTGGCTCAATTTCCGCCTCTGGTCCTCCCAAGAAGGGTCGCTTTAGTCTGGCCAAATTTGGCAAAGGAAAGAACGAGAAGGTGACTTCTCCACTCAGTCCTAGCTCCAGCGGGAGTGGCAAAGACTCCTTCTTCGGATCAGTTGGCAGGAGCAAGAGCTCCATTTCTGACGAGAGGAAATCCTCATCCACCGTCAGCCGAGAAGATAGGATGCACAAGACCCTCAGTCAGATCCTGCGCGATGCGGATGCCGCTATGGCGGATCTGGACAACGATAATGATGCTGCTTCTATCATGAGCAAAGACGACGGTCTGTCTTGGGAAGGCGATGACGACGACGATGATGATGGCGGACCTCGAGATTTTGACGTCAAAATCCCAGCATAGGCCAAGGCACTTTATATCCCTCCGAGGGGACGTTTATCCGCCATCACGCTTCATATATGCACCACTTTCTTGCCCTAACTCATCATTTCCTTATTAGCCAGCAGCTTGTAGCTTGGGGTCGAACCTGTTTCAGCCTTGCGCCTCTCTCTTATTTCCGAGCGCACGACGTCTCAATCCGATTTGTACTTGCTTCTCGGTAGTCAGATGCTCGACCGTGAATATTTGATACCCCCACTCAGGATAGACCCTTCAGCAGGTGTCATTGATTCAAATTGATATACACAGCAGTCAGCAGGAATGACGGGCTACCTATTTCAGCTCACACCGTGATAATTGCGAATGCATGCTGGAAACGCGACTGCGCGTCTGAGAGCCCACGTGGCCGAGTGGCGCGCGTTACTTCGTGCGCCGGCGTTGCATGAGAAGGAAGATGTGTGCTGCGCTGCAGCATGAGCAGCAGCGGTCAGCGCGAGCAGGATTTTGTCGCTTTTGGTGGCTCGTGTTGCGGTGTGCTTGCTGCCTGACTGTTGTGTGGCTCTGCAGCCTGTCGTTCGTTGGATTGAGGACGACGTGAAGTCAGGAAGGGCGTACGCTTCTTTAGTGTCCTCTCCAACACCCACTCCGAGGCCTTCTCTGCACCCAGGCAAACATAGACTTGCAGACGGCACGAGAGCACCCTTCACATTTACGCGACCAGCGACCCTCAACCGCGCACATTGCTATCGCCCGTCATGTCGCGCCTTCAACGCCCAGAGACGGTGCTCAAGCGAGCCGAAGAGTTGATCGGCGTCGGTCAGACCACAGCCGCCCTGTCTGCATTGTCAGAGATCTTTGCGCTTCGCTCATTCAAGCAGACTCCCTTGGCATCCTTGGAGCCAATCATGATCCGCTTTACGGATCTTTGCGTCGACCTACGTAGAGGTAGACTTGTCAAGGATGGATTGGTTCAGTACAAGAACGTTTCGCAGAACACCAATGCTGGAAGTATTGATGTGGTCATCAAGCACCTCATCAGCCTTTCGGAGCAAAAGGTGGCAGATGCTCAGGCCAAGGCTGACGAAGCTGCTAAGGAGGTGGAAGTGGATGATCTTGAAGAGAGCGAGACGCCCGAGAGCATGCTTCTCGGTGCTGTCACTAGCGAGGAGAGCAAAGATCGTACAGATCGCGCCTTAGTCACGCCTTGGCTCAAGTTCCTGTGGGAGACCTATCGCACATCGCTCGACATTTTGCGCAACAATGCGCGCCTCGAAGTTCCATACCAGGTGCGTTTTGTGGCCAGGCTCGTCAGCGAGGTGAAGGGCGATGCTGCTAGCGCAAGCACGCTACATGATAACATACAACATCTTATGGAGCGCTCATCTGTCATTGTGCTGACCTGTCACACTCTCCCACTATCTCCACACAGCAAGTCGCACACCGCGCTCTTCAGTTCTGCCTCCAGTACGAGCGCAAGACCGAATTCAGACGTCTTTGCGACTTGCTGCGCATCCACCTGCAGAATGTGGCACGGTATTCCCACCACACGCATGCGATCAATCTCACTGAGCCCGACACCCTTCAGCGACACCTTGACACACGCTTCTCCCAGCTCAATGCTGCAGTCGAGCTCGAGCTGTGGCAAGAGGCGTTCCGCTCTGTTGAGGATGTGCACAACCTTCTCACCATGGCGAAGAAAGCTCCTCGTCCATCGATGATGGCCAATTACTACGAGAAGCTCACCAAGATCTTCATGGTATCCGACAACAACCTCTTTCACGCTGCGGCATGGAACCGCTACTACTCTTTGGCTCGTGGAGGCATCAAGACGGAGGAAGAGCACACTCGCTACGCCTCTTTTGTCTTGCTGAGCGCCCTCGCTGTGCCAGTCATCAGCAGCAATGCTCCTGGCACGGGAAACATGAACAAATCAAAGTCGGATTTCCTGCTCGGCGATGTCGAGACACGAAGCCGTACCGGTAGACTCACCTCGCTCCTCGGCCTCACCCGCACCCCAACCCGAGCGGGTCTGCTGAAAGAGGCATTGAGCCGTAACATTCTTCGTCGTGTTCGCCCAGAGCTTCGCGAGCTGTACAATATTCTCGAAGTCGAGTTTCACCCTCTTTCAATCTGCGCAAAGATCGAGCCGATCATCAATCAGATTGCGCAGGACGAAGAGATGGCCAAGTACGTCAAGCCTCTTCACAGCGTCGTTCTGACCCGACTCTTTCAGCAGCTCAGCCAGGTGTACGACGCCGTCAAGCTTACCCGAGTCATGGACCTCGTCGCTGCATTCAAGGCGCCCAACAACTACACCCCGGCGGACGTTGAAAACTTCTGCCTGAACGCCGCAAAGCGTGGTCACCTCGACATTCGAGTAGACCACGTTACGCAGGCCATTACTTTCCAAGACGATGTTTTCGCCGCAGAAGCGCATCCTGCCTCCTTCACCAGTGCCGGTGCTGAGACTGACGTGACAAAACTCCAACAGACGCCAGGCGAGCTCGTTCGTACACAGCTGGCGCGTCTCGCTGGCTGCCTCGACACGACGGTGAAGATCATCGATCCAGCAGAGCTCGAGGCTGCGCAGGCCGCCAAGCGCGATATCTTTGCTCGCGCTGTGGACAGTGCAGAGAAGGAGCACAAAGCTGCGGTGGCCCGCAAAGCCATCCTGGAAAAGCGCAAGGAACTCCTCGAGGAGCGAGCCGCACGCAAAGAGAAGGACGAGGCTGCTGCTCGTGCCGAGCGCCAGCGCGCTGCACAAGCTGCCGAAGAAAAGCGGGCAGAAGAAGAAAAGCGCAATCGCGAGCTCGAGCGCATCCGCAAAGAAATGGAGCAGGTCAAGCAAGACGAGGCCAAGAAGCTCGCGCAAAGCCTTCGCGAGAAGGGTGGACTCAAGCTCACAGAGGAAGAGTACGCCAACTTGGACACAGACAAGCTCGTTCAATTGCAAGTTGAGCAAATCGAGCGCGAGAAGAAAGAGCTCGCCGACCGTCTCCGTATCATTCACCGTCGCATGGACCACTTGGAGCGTGCCTACCGGCGCGAGGAGCTGCCCCTGGTTGAGGCTGACTACGAGCACCAGAAGGAGGAAGACAAAGCAAGCCATGTGCAGGCGCAAGCTACGCTGGTTGAGACTTTGCGTCAGAAGCACGCTTCTGACCTCCAGCTGAAGAAGCGGCTGCAGCGTATTCTGCCAGACTATGGCGAGTTGAGGAGGGTCATCGAAGGCAAGCGCAAAGAGGAAATGGAAGCCAGACAAGCTCGTGCAAACGACCAGATTGAAGAAGAGAAGCACAAGAGGCGGGTCAAGGTTGCTGCGGAGAAGGAAGAGACCGCAAAACGCGCCGAGGAAGAACGCGTTCGCGCTGCCGAAGAGGCAGAGCGTCAGAGACTTCGACAAGAGGGTGAGTGCTCACGATTCTGCTTGTGAAAGATCATCTTTCTGACGCCATTTCCTGTTCTCTGTTGCAGAGGAGGATCGTCAGGCCGAGCAGCGCCGTCTCGAAGCGGAGAAGGAAGCCGAGCGCGAAGCCGAGCAAAGAGCAGCGATCGAGGCCCGGCAAGCTCAGCTGCGGGAGCAGGCGGAGAAGCAAAGAGCGAAAGAGCAGGAGATCGACGAGAGGATGCGCGCCAAGGAGGCAGAACGACGTGCTGGCCCAGCCGCCACCCCTGCAGCGGGAGGCGAACGGTCGTGGCGAGGTGCTGCACCAGCTGGAGCAGTCGCTGCCGCACGTGACGCTAGCCCGGCTTCTGGCGTTGCGCCGCCCCGCTTTGCTGGTGTCAAACCGGGAAGCTGGAGAGAGAAGGAGCTTGCTCGCAAAGCTGCGGAGGCCAGCGGAGAGACGCCCCCATCCACTGGTACCTCCACGCCCGTGCCAGCTGCGGCAGTAGCCAACGGTACCTCCAGCCCTTCACGTGGACCTGTATCCTCTTCCAGTCCGGCACCTACCCCTGCTGCCGCCGCTGCTCCTTCTGCCCCATCCGGCCCTCCACGTGTGTTCGGCAAGAGCACCGGTGGATGGAGAGATCGTGAAGCAGCAAGGGGCACTGCTGGCGATGCTGCGCCAACTTCTGGCGCAGCCACGCCATCAAGACCTCGAGAATCGTCCAATGGGCCCTCAGCTGGCGCGGACGGCTTCCAAGAGGCTCCACGTCGTAACCCTAATGCGTGGAGGTGAGGCTCACTTCCATCGGGTGCATTTGCACTCGTTTGCTGACCGCTTCTTTCTCTGTTTTCATTGCTTCAGGCCGCCTGGCGCTCGCAAGTAGGCTGTGTGCATTCAGCAAAGCGATCTTAAAGTGCTCTGAGGATTTCTTTAGCATCCCATCACTGGGCACTATTTCCCAGCTTCCTCTGCCCCATCGAGCCTACCCCGCGACCTGCGATTCTGTGCTATTCCCATTTCCCTGCACGAGGCACCTTCCCAAAAGCATGCTCCTCTGAGCGTTGTATACACAGACCGAATGGCTGAACCACTGCGCTCTATCGATAAGCATGCATTCATGACAACGTGTCAGTGGTTTCTCGTTCCAAAGAATAGCGCCTTAGGCCCGCCTTTCGTCTTGGACTTCTTTCGCAAAGGCTTTCATGACATCAACCAAAACAAGAGTCTGCTCGGGGGAGACGGCGTTGTAAAGACTGGTTCTGATCCCTCCGACGGAACGGTGACCTTTGACCTGCTCGATGCCCTTTTCTCTGCATCGCTTAATGAACCTCTCCTCCAGCTCATCGTCTGCCGTCTTTCCGTCACGTGCCAATATCCTGAAACAGATGTTCATCCTGCTCCTGCTGGCTGGATCCTTGACCGTCGCAGCGAAAACACCCTGACTTTTCGAGATGATGTCGTACACTGCTCTGCTCTTCATGTCCGCGCGTTGAGATGCTCCAACGACTCCGCCCTTATTCTTGAGCAGATCGGCAAACACGAGACCTGATGCGTAGATGGCAAACATCGGGGGCGTATTGTAGAGACTGTTCGCGTCTGCATGATGCTTGTATGCCAGCGTAGTCGGGATCCTTGGACCTCCATTCGAAACTCCTTCATCGGGATCCCGAGCGATCAGATCTTTCCTGACGATGACGATGGTCACGCCTGCCGGCCCGACATTCTTTTGAGCTCCAAAAAAGACAATGGAATGAGCTGCAATGTCGATTTTGCGAGAGAGAATGTTGGAACTGCAATCGGCCACGATGGGTACGTTCTGAGCGTATTCCTTGGGTAATTGATCGATTGGGAAAGCAGGAGTGTACTCCACCCCATCCACTGTTTCGTTGTCGCAGTAATACAGCATGGCTGGCAATTCGTCTTTGCTCGCAACCTTGCCTAAACCGTCCACTCCGCTCAGCTGCCACGTCGACGTGGGGGGAATGATGCCAAACTTTCCGTCTGAACCTTCCAGCTTGCGAGAGTCGAAGACGGCCTTGGCGTTGCAGCCGAGCCTCTTGGACTCTTTGAGAGCTTTGGCGGTCCAGCTTCCGCTAACGGCATAGTCCAGCGCAGGCCCCCGCCCATTGTGTTGCTTGACGTAGTCTGGATGAGCGATGGCGTGACTAGCCAACAGATTCAACGCCGTCCCGCTGAATTGTTCAGTTCCTCCACCTTGCATAAAGAGCACGGCGTAGCTTTGTGGAATGTCCAACAACTTTCTCAGATCCTCTTCGGCTGACTCGATGACCTTTTTGAATGTGCCCGATCGATGCGACAGCTCGGTCAGGCCCATGCCTGTGCCTGAGAAGTCCAGGATGCCCTGTGCGGCTTCTAGCAGGACAGACGTGGGGAGAGAGGATGGACCAGCTCCGAGGTTGATGGTTCCTTCCCTCTTGCTGATGTCCAGCGTGAGCTTGTCGTTCGGCGTTGACATGATGAGTGGATGGCAGACGAGTGCCGGGGCGATCGTGCGAGTGATGTAGGAGACTTAGGCGCGCGAGACCAGGAGCGAGATGAATCAGTTCGGAGTAGCTTTGGTGAAGGCGAATCCCAAGGTCGAGTCATTCACCAAAAAGCACCGCATCGGTCTTGAGTCTTGAGTCGTAGTTTCAGAAAAGCAGTGGAGCAGGAAGCGTGGTCTCTGCACGTGACGAGAGGTCAGCTCTTCGTGCGCTGTTGTGACTCGCACGAGAATTGGCGGGCATGGGCGCGACCTAAGGACGCATCGATTGGAGCGATGCTTACCACGTGGGCATTGCAGCAACTTTTTTGACGGCTTGGTCCAAGAAATTCAGGAAACTCATCATCACGACTGGGAACTGTCACTGCAGCATGCTGCAGCAAGCCGAAAGCCAAAGGAAAGGGCTCCTTGTTCTTGATTTGTCCACTTCCACAGCACCGTGCTCAAGTCATCGCTCTATCCTGTGTGGCCCTTGAAATTCAACAGATCACATATCTCTCACCGACACGCAAAGAACGGCTCACAGCATCTGGGCTCTAGCCGAGTCGAGTGACAAACAGGCACACATTCGAGCGACTTCGAACCCCAGCAATACACCATGGCTTTCGGTGAGTGACCGCCACTCGCACAAAGTAGTCAACAGTGCAGTTGTACTGCTACATCGTGCGACGCCGCTCAAACACTTGCTGATTACTGCTCCCGCTTGCTTTTGTAGGGGATCGAGGTGGACGTGGTGGAGGAAGAGGTGGCTTTGGGGGTGGACGCGGAGCACCTAGAGGTGGTGGATTCGGTGATCGTGGCGGACGAGGTGGCGGTAGAGGCGGATTCGGTGGGGGAGACAGAGGTGGCAGAGGTGGACCTCCAGGTCGCGGTGAGTGCATTTCTCTGCGTGTTCCTGGCGAAGTGTCGAATTTGACTCGAACGGCTGTCCGCATCACAGGTGGACGCGGCGGTGGAAGGGGAGCACCCGGTGGAAGAGGCAGAGGTGCACCTCGCGGTGGTCGGGGCGGTGCGCGTGGAGGTGCCAGAGGTGGCGCAAAGGGTGGCTCGAACGTCATCGTCAAACCTCACAGGCATGAAGGCATCTTTGTGGCCGAGGGCAAGGAGCACCTTCTTGTCACCAGGAATTTGGTTCCCGGAGACTCGGTGTATGGGGAAAAGAGAATCTCTGTCGAGACGCCGGCCACCGACGAGTCCGGTGTCTCTAGCAAGACCGAATACAGAGTGTGGAACCCATTCAGATCCAAATTGGCCGCTGGTGTCTTGGGCGGCTTGGACAACATTCACATCAAGCCGGGAAACAAGGTGCTCTATCTTGGTGCAGCAAGTGGAACCAGTGTCAGTCACGTCGCGGACATCGTTGGCCCGACCGGAGTTGTGTTTGCAGTAGAGTTCAGTCACAGATCGGGAAGAGATCTGATCAACATGGCAAAGAAGCGAACGAATGTCATCCGTGAGTGGCCGAATAGCAGTGATGCAAGTAGTTGTTGCAGTCAAATAGTGGGGCAAATTCTGACTCATCTATGGCTTCTTGATTGCTGTCCTTTGCTTCCAGCCATCATCGAAGATGCCCGACACCCTCAAAAGTACAGGATGCTTGTTGGCATGGTCGACTGCGTCTTTGCAGACGTCGCCCAACCGGATCAATCTCGTATCGTGGCATTGAACAGCTCCCACTTCCTCAAAGACCAGGGCCACGCCGTCATCAGCATCAAGGCCAGCTGTATCGATTCAACAGCGGCACCAGAGGCGGTGTATCAATCCGAGGTCAAGAAGCTGCAGGAGAGCGTGAGTGATTGGAGAATTGCCAATTGGCTTATTGCCTTTGCGCATTGGCTTTGGACATCACTGATACATTCTACTCCGATCGCAGTCCTTCAAGCCCAGAGAGCTGTTGACTCTCGAGCCTTTTCAAAAGTGAGCGCGTCCCTGTGATCAAACACTTGCGCCCATTGCTCGGCTGACACTGCCTGCATCATCTTTCCTCTTTGAAAGGGATCACGCGGTCGTGGTCGCCCAATTCAGAGCGTGATCGCGCGCGTTTGTTCTGTGTCTCTGCGAGCAAGTCCATTGCAACTTGCTCAACCTGTTTCAGCGGCTCGTCCTCTCACTCCGTCGCCTGATGACTCATCTCGACGAGAACTTCGTCTCTTCACTCATCATTGATCGAATGCTCATGCTCTGTACCAATGCGCATACTCGTGCTGGTGATGCTCCGTCTCGCTCTGACGAGACGACAGACACCCAAGAAGATGTCGGTAGGTCAGCGATCGAGCAACCATCTCTGTGCTTGGTGCTTGGCGACCTCACAGCGATCAACGCGCTGTCGTTAACGCATCATTTTCCAGCTTGCGATCAAGAGCTGATCACGAGATATGGCATTACGTGAGAAGCGGGTAGGCATCCGTCATTGGTAAGGGATTGAGTGAGAGCGGCGACTCGGGTAAGCTCGACTTCAGTGAGGTCATGATGACAACTTTGTGCTATGGGTGATATAGCTGCGAGCACTAGAGCTCGCGCGTCCAGCTGTTGATGGGGATCTCGAATGCTTTGAGACTCAACTCGCCACTCGCTCAAGACTAGAAGAGCGACGACTCGAGCGAGGACTTGCAAACCCGATACGCGTGCAAGTCGAGAGTCACGAGTTTGGTGCAGAGATACAAAATTCACGAATTCCTCGTCAAATCGCAATCAAGCATCTTGAATCTTGAAAACGAGAAATTTGGTTGATCTGTGATATTCTTGATTCGAAAAGAACCTAGTCTAGTCAATCGAGTCTGATTCACGGGTCAACAGTCAAAGTCAAGAGTCACAGTCACATGAGTGGAGCAGGGAATCTGGATGCGATCACGTGAGGAGACGTGTGCGAAACTCGTGAACCTAAAGGGTGCCTGCCGTCGCGGTACTCATCTGCGCATGGAATTTACCGTTTTGCCTCGGGCCGGTCTACCGGTAGGCCGCGCATCAGCGCACTTTTCGTGCTTCCAGTTGAGAGTGAGTGATCACCAGTCACAGTCACGAGTCTCTGATGGTTTGTGATTCACCACTTTGAGTGTGCTCACAATCACCGATGCAGCAGCGCTGTCCTCACTTCTCAGTACCGCCGAAGCTGCTCTTGTACAGACCTAAGGGGGCCAAAGCGCCACTGACCACTCCCTCGATCGCTGCACGACGGTTCACGGACTCGAACAGCTTCTAGGTGTTCTCTGACGCTAAAGCTCGGCCATGGGTGATGGCAACGAGAACAATCCCTTTCTTCGGGCAATGGTGCCTCCCCGCGCCATCATCTTTGACATTGGAGGTGTAGTGGTGGGATCACCATTGGTGGGCATCAACCTCTACGAGCAGGAGAGGGGCTTGCCGCATGACTACATCAACGTCGGCATCACAGCGCGAGGTCGCAAGGGAGCGTTTCAAGTGTGTATGCGTCACATACCCTCAAGCGTCCGCAGAAGCTGACGAGCTCAGCTCATTCGGCTGACTCATCCGCTTCTTTTGCTCCACGGGCATCGCCGTAGCGTTTCGAAAGGAGCGAATTGGCTTTGTACGCTTTCTACAAGACTTTTGGAGAGGAGTTGAGCGACCTGAACAGCATGAACAGGTGGTACACTGAGTTCTGCAAGGCGAGGAGGAGAGGTCAGTCAGTCAGTCTGTCTGTCTGTCAGAAGCATCGGTGCGAGAGGAGGTGCTGACGCGCGTGCGACGCCGTAAACACAGAGGTACCTCAGTTGCCAACGGACTTGCAGATCGACGGCCGGCACGTAAGTGTGAACACGGACACTGGCTGCGGCAGCTGTGTGCTCATCATCTCGACAAACTTCCTCCTTTGCTCAGCTGTTCGGGCTGATGATGAAGCAATCGACAAGGATAGACCCTCTCATGGAGACAGCCTTGAAGCGTCTTCGAGCATCGGGCAAGTTTCGTCTTGCAGCCTTGACCAACAACTTTGCTCCACCTACCGCCGCATCGCCGGAAAATGGCGGTGGAGAGTCTGCAAAAGTTGCCACATTGGAAGAAGAGCTGGAGCATCTGGGCATTTCAAAAGAGTCGCAAAGGATACGGGACTTCTTCGACGAGTACATTGAAAGCGCAGTAGTTGGAATGCGCAAACCGGAAGAAGGTATCTATCTGTACGCCCTGGACAAGCTCAAAGTCAGACCGGACGAGGTGGTGTTTCTGGACGATATAGGTCACAATCTCAAAGCAGCTGCCAAATTAGGAATTAGGACCATCCGCGTCAGCGCCGCATCTTGTCTGCAAGCGCTCAGGCAGTTGGAACAAGAGACGGGTATCGAACTGCTCGATGAGCGCCAGGTCGAATATGAGAAAGAAAGGGTCAGAGAAGCGGAGATGGCCAAGAATGCTCGGAAACCAAAGTTGTAGCTGTTGTGTACATCGCAGGCATTTGCTGGTCAGCGCACTGAGGCCTGCGGTCAAGTCGCGTCACGCCGGCCGATTGAATATGATCTTTGGATTCTCAAGCTTCGCATGGATGTGAGCCCCGCGTTCATAGCGTTGCGCATCAATGCAGGCGTGCTCTGGCATAAATCTAGCGTGACTGTTACTCCGAACCTTGCCAGTGCTACGCCCCGACGACATCAGGCGAAGGACACGTAGCATTCAAGGTCGCTCATCTTAAATGACATGTCGAATGTCTGGTGCTCGGTATATATACAAAGTAGGTGGCGCGTAGATCAAGAAAGAGGTGCAAGCACAGAGCAGACATGCGGCACCCGGTCCTTTCCCTGTCGCGGTCCACAATCGAGAATCGATGCCAGGTCTTTCGGATTGCGCTTCAAGCAGCGCACATCTATATATTCGCGGCGTTCTCTTGCCTTTCGGCGCCATCATGGGCTTTCTCCGCACCCTGGGGAGAGACCTTGTGCGCGGAAGATTTAGCTGCCCAAGTAGAAGATTTCGGCAAGGCCGATGCCGCCGTTCCGTTGAACGGCAATGCGGGAAATTCTGCTTCTCGCGCTTTTGATGGGGATGGAGCCAAGCCCTGCGTCACGGTCGCTTCTCTCGTACGTGCCAATGGTGCTGCGTCGCTGTTACCGTCAAACTCTCCGCCCAGAGAGAGGTCTTTGAACTTGGAAATCGACGCGTCCAACGTCTGCTGGGATTGAATCTTAGGGCTATTCGACGTTTCTGGTGGCGTCGATTCCGGGACCGCAATTGAGTGCGAGGGCGTCGTGCCGGAGATCCAGTCGGGTTTGGGGGGCAGAGAATGGTGCAAATGCGTCGCGTTGCCAATCTTGCGGCCGAGCCCAGCGGGGCCGCTAGAAGATCGAGATGAAGCAATGGATGACGACGATGACGCGGAAGCCGATGGTGTCTGACGTTGGAGAAAACATGATTTCACAGAGTAAAAACCTGACAAGGGAAGTGTTGTGACATGTCTCACACACTCACCATGGAAGGTCGACCACTACTAGCTGTCCGTGTGACCATGCCAGCTGCTGGGTCGTATAAAGCCCTTTCTCCCAATCCAGGCACCCTACCTCTACTAACGCCCGTCTTGTCCAGCCTTGAAGGCTGCGCAGCGCCATCACTCGGCACCGCAACTGCGAGGTCATCACCTTGCGCGACCGCAGGCCTAGCGGTCGGCAAAGACGAGGCATTTTGGAACTGCTGAGCCGGATGTGCTGCCTGGTTCTGGGCCGTGAATGGAGCATAGCCCGACGCGCCACTCTGATCAGGCGAACCTTGAGCCACTGGCTGATGCCATTGCTGCAAGCCTGACTGCATGTATCCATAATTGGCTTGTGGATACATCACTTGCTGTCCTTGCTGTCCGTAGTACATTGGCTGCAACTGCTGGGAACCGTACTGCAGCTGGAAGAAAGAATGGGGGTCGGCGCCATACCCCGCGTACTGAGGGTACTGGTAGAAAGCTGAGCTCTGATCTGGTATTTGTGCTTGCTGATTTGGTTGAATCACATGAGCGGAACCAGGTGCAAAGGGCGCACGAGCTGCGTGGTTGCTTTCGGGTCGCTCGCCATGCTGGGGCCCAGGGGTCTTAGAGCTTGTGTTGAAGCGGGCAGTGGGCGAACCAGATGATGGAGGAGTGCCCGGACCTGCCTGCTCTGGTCTAGGCCGAACAACATATTCCCCTTTTCCGCCGGGCACGTAGTCCCATCGACCCAAGTCCCGTGCATCGACCCCATCAACCGTAGATGTTTGAGCATCTCGATCGCTCGATTCCTCGCCACCCGCTGAGCTCCCAGCAGTGCTAGCTGAGCCTCTTGAAGGCGGAAACGGATTGAATGCGTCCTGACTGCTCTTCTGTGACATCGGTACTGAGCCGCCAGGCTGGGGCGTCATGCCTCCAGCCGGCATTCCCGGCAAGAAGGAAGTTGCCTGAGCGCTCCATGCTGTCA
Source organism: Ceraceosorus bombacis (assembly GCA_900000165.1). Classification (NCBI taxonomy): domain Eukaryota; kingdom Fungi; phylum Basidiomycota; class Exobasidiomycetes; order Ceraceosorales; family Ceraceosoraceae; genus Ceraceosorus; species Ceraceosorus bombacis. Next base: position 368,649 of record CCYA01000252.1, read on the forward strand.
CACCTGCGGGTGCAAAGGCGGGCGCAGTGGAGCGTAAACTCGGCGTCGAATTGTTCATAGGCCGCGCATAGCCATCTGAATACGTGCTGGGCTGTCGATTATTGTTCGTCACACTTGGCGGTGCAGCTTCCTTGCTCGAGAGATCTGGAGTGAGCTCATCGTGCGCAGCACTAGCAGGGCTGTCCGTGCATGATACCGAAACAGACTCAGGAGCTGATGAGGAAGCCGCAGGACCGAAGATGCGCTCTCTAGCTTCTTTGTACGCCTTTTCTCTTTCACCGATCGTTGGCGCCGGCCTCGCACTTTGTCTTGAGGACGCGTCTCTGCCGTTTCCAGCGCCAGGCGCACGTTTCATGATCCGCATAGTGCGGGCTGCGGTGCCGCTACCGGATGGCTGTGATGAGGGTGTTGTGCCAGTGCTAGATGCGGAAGTACTTGTAGGCGAGGCTCGAGACACGTCGCGGCTTGGCACGGGAGCACTCAAAGCCGGGGGAGCCGGAGCATGCGACTGAGGTGAAGGTCGGGAGAGCAATTTGACAGGCTCAGATGGGGATGGCGGTCTTGCGAGTTGCATCAGCCTCTCGGAGGGCCTGAAAGCAAGTTAAGCTTTAGCGGAACTGAACGCAAGGAGAATGGGTGCGGGTCTCGTTGACTACTCACATTGTGCGGCCTATTCGACTAACGAGAAGACCATTGGAGTTTCCGGGCGCGGTGCTTGTCTCAAAGCCCAAATGCGCAGCCAGTCGAGCGGCGAGCGTTCTCTCATAGAGTGGAGCAGGAGGCAGGACCCATTGCCTGTAATCCCAAAAGCAATGAGGGGTAGTGAGCAGAACTGCCGCGGCTCTGCCGCGGAGTGCATGTATCGCTGCCCATCTCTACACATTTTCATCTCGATCCATCGTCTTCGGCGTCCCGCGACTCACGGTAGATTGGGGTCAAGTCCTCGCCATCGCTCTTCCAAGGTCAAGAGGTAAACCCTGTCTCGAGGTGTCCGTAACGCTGCGGCCAGATGCTCGTCCAGCTGTACCACAGCTTCTTGAGGCGGCACGGTATTAGCGGCCGTCTCCACAGACATTTCGCTCGTCTCTGTTGCAGCAGGCAGCTTTTTGCGTGATTCGAGGGAACTTGAGATATCTAGCGTACTTGTGGGATTGTCGGGCGTTGATTGGGTCATGCTGGCAATCGCCTCAAAGACCGAGCGCCGATTGAGAAGATCTGAAAGGTCGTGCGCGCAGTTGGGTAGGAGTTGACGGGATGCCAACAAAAAGGGATGGCTGATGTAAGGGAAATCCTCCAAGCATGTCACCGCATCCTCTGCAGTAGCATGGGCATGCTCGTAGCGTGGTACTGCGTGCGAGATGTTGCTTGCTCGTATTGCATCTCGTTGATCAGTGCAACTTTCTTGCTTGCCGTATGCAAAGCTCTTGTTCAGAAGTGCAGCGAGTCGAATTGAGATGGAAGGGAAGCAGGACGAGCACGAGCAGCAGAAGAGAGTCTTGAGTCACGGGCCCGTCAGGCGAAGCAGAGACTCGTGACCAAGTTCAGGATTCGTGATTGATGCATCGCGAGGTGATCTCGGCAAAGCGCGCTTTCTGCGTGCACGCATTTCCTGATTTCCTTCCTGCGCTGGAGGGCTGCAAATGCCACGTGACCCTAAGTCTCATGACGCCGCAACTGAATTTGAATTGAAAGTCAAGAGTGTGCGAATTTTAACATTCAAGATTCGTGATTAGCGCAAAGAGCGGGTTGGATTTTGAAAGCTCGAATTGGTGATTGCTGATCAAGGCTGCAGCAACGAGCAGCTCTGCGATCGAGCGAGGTCACAGGTCACACGAGATTTCGAGTCAAAATCTTGAGTCGTGAGTCAAAGAGGGCCAACCAGCAGCACAGCAGCACGGCGGGTTGGTCCATTCCACCTTGTGCTCCTCCCACTCAACTCACCCCCACCTTCGTCTATGCATCTTCCTCGATCACTTCCACACCATTTCTGTGACCTCTGCTCCGCTGCACATCAAAGACCGCGCATGCGAATGGACTAGTTGCTAACCGCTTGATCGAGAGCCAAGACAACATTCTTCTCAGTCGCGGACTTCACCGGTATTTTGCGCTGGTAGTCCATATCTCGCACCTCCTGCTGTCCGGCTTCGTGACGACACACACAGCCAAAGTCGCTTCCCGCACCCAAATTTCGCTCGCGGCCGAATACATCTGAGTGAGGAGCATCTCGCTTCATTGCTGCTCTGCCGTCACTCGTTGCAAGCCTCATGGCCACGACGTCAGTAGCCGGTCCTTCCGCGGCCGTCTACACCGCCAGTAGCCCCGATGGTTCCGACTTCAGAAGATCCGGCTTCGTCCTTCCCTCTTCTTCGCGTTCACTTCTGTCTCCTTATGAGGATCAGGATGGCGAGGCTGGCGTAGCTTTCTCTCCCCATTCGAGGTTGGATGCCCCCGCTCGTAGCTTGCCATCCTCATCTTCATCTGCTTCTCCTCGGAGTCAGCAGAGGAGACGTAACAATGTAGCGGCAGGCAGTGCTCAAGCGAACCGCAGTACAAACTTGAATGGGAGGTCATTGGCCGCAGATAGCTCCCCTCTGAGCCCTGATGGCTCATCGCGACCTGAAACGTCGCACAACGCTGGCCAGGAAGACGACACATGTAAGACACTCGACGGCTCGGCTCAGACCGGCAGGCACGGCAGGCATAGCGCGAGCTCGACCAGACGAGGTTCGTCCTCGCTGGCTTTCTTACAACCTCTCGCACATACTGCGGGTCCGACCATCTTCCTCTCTAATACTCGTCCACATGCGCCAACAGCTCCTGGTGTGAGCCTGCACAGCTCCTTAAGTCCATCGCTGCCGCAGACCGCTTTCCCATTACATAGACATCAGCGCGCTTCTCGAGCGCCGGCAAGCTTGACAAGCGCCAACTTGGCAGTGGCTGCTCAGACAAGTAACGTGGCAGCTGCAGATCAGCAGAGCGTTGGTTTCACAGCTGCATCAGAATATGCACCTTCGGCCTCAAATCTACCCTCTAGTGCCACCCCGAACGATTCGAAAGCGGCTAGCAGCACGAGCGATGCAACGGCGACCGCAACGTCGCCATCTGCTTCTATCGCGTCTTTGCCCAAAGCGCCAGCCTGGGGCGCTCCGAAGAATTGGGCCACTTTGGCATCAGGCACGGGCAGCTCGCAGTCTCTGGCCTACACCGCCACACCATCAAGCTCAAGCGCGGTCGCCACTCCAATCACATCCACAGCAGGCAGCCCTGACACGTCTCGTCAACCCTCGATCAATGGCAGCGTGCAACTTTCTTCATCGCAACATTTGGCCAGTCGCCGGTCTACAAGCCGACCTCCTGTCCTTACTGAGAGACAGGCCCGCCTGCAAACACTCGAAGCTCGTCTTCGGGCAGCAGAGTCCGTCTTTGCCGCCCCTTTGACCGCTCCTCGAGGCATGATCAACAACGGTAACTTCTGCTTTGCGAACGCGATCCTTCAAGTTCTTGTGTATTGCGCACCGTTTGTCAATCTATTCACTCTAATTGGTACGGAAGTTCCACCTGACTTCTCGAACTCGACACCTTTGATGGAAGCCATTATACAGTTCCTTCGAGAGTTTCATCCGGTTCCTTCGGGCGCACCGCCTTCTGCACAAGCTCTCGATGCTTCGGAGCCGTTCGTGCCCGACTTTGTCTACGACGCTATGCGCCTCACGAAGAGATTCGATACGATGCGGAGAGGACATCAAGAAGATGCGGAGGAGTTTCTTGGCTTCTTGTTGGACACTCTGCACGAGGAGCTTTTGTCTGCTTTGAGAAAGCTAGAAGCTCGCGCCGGTGCGTTGGTGGCGAGTGTGGCGGCGGACGAGAACAGCGTAGCAGGCGAGGATGATGTAGGCGCGGAAGAGCGCGTCTTGCGTCGACCAGTGAGCCCCGGCGAGGAGGGTTGGATGGAGGTCGGCACGAAGGGACGCGTCGCCCATACCCGGACAGTGAGTAGCGACAAGCGGCGATAGAAGTGGCTTACCACCTCGCTGACGGAGAGTGCCCGATACGCTCTCGCTCAGACCGCTACGTCGGATTCTCCGATCACGAGGATATTTGGTGGAAAGTTGCGTTCCGTTCTGCGCACTCCCGGCATGAAGGACAGCGTGACGCTAGAGCCGTATCAGCCGCTTCAGCTTGATATAGCGCCTGCGCACATTCACACGTTGTCGGACGCCTTGAAAAGCTTGGTGGAGCCTGAGATCATTCCTGGCGTGTGGAGCCCTGCGCGAGGTGCCCAGGTCGATGCTACAAAGACGGTATGCATCGAAAGTCTGCCACCCGTCCTTGTTCTTCACCTCAAGAGGTTTGTCTACGAGGCTGGCGAGGTTCGCAAGAACTCCAAAGAGCTCGAGTTCTCCACACAGCTAGAGGTCGCCGAAGAGGTTGTGGCTCTCTCGAGAAGGGCTGAGGCAAAGCGGCGGTATAGACTCTTTGGAGGTGAGTTGGACCAAGAGCCTTTTGTCCTGGCGGCAGTGGCTGACGCCCTACGCCTTCTTTCTTTTGTTGACAGTGGTCTACCACCACGGTCGCTTCGCCTCCGGCGGTCATTATACTGTCGATGTGCTCAGACAGGATGGCAACGAGTGGTTGCACATTGACGACGTCTTGTGGTCTGCCTGTCCTCCACCTGGGGGCTCCTCCTCGTCCGTCTCGGCATCGTCTACTGCACCGCAAGCAGCTTCACGCACGCACGAGGGCGTGCCTTATCTGCTCTTCTACGCTAGGGAAGATTCCTTGCCGCAAAGCGCTCTAGCCCAGGTCGATGGTGACAGCAGCAAGGAAGCAACGAGCAAGCCGGTCGTCAACGGCATACGACATCAGCGAACCGTTTCTGCAGGAGATGGTAAACAGAGGCAGGGTAATGGAAGTGCAACACCACGCGTGCAGGCTCAGAGCCCCGCGACTAATACCGGTGCTCCCCTTCCAGAAGCTGCGGCAGCTCCCAAGAAGAGAGTAGTCCCAGGTGCCGTACCGCCTCCTGCCAAATTTGCCGTCAAAAAGCAGCCCAAACAAGACCGCGCGCCGGTCAATGGAAACGCAATCGTCCACTAAGGCGCCCGCCCATTCGGCCACAATAGCTCCGCTTCATCATTGCTTGCGCGAAACATCGCCTCCCTTCATCCTTTGCGACTCCAGACTGCCCGTTGCGCACACCTTGTTTTTGCAGCTGTCGTGTACACTACATCTTGCTCGTGGCTTTAAAAATCGCATATGCTTCGCCAGTACCCGCCACTTTGAGATGGTAGACCTGTGGGATATGTCCTATATCCGTGGTAGCTTGAGATCGCGAAAGCATGGCGAGCAAGCAGACTGTCTTTGGATTCTTTGCCCTGCTCAAGCGGGTAAATTTGCGGCACAAAACTCGTTCACCGCTTGACTAGACGGATGGTGATGAAGTCTTGCTCGAGCTGCTCGAGATCAAACTTGCGGACTACACGGGACCTTCTTGCAAGCCACACGCTACTTCGCTCGCGGGGAACGAATCGGTGCTTCAAGTCTCGTGCCGCACGTCTGTGCATAAAACTTCTGTGTCCGTGGCGCTTACTCACAGCAAATGAGAAAACGGCACAGGTAGGAGCCAAAAGGAAGCAAGGCATATCAATTGCAACTTGTCGCTAGCGGTCGTGCTTGTGCGTCCCCTGGTGTTGCGATGAGTCCACTCAGCCGTCAGCTTACAAGCAGAAGCCCCTACCCAACGACAGCTTGGATCTTCGGCCTGTGAGGCGTTCAAGGCAAAGCGCAAATGATGAACTTTGAACGGCTGATTCGTCTCTACAAGGACCCACTATCAGGTCGCGGTTCAGTCCGAACGATCTGGACACATGTACATGGAGACCAAGCCCCGCGAACGATTGAACCTGCTGGCTGGCCAACAAAGAAGTTGCTTCGTTCACATTTCCGGCTGATTGTGACTGTGACAAGACTGGTGAATTGATACTTTTGGTGTGCTGCATGATGTCCATCCTGCCTTGATCCAGAATCCCAGCGAGACTCCAAATCAAGATTTGAAGTGAGTATTCGCAGCAGTCGAAGAGCACCCGCCCAATTGTCCAACTGCGCGCGCGAGTAAAGAAAATCCTATATCGGCTCACTTTGTGGTGAATGCAAGTCCTTTTTCCGCTCGCGCGGGACCGGCCAGAGAGCGGCGAGCTCGGTCCCGACCCGCGTCCCGCAATGCTGCAGCACGCGCAACGCACGTACACACGCGCTTGTATTCTTTGGTCGTCGTAACTCCGACGTTCTGGAACGGGCCCGAAAAGTGGCGGGCCCGCATTCAACCTTATCGCCAAAGTGAAACGGCAGCAATCTATAGGGTCCAAAGCCCTGTGCTGTCCCCGCGGCGTGGCTTTGCGAACCTAGAGTTTTGGAGTAGAGAAGCACTGCTAGTGTGTAGTCACGAGTTTTGAAGGTAGCTTCAGTGATTGAAAGGCAATTACGAATGCGCGAGCCTCCAATCACGAGTGACCATAGCGGCGGGCAAGCGGCAAGGTAGCGAGCGCTTGCAGGCCCTTATTTGTCGCAAGCCCGCGGATTTCTTCAGGCCTCTGCTCAAGTTGACCGGGTGGTCCACGGTTGCGATCGCTGATTCAACTGTTCATCTTTCGCCTCGCAACAGACACGAGCACAGCCATGTCCGCCTCTTCCCACCGTGCCGTTCCGTATCTCTGAAGACCTTGCTTGGTTGGTATGACGTGGGCCAAGGTTTGCTGTGCTACTTGCCGTCATGCTGGACGTCGGTAGGTCGCTTTTAGCGGCCGACATGGGCGTATGTGAGTCTTCTGATCAGGCGGGCTAGATGAAGCTAGCATGCTCGGCACATCGCAGCCGTGCAGCACCTGCTGTTGCGCTCGAGACCGTTTTAAATAGGATGACAGTCAAATTGCACACTCCTCCTGATTTGCTGAGTTGCCGGGCTGGGATGGAAGACCTACAGTGTATACGCGGGTATGGCTGCTGCAGCAGAGCCCTTCACCGCGGACCAGCGTCAGCATATGCAGGCGCTCCGCCTAGCTGATGCAACACACACTTCATCGGTCGCACGCTGAGATGAAAAGACGCGCTAAAAGTCTATTTGCTTGCTTGCGCGGCTCGGTCTACCCACTGCATCGGCTCACTTCAGGCACGCACAGAACCAGTCAGCCGGATTGCACCGCTTCCAACATCGACGATCGACGATCGATAGCTATAGGCAGATGGTCCACTACAGGACTCACAGACTCGGCCAGACACCAGGAGGAGCCTCACTCACACTTGCTATTAGGCTTATTCGGTATCATGCGGGATCGCGAGTCACGAGTGGCAACATGTACCTCTATAGTATACAGCACTTCTCATCCTAGCTGATCGCTGCTGCCAAGCTAGCATGCTCACACGATTGTTCTAAGTGTGCACCTGAAGCTGATTACAATTCGGGAGCCGCTCTCGTGCTGAAAGTGGCTCCACCCACATGCACGCTAACACGGGATCTCGGTGGCGTCGTACCCTCATCATGCCCCGCAAGTCGGACTGCGAAGACCAAGCCTGCTGAAGAGCGGCTCTTCAATGGCTGTTCAAGATATTCATAGTCATGCTCAGGCAGGCACCCGGCCAGCTGGAGCCGGCAAGGAGGATTATTTGAAACGCCGCCTTGGCTTTCATGCGATGCGATGCAGGAGCATATGGCTGATCGTGAATGCAACGCGACCCATGTGGCGCAGGAGAGCAACCTCGGGTCGCGTTCCTGCTTAATTCACAGACGCCCATGGCCGTGGCCTCGGAGATTGGCGGCGCGGCAGCCAGCCAGCCAGCCAGCAGCAGACCAGCATGCAGCAGCAGTCAGAGGTCCACTTGTGACTTTAGCTGTTCCGAAAGTGGTCTCCTCACAGCATCAGCAGCGTCGTTTGACCTCACGCACAACAGCTGCTTCGCACGATGCTGCTTACTCGTTGCCGGCATGCATGCATTCGTGCTCGGGAGCAGCAAGCCTCACCTCGATCGGTGCATCCTGTTGCTTGAGCCGACTTGATTCATGCACCTCCCGCCCACACCCGGGACAGAAGCCTGCAGAGCTCATAGCCATGTCAACCCTGTCTGTCTCGAGTCAGAGTGCCCGTGGCGCTCATAAAAGGGCGCATCTTCGAGCATCTGTCCCTCCCCTCCTCAACTAAAAGCACTTCTCATCAAGCGTTCTTGCAAAGTAAATCCGACGGGTCAACACTCGTACTCTTTGACCCAAACTTGCTCGAACGAGCGCAAGCAAGCCTCAAGCCTTCCTCGCGCTGCTTACCTCTGGCTGTCATCTCAGGGCTTCTATTCCGTTTCAGCCAAGGAGTTGTGGCACAAGGCAAGGTCTCCTCCGTTCGTTGTGTTTGGCGCAAATTCCAACCCCACCGCAACGTCATCGACGCTGATCTTTCTCGAGTAATTCAAGCGCGTCCAACCTGGCCACGTCATGTCGGCCATCCTGTCCAAGTTCGAGAGTGCCTTGGCACATCGCTCCTCCAAGGATGGTCTTACTGATGCCGAGGTCAGCTTGGCTCTTGGTGTCCCGCCCTCCCCTCTCTCTTCACACGTGCCAGGAGTCATCACCACCGCGCGAGATGTAGTCCACACAGTCACCAAGTCCGTCTTTGATGGAACAGCATTGCGGAACATCACTGCCCTCGTGCAGCTCTCTGGTCAGCTGTTTGCCCCTGGTGCGCCTTTGGACGATCGCAAATACCTCCTCGAGAGAGTGGTGCAACTACTGGCAGACACGAATGGCAGCATCGCATCCACCCTGGTTGGCAACCAGCTTGTAGCCACCCTCTTCGCCGACCTTCAACACCCTCCAGTCACAATCATGGGCCGCGAAAACGAGTTCCGCTCTGTCGATGGCTCGGGCAACAACCCATACCAGCCCACTCTTGGAGCCGCACGCACACCGTACGCGAGGAACGCGCAAAGAAAGGCACCCCTTGTCACGCCTGATGCGGGCATCGTCTTTGACACGCTTCTTGCACGCAAGGGCTTCAAATCTCACCCGCAAGGTATTGCTAGCCTTCTCTTCTCGATGGCAAACCTCATTATCCACGATGCGTTCCGCACCTCACCAAAGGACGCCCAAGTCAACCTTAACAGCAGCTATCTCGACATGCAGTGGCTGTACGGCAACGACGAGCAAAGCCAAAAGTCGATCCGCACTTTCTCACAAGGCATGATCTTCCCCGACACAATTGCGGACATGCGTCTCGCGCTTATGACCCCATCTTCGACGGCCTTGGCAATGATGTTTGCGCGCAATCACAACTTCATAGCAAAGAAGCTTTGGCAGCTCGACGAAGGTGATCGCCTCAAGAACATGGCTGGTGACAAGGAGCGCGACTACGACAATTTCCACCGTGCTCGTCTCGTCAACTGCGGCTTCTACGTCAACGTCATCCTCAGAGACTATATTCCAGCTATCCTGGCTCTTCAAGGCAACGAGTGGTATCTGAACCCTCTGGAGGACATTCGTGGGCTCGACGGGGCCCGCGTTCCTCGTGCCACCGGCAACCAGGTGGCCAGCGAATTTGTGAGTGAACGAGCGTCTACGCTGATGTAGCGTCCTTGCTGAGCTATCGTCTGCCTGTCAATTCCAGAACATCCTCTACCGCTGGCACTGCACTACCTCCATGGAGGATGAGAAATGGCTCAATGACACTTTTATCAAAATGTTCCCCAACAAATACGCTGATGAGGTGACGGTGGCTGACTTCCGCGATGGTGCCCATAGTAAGTACAAGGTGCTCGACAACTCATCCGCACGCCAAGCAACAGTCTTACCGAGCATTCCTTCGGTTTGGCAGATCTCGCCAAGAAACTTGGTTCCGATCCCCCAAAGTGGGAGCTGCACGGATGGGAGCGCGACTCTCAGGGCAAATTTGACGACAGCGTCTTGGCCAAGACGCTTCAAGATGCTACTGAAGAAGTCGCCGGAGCCTTCCGAGCTCGAGGAGTCCCCGAGTGGATGCGCGTCATCGACATCCTGGGTATGAATCAAGCTCGCGAGCAGGGACTTTGCACCCTCAACGAGTTCCGCGCCAGTCTGGGCCTCACTCGCCTGGCCAACTTCGCCGAGTGGAATTCCGATCCCGAAGTTCAAAAAGCCGCGGAGAAGCTGTACGGCCACATCGACCAGCTCGAGCTCTTCCCTGGCCTCTTGGCAGAGGAGCCTAAGCCCGCACAGCCCGCCAGCGGACTTTGCCCCGGTCACACGATCAGCAGAGCTATCCTGAGTGACGCAGCTTCTCTTATCCGTGGCGATCGTTTCTACACCAGCGACTTCACCTCTAGCGCTTTGACCACTTGGGGCTTCCAGTACGCCACTCAGCCTCAGGCCGGCTCTCAGGGAGTCGTGGCCAAAATGCTGTTCAATTGTCTACCGACTGAGTATGCAACGTCCAACTCCACCTTTGCGCTTTACCCCTTTATGACACCTCCCGCGATGCTCAAGGTTCTAGAAGGTTATGGCAAAGCTGATGAGTACACCATCCAGCGTCCAGGTCGCTCGTCCAAATGGCATGGCACCACCACTTGGCACGGCGCTCACTCTGTCTTCATGAACACCAAATCTGGCCACTGCCCTTACGCACCTCGCATCGCCAACTGCTCCCAGAGCAACGACGCCGTCTTTGTTATGGGAGTCAACGATCGCAAAGAGCACGCGCCTCAAAGAGAAGCTCTTGACCAGCTCTTCTTCGGCAACGACTTTAAGAGAAAGACGGCTGCTTTCCTCGAACAGAAGACCAAAGAGCTGCTGGTCGAAAAGTCCATCCAAGCGGGCAACAAGACGTCGCTGGTTGATATTGTTGCAGACGTTACTATTCTCAGCTTCACCGCTTGGGCAGCCGATCACTGGGCGATTCCTCTTCGCGAACAGCTGCCTGGTGCTCCGACTCTGCAAGAGCTTTACATTGCTTTGGCCACCCAATTTGCTCACGGTGAGTCAATCTTGTCGCACCGCCACTCACATGGTCTGTGCTGATCTTGAGCTCTGGTCTCACTCTTCTCAACAGTGTTCTGTAACTTTGACTTTATGGCTGGCGTGCAGGCGCAGCTTCGCGCCGGTGCGCAAAAGTCTGGTGCGCTAATCGAAAAGATTGTTGGTGCTCGCATGTGGACCATCAATACTCCAGTCGTCAAGAATGTGCTGCCTTTTGTGCAGCACTTTACCTCGCTCTTCGGCCCTCGTGGCGAAAATCTCGTCGAGCCTTCGAAGAGCTCTGTGGAGTTTTACCGCGCGGCTTGGGCCAGCAGTGGCGATCAGACTTCCGATCATTTCAAGTCGGTAGTCACTAAGGTGCACGGTCTCATGATCTCGTCGATCGCCACACAGACGCAGCAAGCTGCTCTCATCCTCGAGGTGTTCCTACGCCCTGAGCACGACAAGCATCTCAAACGCCTCCACGAGCTGGCCAATGGACAATGGACCGCGTCTGACGAGCAAGAGTTCGTCGGTTATTTGTGGGAGGGAATGCGTCTCAACCCACAAGCTCCTGTTTGCCCACGCACAGCGGTGGACGACTTCTCCATCCGCGACGGAGAGGACGAAATCCGTGTCAAGAAGGGTGACAGCATCTTCGTCGGTCAGAAGGCGGCAAACTACGATGCTAGCGTCTTTCCTAACCCAAAGGAAATTGATCCCTTCCGTCCCAATCGCGAGTCTTACATGCTTTTCGGCGTCGGCATGCACCGATGCCTAGGTGAAGGCCTCCTGGACACCTCTCTGGCCGCTGTCCTCAAGCCTATTTTCGCTTTGCCCAACCTTCGCACTGCCCCTGGGCCGACTGGTCGTTTCAGCAAGTCATCGATGACTCTTCCGGGAGGCACTGAAGTCTACACCTACCAGCTCTTTGGAGCCGACTGGCCTTTCCCAACCTCGCTGCAGGTACTTTACGGTGCGCCCGCCCCAGCCCCAGCAATCAACCTTCCCGAGCGCACCGCCAGTCAGGCAAGTCTCATCAGCGACTCTACGCACGGACACAAGCGCAACTTTGCCAGCGAGGCAACTAGCATTGGAAGCAGCTTCTCTGGCCATGCTTCATTGAGCTCTCTTGGCGATCTTGCCACCCCTGCTTCTGAGAAGCAAAAAGGCTCGCCAGACGCCGTGAACACTGATCTCCCTTCGCAGTAAATTTGCAACTCTGCTACGTGACTCACATCGACCCGCACTCGTGTACGCATTCGCAACGGTCAAGTCTGAAGCCCCGAATCCATCCACGTCACCCCTTTCATGATGTACCTTATATGTCTTTAGCCCGCCGGCACCAGAGCACATGACGAGCTCCCTGCTTTTCGGCAGATCCCCTCATGTCCGTCAATGATACACGACATCCCCCGAGCATTTCCGGTCTTATTAGACAAGCTTTTGATTCGGTGTCGATGCGCTCGTGAAGAGCGTGACTGAACGTGCGAGCGGCAGATTCAAAGAGTGACAATGGTCAACATTGAATCATCTAAAGTCTTCAATCTTGAATTCGAATCACAATGTGAATGCTCCGAACGCTTCATAGCCAACAACGCGCGTTCAGAAACCGGACACGTGAGGCGTAATAATGGCGCATGACGCGCGAGCTGCTTAGGCACGTCCTGAAGTGGACATCGTCGATTTCCTCCGTATATAAGGTACCTCGCAGGAGCAAAGATGGCGACTAGTGGAAATGCGCCTTGTCCTGCTTGCCGAGAGCGCAAGATGTGCATCGAAACGAGCAGAATTTTTTCGGACGGCGCTGGCTGAGCTGAGCTGAGCAGAGTAAGTGCGAGCAACTTCCAAGCGCAACTGTCGAAGCGTCAGAGTCAACGAGCGTGAAGCGAAAAGTCCTCAACGGTCAACTCGCATGCAGCAGCATCAGCCATGCATCAGCTGGCATCGACGGGTGCGCGTTCGCGTTGGCGTGCGCGTGCCGCGCGGGGTGGTGGTTGCCCTAGCTGCTGCCTGTGCACCTTGCAGGACCGCGGTCAAGAATAGGCCAGACCGTTGACCCCGCTGGAGAATTCACGACTGCACCCTCGAAATCCGGCCGTTTGAGCATGAGACTGGTAAGTTGGCACAAAATGGACGCCTCTCGAACTTCTAGCGACCGGTCGGGCAACGTGAAATAGCATACTGGTCCTTTATCTTGGGAGATTCACAATGATGCCACGCTGCTCGAGAAGTCGCAGTAGTGTACGTGCCGTGCCTTCTGACTACGCACGCGAAGGCGACCCAAGCAAGCAGGAGCCGTTGGAGCATGTAGAGATGCGCAGATGCACCAGAGACGGTTACCCCTTCATCCACAAGGCTGTGTAAAAGCTGAACAGATCGTGCAGCGCAAGGTCGATGCTTCACTGAAAGTCTACTAGGATGGCAGGAGCCGTTGCGGCTTGACAGGCAGACTGCCCGTCTGGGATGGCCTGGCGCGCTCGCTGTCGAGCGATCGACCATGCGACGGCGGCCCCATCAAGCCTGCTCTGTGTTTGAGCTGAGCTCCCAACTCGGATGCATTCAAATACAGCGCTTTCCAGATCTCCTCTCCTTCTTTCCTCTCCCTCACCTCGGTCAAATCCTTTTGCTTCACCTTTCATCTTCTTCCCGTATAGCCGTCAAGTCCTGGTGACTTTACTTGCCGTACTCCTTTGCACTCTTCTTTCCAGATCTTGACTCGTATCTCTCTCCATACACGCTCTCGCCGTTCTATTTCACACTCTTTGTACTAAAGTCCCAAGCGCACATCTCGGGCAGGTCCCTCGCTCACCAACAACTTTTTGCTCCTCCCCTGTACACGTGTTTCAACATGGTGCTCATCAACCAGCCTCTCCTCATTGCCGGCTCCGTCGCTCTGGCTACTCTTACCAGCGTCGTCGAAGCAGCACCAGCTGGCTCCGCTCCTCAGGCTCGCGCTCCTCAAGCCTCTCCGTTCGCCTCTCGCAACGCTCGCATGGAGCGCGTCGTCCTCCGCTCCACCTCGCCTCCTTTGCCAGAGAAGGTCAAGTCTCCAGACTCTCAGGCTGAGAAGAGACAGGCCACCAAACCCAGGCTGTTCATCAGAGCGAATGGCAGGGTTGAGAAGCGAGCTTCCGCCGGAAGCAAGAGAAGTCCAGGTCATGAGCACACTCACGTAAGTATTTTCGTGCGCGCTTTGTGCCCACGAAGCTCATTCGTTGCTGCCTACCACATCCACAGATTCACGAGCACATCGTACGTCCTTCGTCATCAGTCTTTCTCGATCCATGTGCGCTGGCTTACGTGCCTCTTTCGTCCCATCGAACTTGCTGGTCGTACCTCAGCACGAGCACGGACACGGTGTAAGTAGTTGCCTTGTCTAGAGAGGTCTTTGCAGCCCTTGCTAACCACCAACACCTGCTGTTCCTCCACAGCACCACCACGGCCATCGCCACGACCGAGATGCTGATGAGAAGGCTCACCACTCCAAGGTGCGCTCAAGTTCGTGAGCTACATCCTAGACTACAGGGAACTGACGCTGGCTACTCCATCGCCATCCAGCACTGGGCGATCCACCATGGATTGGCGCGACGTGAAGCGGAAGATGACCTCTTTGCTCGCAATGGTCCTCTTCTTCAAGTAGGCGGCTACCGACATGGTCAAATGCACGAGCACGACGGCGATCTCATTCGTGTCCTCATAGGTCGGGATGGTGAAGTGGCACTTCCATCGAGCTCTGCCGATGGCCTGCAAGCTCGTCACTCGGAGCACTACTATGATCACCACGGGTACGACCACGACCATCGTCACTACCACGGTCACAGTCACGATCATGAGCACATCCATGAGCACGTTCACGAGCACAAACGCCGTGATCACGATCACCACCACGACCACGAGCACTTTCACGGTCACGAGCACTCTCACGGTCACAGCCACGTTCATGAGCACATCCACGAGCACAAGAGAAGCGCTGACAACGACAGGGCGAAGAAGCCCACGAAAGCTGGGTTCTCACCTGACCGCGACCTTCTCTCCGTCAAGGGCACTCTCAAGCCCCTCCGCAAGGTGAATCTCCAGGCTCGTTCGCCCTCGAGTCGCACCAGCCGACCGTTCCGTTACCACCCTCGTGCTCTTGAAGAGGATGTCGCTGAGCGTGGCCTCGTCGGCGACCTCGTCAAGCCTCTGCTTGCTCCGCTCAACGCGATCCCTGGCTTTGTCACCATCTCTGATGTGAGTCCATTCTACCTTTCTGATCATCTGGAAATCTGAGCCTGACCGCGTTGCTTTCCTATCGGCCCAGCTTCTGTTTGGCAATGATGGCGTCTTGAAGAAGCTTGGGGGCCTCGTCCTCCACGCCGAGCCCGCTGCTGCCAATAGCGCTCAACGCATGGTCCAGGACGGCAAAGCAAATTCTCTGTACAACTATAGCCTGATGGCATCCAAGAATGAAAGGACGCAAGTTTGGTTGATGGCTGCCGACGTCAACTCAACTGCATCTACTCCTGCTGCCAATGCTACCGTCTCTGCTCGAGATGCGCCCG
This sequence comes from Ceraceosorus bombacis, assembly GCA_900000165.1. NCBI lineage: Eukaryota > Fungi > Basidiomycota > Exobasidiomycetes > Ceraceosorales > Ceraceosoraceae > Ceraceosorus > Ceraceosorus bombacis. Next base: position 384,159 of record CCYA01000252.1, read on the forward strand.
GCTCTCAACCCGCCACGAAGCCAAGCGGATTCGAGAACGACACCACGGTCGTTCGCGTTGCGCTGCCTATTGTCGATGACCAAGGCGAGCCCGTTCTCTACTGTGCTACCTTCGCCAAGAAGCCTCCATCTTCTCTCGAGCTCACTCCATGTGGAGAAGATCCTTCGGAGAAGAACCCAGCCGCCAGCCAGAGCGACTCTAGCCAACGTGAGTCATCAACCACAATTTTGTCGTTACCGCGCGGATCATGATTGCTGATCGATACATTTCCCCCTTGCAGGCTTTTCCTACACAGCTTCAACCGGCGCGCTTACGCCCATCTACGCCGCAACGCCAAACAACGTCACCGAGTCGATGTCGACGTCCGCTGCGCCGCTCAGCACCTCTTCGAGCAGCACAGAATCGGCATCCATTGTGAGCAGCAGCGCATCGGTCGCCTCGTCCAGCGCAGCACCTGCGCCCACCGCATCTGCCGCAAAAAGGTCGCCCTCATCCTTCTTCCGCGTCCTCGCTGCTGAACGTGACAACGACGAAGCACCGATCGCCACTAGCGCCACCAATGCATCAGCTCCCGCAACTCCAGCTGCCAGCTCTACGGACTCGAGCTCTGTTCCCCCCGCGATGCCCACGTCCACGACTGCACCCACCAACGGAACCAAGCCCAGCAATGGACCCGCAAAGGTCAGCCTGACCTTCGTGCCCGCTGGTGCCGAGGCGAAGGAGCTTGCTGCAAAGCCCACCAACAAGAGCCCAGTTGCTCAGGATGGATCTGCCGATGTCACGGACGCGGACGACGCCGATGATCTGCCTGAGGGTGTGACCGATGCCCAGCAAGACGACCTCCCTGCTGCATCGACTCCTACCGACACCGATGCGGACAGCGTGGCTGACGCTGCTACTGGCAACGACCGCGCTGCCAACATGGGCGAATCTCCCGACAGCGACATTGACAGCGACGTCGACGGGAATCCTGACGCCGTAGACAGTGCGACTGCACAGTCTGACCCTGCCTCTGTTGTCGACGGAGAAGATGCTACCAGCACCGACGCTGCTAGTGCCGTAGGTAACGACGTCGCCGCTTCGACGAGCGATGCTACGCAACGCCTTGTTCTTGCCACACCTTCCGACGACGATGACACGCCTTCATCCAGCTCATCAGCAAAGGGCACCAAGGATACTTGCCCTTGCTTCGCTGAACGTCGCAGGGAATCCCTGCTCCGTTGAGCAGAGGAGCCTGTTTGATCCACCATGTACTTTACGAGCTGGTTCACCGGTCCTGAGCAAGAGTTGAGCTGGGCTCGACATGTCCTGCATCACTGCGCAATACATTGATATCTCCTCAGCTCTGGTGTGCCGCGTCGTGATTTAGACTTGTAGTGTGACTGTTTCCTGTAAGGTAAAGGGTAGAGACGCCGCCTTTGAGCATTGAAGCACTGAACGACGCTGCCTCATCGTTGCAGGAAAGCAGCGCGTGCACGGCGAGCCTGGATGCCGATGACCATGCACAAGTCGGCCTCCTGCCTACTGTCTATGGATGAAGGCTGGACGAGAGGCGCGGATGCCAAGAAGCGCCAGCTGAAGCATCGTAGACGCCAAGCAAACCAGCAGGAGCAAATGCAGTGAAGCCAATCAGAATGCGAAAGGAAGCACGTACGCGGATGGCGTAAGCAGCCACTGTGACTCTTTTTTTTACATCGACTAGCTTGCACCTTTTTTTATTTTTTTTTTATTTTTTTTTGACTTTTGCTTTTGTGCGGCCCGACCGGGCGATCACGACGAGCTTAATTGTGCGTATGTATAGACGCGGATACGCTTGCTCGCAATCACGAATGTTGAGGGTACGAAAGCGGATTCATGATGCTGCCTGCTACTGCGCATACAAACGAATCACAATCTGAATAGCCCGTGCTGAGGAGAAAGCCTTAGGGTAGGATGGTATGATAGCGGGTGATGGATGTCCTTCTGCGCGGGGCAAGCGCGATATTTCCGATCCGTGCATGATATGTGCTGCTGCTGCTGCTGCTGAAGGCGTCTAGCTGAGCGCCGCGGCGCTTGATCGGCGCGGTGTCCGCGGCCCCCGCCTGATGCCGGCCGGGCAAACGCGGCCGTGCAGCAGCAATCGTGAATAGGATGGCTGATGATATGCATGGCATGAATGCAAAACCCTATCACGTTCTTCTTGGCCGAATGACGTGCTCACACCAGATTCGACTGCTCTTGCCTGCAGAGTGCTCTTCCATTCGTGATTGATCCATGGCACTCAAAAGTAAATGCGTATTTTGGTATGAATGCGCGCCCGCGCGGCGCGGTGCTTGGCCCGCCTGAATAAAACTTTGCAAGGCTCAATTCCTACTCCTTGACCCGACCCTTTTCGCCTTGCGCTGAAAAGCTCCCGCGGCCGCAGTTGCGGCATTGTCATTGTTCAACTCAGACTCCTGGCTTGCCGTCCTGCGTCGGTTACGAACAAAAACAGAGCTGATGCTCCTCGTGCTCTTTCTGGGCAAACACTTCTGTCGAGTGTGGCTTAATTGAGATGGCGCAAGCGACTCTACCTATTCGGCCATACATGCGAACGGTGCTTAATTGCTGCTGTGAGTGTGAGGCCGATGACAGACGCAGGTGTATCCAGCACACGGCACGGCGCAATTCGAGCTCGGGCTCAGCGAAAGCTCGCAGCTGTGCATAGCTAGCTATAGCTGCAGCTGTTCCTAGGACCGACCAAGCCCTGTGAACATATTTCGGCGAACAGTCCGAGTGAGCCAGGCGGGCACCCGACAGCGACAGCTCTTGGTCGCACGCCACAGCAGGAACAATCGTGAAGGATCACGACGATGCGAATCGAATCAACGCCTTTGCGCGTCGTAATGAGCAATGGCGAGTAATCTTGCGTGCTCAGAGCAGCAGCAGCAGCAGCAGCAGTCATTGCGCACAAGCAAAAGTTGATCGCAGGAAGGCAAACGAGGTGGGAATGGCGGACCGACATACGCAGTGTACCGTAGCGGCAGCATGTTCAGTCACGCAGCAGCCAGCGCAATCGTGAGTATGCACGCTCAACCTTAGCGCCCGCTTGCGTGGATGTCAGAGATCCGCTTCAAGTACAAAATGAGCGCGTTTGCCCGATCTTGGAGCGGATGGATCCTTTCAAATACACCAGCAGTAGCAATCCTTCCCCCTCCTCTTCCACCTCTTCCCTCTCATTCCTATCTCTCATCAGCTGGCCGCATCCCACCACCCAAAATGGCTGCACCGGCTTACGGCAACGATGCCTCGCGCGCATCCATCGCCTCCCATTCCTCCAAGTCGGACGATAAGGACATTTCAGGCCCAGGCATTACCCACGTGCACGACTCTGTCGAAGTCTCTCATGGACCGCTGGACTTTTTGACGCACAAGTTTAAAAGGAGTCACGCGGATCCCGAAGATGCCGAGACCAGCTCGGTGGATACGGATCTGCCCCAGGGCAGACAATTGGGCCTCATCAGCGCCGTCTTCTTGATCGTCAACCGCATCGTCGGTACTGGTGTCTTTGCCACTACGAGCACGCTGCTCGCACAGAGCGGCAGTGTCGGTATGAGTCTGCTGTGAGTGCCAGCGAGGGCACGTGACGGGCCAACATTGCCCGAGACTGATTCGCGCCCCCCCCTCTCCTCTGTCCACCAGGTACTGGGTGATCGGAGCCATTGTTGCTGCCGCAGGTTTCGCAGTCTATGCTGAGTGGGCAACCGCTCTGCCAAAGAATGGAGGAGAATTGAATTACCTGCAACACGCGTACCGCAAGCCCAAGTACCTGATTCTTACCATGTACAGCGCTCAGGCGCTCTTGTTGGGTCAAGCAGCCGGCAATGCCCTGACGGCAGGTCGATACTTTCTACGCGCTGGAGGCAGCACCTCTAACGGCTACGATGCTCGTGGTATCGGAGTCGCCGTCATCGTCACTGCCGTCTTGCTTCACGGCACCAGCATCAAGTGGGGCTTGCGCTTCCAAAATGCCATAGGAAGCTTCAAGCTCGTCATTTTGCTCGTCATCGCCTTTGCTGGATTCGCAGCATTGGCCGGTCACACCAAAGTGCCAGTGGAGAACAACTTTGCCAACGCTTTTGAAGGTACTCGAAACGACGTTTTCGGCATTTCTTCTGCCCTCTACAATGCTCTGTGGAGCTACGTCGGCTACTCCAATGCGATGTATGCGGCAGGAGAAATCAAGAATCCTGCCAGAACCCTCAAAATTGCCGGACCCTTGGCTATCGGTGTCATCACCGTGTTGTATGTCCTCGTTCAGGTCGCCTACTACGCAGCCGTTCCCAAGCAAGACGTGCTCGAATCAGAGCAAATTGTCGCTGCACTCTTCTTCAGAAACGTCTTTGGTGAGCGCTCAGCCAGAGCGCTCTCCGTCTTTGTCGCTCTCAGTGCTACCGCGAATGTCTATTCAGGTGAGTCGATGTATGAGATCAGTTGACGTTGCTTTGTTCGTGCGCTCACAACGCTTCGTCCGCCCGCCCTTTGATTGTGTAAACCCACAGTCATCTTCGCACAAGGCCGTTTGAACCAAGCTGTGGGAAGAGAGGGCATCATTCCATTTGCTCGCGTCTTTGCGACCAACTGGCCCTTCAAGGCTCCTCTTGCAGGTCTGACGTGGCACGGTATCGTCACGCTCGTCATCCTGCTCGCCCCACCGGCAGGAGATGCGTACAACTTTGTGCTCAACCTCTCCTCCTACCCCCTCAATGTGGTCAACGCGGCAGTGGGTCTAGCACTGCTCATCACCTACCTGCCCATCCCTCGTCAATACAAGCCTGTGTGGGCTCAAGATTGGACTTCGCCTTACAAGGCCACACTGCCCATCACCCTGTTCTTCTTTCTCATCAGCACCTTTTTGGTCATTGTGCCTTGGCTCCCTCCCAAGAGGCCCGAGGATGCAGTCTACGAACACACTTGGTACGCCCTTGCACCCGCTGTCAGTCTGGGCATCTTTGCAGGAGGCGCAATCTACTGGTTCGCCTGGGCCGTCCTCTTTCCAAAGCTGGGTCGTTACGAATTGGTCAGCACGGAAATCACGCTTGGGGACGGAACGATTGCAAAGGCATTTGTTAGACAAAAGCAGTAAGAGTGCGGCAAAATCCGTGCGCAAATCTATTCTGCTGTGTTGCAAAAAGCCTCGTCGCCTTGCCTTCATTGATCACGTACAGTCACGATTCACCACCTCAAAAGCGTTTGCCTTGCCCTCACCGGTTCGCTGACACACGGCCACGACTCTGGCTGCGCCCTCCCTTTACCGACATTTCAAGCTCATCATCTGTATCCGAAATACATTCGTCACCCACCTTGCCCATCTGACGCGCCTGTCGTGATGATGATGTGAGAGCGATCCAAGTCAGCGCGCGCGCAAAGCACCACAAGGAGCGTGAGAGGAATGTTACTACAGGTAGATTGTGTGCATGCGGATCGGTGAATGCAGGAATCAGGCAGAGGTGAATGCTAAGGTACAACGCGAATGTGGACTCCCTACGGCTCAGCGACCGGCTCGCTATGGCCTCGCGCCCACGTAGGTCGACTAGCCGACTCGCCGGCGTGGTCTGTGCAGCTGATATGCTCGTGAACCAGTGTACCATACCGACAGAGAAATGAAAGCCGGTCGACAGGGCAACGATGAGCAGTGAGAGGGCGTAGTGTGGAATGCGCATTTCCGGTTCCAAGCCTCGGTCTTGTACGAGGTGCTATGGTGATGGAGCCCAGCTTCTTGGCGTATTGCAAGGTCAACATATTGCTGAAAGAATGCAGTACGATTCGCACGTCAAGCAAGCTGCGTCCGTTGCCATCTGGGTTTGATTAGCTGGTGCCGGACACAGAAGCGTCCTCGTCGCGCTGCTCCGACGCGCTGCCTCCCTGAGTGTCGTCGTCTCGACTGGCGTCCTCCTCGTGCGTACCACCTTGGTGACGGTCGGCTACATATGACAGAAAAGGGTCAGCGCTCTGAATGCTGCCGCCCTGAGTCGCTGTGCCTCCATTTGGCTGCATTCGCTCAGGCGAAGTCAGCCAGCCGTCCCGTTGCCCTTGCCGCTGCACGTCTTCTTCTTCAGGTCCGTCGTCTTTCAGCTGAATGCGGCGTCGCTCGGGCGAATCGGGTCCAGACACGTTGAGAAGATGGTGAGGAGCGTCCAACAAGTCGTGAGCGCTTTCGCCCTGACTGATCGCGGACGTGCTCTGCTCCTCTTCATCATTGTCGTCGTCTGCACCATCGTCGAACATGCTGACATCCGGATCAGCACTGTCGTCAGGATCTCGGGCAGCGTCGATCATGGGAAAATCTGCGATCGCTATTCCTTGCTGGGGCGACGGTTGGGAAGCGAGGGCGTCTGGCGAGCTGCTTTCCCAGCTTGTGTATCGTGGCGGACAATGCGGACCTCCATCGGCAGGACCCAATGTCAGATCTCGCCGAGCGTGGACCTGAACGGGTTGGACTTCTGGCAATGCTTGCGCCTGCTCTTCATCCAGCAAGTCGTGCATCGGCTCTCGCACTTCGGCGCTTGCGTCTCGATATAAGAGTGCCAAAACTTCATTGACGGCCGGCGATCGTGACTGTGGCGAGGCGTACAGCTCATCTGGTGGAAGCAGCTGTGCGATCAGTCGAGCACTTAGAACAACGACGCGGACTTTGGACCCACCTCGCTTGCATGCAAGAGCCACTGCTCTAGAGAGTGCAATTCGCACATCCACAACAGTGTCACGAGCCAGCTCGACCATTCGTTCGATGAGCGAGAGCTCGACAGACGACCTCTCGATGCCAGCGCCAAAGAGCGCGTGCATGGCGAGGACGCACGCCAACCTCTTGCGATACCGGTCGGCCATGCCCATATCTGCGACAATGGCCAAGAAGCCATCCGCGACTGTTTGATCATGCTCCGCAAAAGTGGTATACAGTGTCGGAACCTGGAGGAAACAGCCAAATTCAGTACTTGCGCCGGCTCTACAACGGGCATTGCGAGTAACTTACGGATAAGACTGCAGCGTCTCGTACTGCGCTGACGGGATCACTGAGTGCTAGCTGCATGAGCGTGACCAAGTCGCCGCTTTCGTCGTCCAGTAAATGGTGCCTAGCCAGGGCTGATATATGCTGCGCCAGCCTTTCCCTGAGCCTCCAATCGCGTTCGAAATGCGAGGACCAGAGTGCGGTCAGCATGGTCAGCTGCTTTTGGGCAGCCTCTGTTGGCAAGGCCTGCAGAAATTCGTCCATATGCTCTACTGCGGCGCTCTTGAGCTCAACATCGGCTTCTGTAGTCCACATGGAGTACTCAAAAAGTTCGACCAGATCCTCGCTGGCTGCTTCAGGCCCAATAACTTTAGCAATCTCGTGCAGGGATGCAGCGAGGCTACACTGCGCTTGGCTAGTACCGGATGCCAAGAACAGATCTCGATGAGCAGAGCGTAGCTTTGGCCAACGCTCTTGTCCCAGTGTCAAGACGACAGCAGGAAAGTTGTAGGCCATGACGTGTTGTCTCGCGGCATCAACGGCTTTTGCGGCTCCGCTAGGACCTCCAATCATCTCCTCCAGCCAACGTTCGGAGCTATAGCCGTTCATCATGTCATCATCCGACCAGTTGTCTTGCTGCGTTTCTTCCGCCTGCACTTTGCCCAAGTCGGCTGAGGGATACCCGGATTGATCCGTCTCCATGCTGAATGGATCGATGGGTTGATGATCCGCACTTTGCGCTTCCTCGAAAGGTTCGCCCAGAAAGTGCCTGATAAGAGGCTCAGGCACGCCAAGCGGATCCTTGTGGAACAGGTAGATGGCTTCACCAATGATTTCAAATGCTACAGAGCGTACGTTCCGCGAGACGTCCTGCGTGAAGATCCCGAGCGCGTTCAGAAGGCGATTACGTTTCGTCTCTGCGTCCAAATGGGTGAAGATGGCAGGGATCGACAAACATACTGCTTGCCGAACGTGCCAAATGTCGTCTTGAACAAAGCGCTCAAACGCTGGCAGTAGACTTTTGACCACCACTGAAGAATTCACGTGCTTCGCCAAGGAACCAACAGCGATTGCGACTTCCTTCCTGACAAAGAACGCTCCATCGCTTTGTAGTCGAACGACCTCGGGCACGACGCGAGTTTCGAGCGTTTCGACGTCCAGCAGTCCTTCCGCAGAAAGTGCAGCCAGTAGACTGACAGACGCCATTCGCCCAACAGCAGCTTCTTCCTCTCTATCGGGGTTATCGGAAGCGCTCAAGGCTGGCGAGCTCCGCTGGAAAGTCGTTTCATCAGTGTTGCCGCGCGACCCATCGCCAGACGTGCTGTCCTGCAAATCCTCATCGGCTTCAACATCCATCTCAAACGAAGGGACCTCTGGTGCTAATTCGTCCGAGTCTCGCGAGACGGCATCACCAACCGAAAGCGTCTTCTCAAGATCGACGTACTCGCCGTTCAATCGTTTAGAGTCCCTCATTTTGGGAGTGCTAGACTTCTCAGAGGGGCTGACGCCTTGCGCATGTGTCGATTGGTCGCCAGTCCTCAGCGTCGAGTCTTGTGCATTGAGCTTGCCGATTGCAAAGGCGACATTCTCCAACAATTCCGCTTTCACCATCTGCCGCGCTTGCGAGTCGAAATCGTACGCGCGCAGAGGGACTCTTTCGCCTTCGCGCCCCGATGCGTCGGGCACAAGTGCAGAATCCTGGCTCCACTCATTCGAAACGGAGAGGTTCTCCACCGTGTCACCTGCAGGACCTCGCAACGCGACGTGATCGAGGCGCGCAAAGAGCTGCACTAAGGAGAGCTGCGCGGCTCCGGCTACTGAGGTGTTGGAATTGAGCAACAGGGCACACAGCAGCGGCGTGAAAGCTTCCACAGAGAGCTTTGGTCTATCGGCTATTTCCTCGTCGTTGTCTGCATCTGTGGCCCCAGCCGGCACTTGGTCTTTCTGCTCAGCGTCCGCCTTGGCGTTCTGCACGAGAGGGCAGTTTCGAAAGAAGAACCACATCAATCGGTGCAGCTCTGGAGTGAACACAGTGCACACCTCGAGCTCTGAGGATCAGAATGTCAAGAGATCCACGAACAGGGCACTGAGCAAGAGAGCAGGATGGGCGCCACGGTGAACATCCATGTGTCACTCACCGTCGGTGCCAAGGCCGTTCAGTAGAGGGATGACATACTCGACCGCATCGCTGAGATCGATCTCAAAAATCCAGTCTGCAAGCGATCGGGCAACGAGCACTCTGTTGGCCCGAAAAAGATGCGGATAAGTCAACTTCAGCTCCACAGGTGTAGTGCGCTCTAGCAACGAAGCAGTCGACTTACCGGTGAAACGTCATTTCGCTCTTAGCAAACAAGAACAGACGCTCGAGGGTGCTCAGACTCTCTTCTATGATATTCTGTTCTGGGTTCGCAGTTGATGCGCTCGTACCCATATCCACATCCTGATCTTGAGATTCGTTGCCCAACTGTTGCGATGAACCACCGACGATGAGGCTGGGATCCACGGCATCGATGATTGCGCCTGGTCCTTCGGGTCCAAGCGCTGTCGGACCAAAAGGTGAGGGCATTGGTCCTCCGCCAGAGGCTGCTGATTGACCAGCGAGTACAGGACCCGGTGACCACTGGAGACCCAAGTGTGAGTGATTGCCGGGCATGTTGCCAGTATTGTCATCGTTGAAGAATCCGAGTGCCCCGGCTGATCCATCGGCCGGAAAGCCGTTTGCAGCAGTGGACGTATGAGTGTCTTCCATCGGAACCTGATGGTGCGCCGCAAGTCCTGCATGCGCAGCAATTGGCGGAACAATTGCAGCCCTTGTCAAGCTCGGACGCTTGGGCAAATGAGGTCGAGCTGCACTGCCCAGAGGCGGTGCATCAGCCCCTGAAATACCATCAGAGCCACCGTTTTGCGAGTCTCCAATTACATCACGTCCTGCAGCGTCGTTGAGATCCTGATCTGCTCCGCGTTTGTCGGTGCTTTGCTCACTCCCTGTGTCGTCGTTCCCCTCACCCTCGCCCTCTCCTTCGCTCTCGTTATCGGTGTCTGCCTCGTGTATGCTCCCGGCCCTGCTGCTGCCCGTACTTCCATCTTCCGATCCGACGTCGTCGGGATCGTCGGAAAGATCGTAGCCCGATCGAGGTGGCATACCAATGAAGGACCGCACCTTCGGCGGGCTTTCGCTTAGCCCTGCATCGAGGTGCGGAGGTGGTGTCCGGGAGGGCAATGGCGCATGGAAAGGTGATGAGAGAGGGGAAGATGGCGTGAAGGGGCTGTGATGTCCCGAGGGCATACTGAGACTGATCCCAGGAGATCTTGCGCGAAGCGGTAAGGGGGCGTGAGGTACGAAGGGCGAGGTCAAGCTTGCCCCACTCGTTTCTCTGTTGAATCCGTGAAGTTGATCTGAAGAGAATCTCCTCAACATCGGCGCGCCCCCCTCGTCACCAGCGGCCGTCCCATTGCTTCGACCCAAAATGCCGGCGGGAGAGGCAGAGCGATGTCTCACTTCGCCTGGCACGGATGCGGCATTTACGGATGCTTCATCCGCACTCGCCGATCGCAGCATGGCGAGCCGGTCTGTCGCCGCGTGTGAGCGCCCATCGCTGCTGTCTCCCAGGCCATCTGCAGCGCCCTTTGAAGACCCGGAGCTGGATCTCCTCAAGTGCGCATGACTCGCAAGCGCTTCTAGTGCGGTTCTTTGACCAGGTCTAGATGAGGTAAGTGGAGGTGGCGGACTAGGAGGAGTAGCTAAGCCATTCAATGCGAAAGGCACTGGAGGTGTCGATCCAAAGCTGGGACTTGAGCTACTTCGATGTACACGGCCATCTGCAGGAATGCTGAACGCTTGTGTTGGGCTCGACGCTAATGCGAGGTGACCGCCCGAGGATCCCGAATTGGACCTGATGTGCCTGCCAAAGGAGAGCGTAGGTGGATGCGCGAGCCCTTGATGGTTGATATCATGGGCGCCCGTGGAGGGACCAGGAGACGAAGCAAGAGCTGGCGATGGAGATCGCCTCGATAGTCCCAGAAGCGGCGAAGACGCTGAACCTCGAAGCTCGTGTCTTCCCGACGGGGAGCGTGACATGCTTCTCCGCAGCGGTGAAGCAGGTTGAGTTGGGCTGACTGCGGGACTCGACGCTGGACCGGAGCTGCTCTGCCGCAAAGAGCTCGTCGAGCCACTAATACGACGACTTCTGGATCTAGGCTCCATTCCGGGGATTGCGATTCCATCTATCGCGGCGCTTAAAGCAGGGTCTGCCTGGGTTCTCGAAGAACTTGGCCACATCGAGTCGAAAGTGTGTGCGTCCACCGCTGAGGGATCGGACAACGCGTTCGAGGATCGAGCGGCGAGAATTGGCGAAGCTGCGGCGGGAGCAGATGCTGGTGGAGCGCCGAGACGCGGTGAAGCCGCGCGAGGGATCGGCGTCGTAGAGCGCAGATTTTGGAGCACCGGACTGCTTCTCAAATCCTCGAGAGAGCCCTTTTTGCTCAAAACGGCATCAGCGCTGGCCCCGGCGGTCGATGTCGATGCTTGTGCTCTGCCACCGACAGCTGTGCCCATAGACTGCAGACGGGGAGACATTGTTGATGAACCTCTCGCTGGTGACTGTGATCTTCCGTGAGCCAAGCTTTGAGCCTGACCCCGCCCTGCCGGAGATACTCCTTCGCCAGCGGTGTGTTTCGCAGACTTATCTGCCTCGCCTAGATACATCCTCAACCCACGCTCCGCGTTTGATGTACTGGTCGAGTTGCTACCCCTCGCAAAATCGGAAGCTGAAGCAGAAGACGACTCTGCGACTTGACTAGGCTGCGATCCCCACACTGGTGATCTCTTCGACTCGCCCGAGGCTCTGGCACTTTGGCTCGCACTTCCAGATAGCGGAGAGGGCGTCCTCCTCATACTCGCGCTTGCGCCAAATCCGTTGGGTGAAAGATTGCCTTCGCGGACCATGTTGTTTCCTGAACTACCTCCGTAATGGCCAGTAGATCCCAGTCCAAACACAGCTGGCCCAATGACAGGACTCAGACTGACGGACTTGGAGCGGGCGTGATGATGCTTGGAAGGTCTCGAGCTGCCATCGGGACTGTGAGCGTTTCCGTTTGGTGAAGTGGAGTGGGGCACTGAGTCGCGGGAGGAGGAGTTGAATCCGTATGCAAAGGTGGGGGACGGGTAAATCAGCGAGACGGGTCTCGAAAGCCTTGCTGGTGCGGCTGTCGAAGTAGAGCGAGACGGAGCACCATCGTGCTCCTGCTGCTCATTGTCTGCGCTATATTTGTCGCTCTCCTTGCCAACTTGGTCTTCACTGCGACCCTCGATTGCTTCCGACAAGCTTTGGCTTGCACTAGCCGCGTCAGCCTGCCCCTGCGTCGAGCCTTCGGACAAGTGCTCTGTGCCCTCAACCTCAGATCGCTCATCCATGATGCCGCCGCGTCGCTGAGTGGAGATCTCGACAAGACGGGTGGCGCCAATCGAAACTGCAATCAGGGAATTGTGAGGTGGATGAAGAGGTGCGTGGTGGCCTGTATATTCAGGCGAAGAAGCGCTGGTGAGTCGCGTCAAGCATAAACGGAGAGTTGGCGCAGACGCAGCCGAGAAAGGGATGTGCGCGTAGCCGTGACTGCTGGGAGGCCAGTGATTGTGTGTAAGGGGTCTGCGAGAGAGTCTACGCCGGCGTCAGGATACCGGACACCGGCACTCCAATCAAGAATCACGGATGAGGGTAGATTTTGTGATGGATATCAGAGACACTAGACCAGAGCAGAGCTGTCAGGTGCAAGCATAGAGAGCCAAAGCACGGCAGAGTCAAGAGTAGCATCTGCGAAAAAAAGTCACGAGGCTTTGTCCTCGGCCATGCATCCGACCCGGCCGACCGCGGGCAGCTAGGCAAACGCGCTTGCGTGCGCCACTTTTCAAATTACAATCAAGGGACCATCTCAATCAAAATGAAGGGTTAGTTTGACCGAAATTGAAAGATTCGCTATTCACGATTGGGCTCTCTAGCCGCGTAGTTGTAATTGGCTAAGAAAATCCTACCGAATTCCGCGCCTCTTAATGACCTTTGCTGCTGTCTTCATCTCGCCCTGCGCCTCGATCCCGAATTGACAATCGATCAGAGTCCTCTTCAACCACAAGCGCGATTCGTCATATCATCCTGCGTCTTTACGTCTTGACCAAGATCTGTCTTTGCCGGACCTTGTCGTCACTCTCCCTTCGGCATTCAAGATTCAAAATTGAGCTGCGAACAGGGACTCCCTTTTCGCCCTTCATGCAAGCTAGCAGCATGCAGCGGATCACATCGGTAAGTGCCGGCGCTATATAGACGTCAATAGACGTCAGAATGAAAAGGTCAAATCAACATGCACCCTATCTGCACAGAGAAGCTAGGGCGAAGCAGGCAACAAGTCCGCAGGGCGTTGCATACACAGCATATCTTGGCGCTCATTGCTGCACTCGTGACCCCCCTTTTGCCATCTGATCAGCGTGCTGCTGTGCTGCTTCTGACCTCTTCAGAAGCACGTACGGCGTGGACTCACGTGATTCGACTTTGGCTGGGTAGCTAGACGGGTGGAGGATGTGCGGAGTGAGCAGAAGAGCGTACATATGGCTTGCACCGGTCAGGGTAACAGCATCATCGCCAGGTCCACATACACATCTACCATATACCTTCCTCACCCACATCTCAACATCATGACAGCTCCGGCACGTCACATCAGCATTGTAGGGGGAGGCATCATCGGTGTCACTTCGCTCTACTATCTCTCTCGCGCTTTGTCTCATCTGCCAGCAGGCAGTACCTTGAATCTGTACGAAGCAGGTCAAGATGTAGCACCTGCAGCGAGCGGCAAGAGTGGAGGCTTTTTGGCTTTAGATTGGCATGGTGCCGCAACTGCCGACCTAGCAGAGCTCAGTTTCAGACTGCATAAAGAGCTTGCTGACGAATTTAGCGGAAGAGAAAAATGGGGCTATCGAGAGGTTGAGGTGAGTCTTTCTCTACGCTTGTCTGCCGTATCCTTTCCACCCATCTGACTGACCCCTTGCATGCTGCGTGCTACTCGCTAGACCCTCTCTGTGAAATTTGATTCGACGAAGTCGCGGTCAAAGGGCCCGGCTAGTCTGGACTGGGTAGACGGAAAGCATGTCTCTTCTTCCTCGAAGATGGGTGGCAATGGCACGACAGCTCAGGTGACTCCCAGACCTTTGGTACAACATTTGGCCAGCGAAGCCCTGAAGGTGTCTGGCGTAAGCATACACAAGGCAACTCGAGTTGTTGCAGCAGAGCTTGATGCTGCCAGTGGAAGGGTGAAGCAGATCAAGGTGCGAAACGCAGACGGAAGCGAAGAGAGTGCCGAGAGCACAGATTTGATCATCGCGGCTGGGTAAGTGTCATTCTGACAAAGAGGTTGCGAGAGCTCAGCGCTGAGCAATCCTGGCGGCCTGATTCCACTACACAGACCTTGGACAGGCGCACTAGCGTCATCGCTATTCTCCAATTCTGAAGCTGGCTTGCCGTCTCTGCTCAGAAAAGCAAAGAAGATTGGTGGCAGTCGAGCACACAGCGTGGTCATTCAAGGTTCGAGGCCCACGACCGCTCACTGCCTTTTTACCGACATGCGGTACGGTAACAAAGCGGCTGCGCCGGAAGTGTATGCTCGCGAGGATGGTACGGTGTACATATGCGGCGGTGCGTATATGTGTTCCATCACCTCCCCTCGCCGGCATTACGCTGACGCTTTTGTTCTGATATTCTGCAGGTTCAGACGACGTGATTTTGCCAGAGAACGAATCAGATGTCATTCCAGATCTCAAAGCAACAGCGAAGTTGATCGAACAAGCAGCCGTCCTCTCGCCAGACGTTCTCAACGTCGACAAGGGCGCCAAAGTCAAAGCCGAGCAAGCTTGTTACTTGCCAATCAGTGAAGGGACTGGATCACCCGTTATCACTGGTGATGCCAAGAGCGGAATCTACGTTGCGGCGGGCCATTCATGCTGGGGCATCACGCTAGGCGGTAAGTCTGCGATTGAAAGCCTGCATGCAACAAGAATGCTCATTCGTGCAATGACCACCATGCGTATCGCAGTTGGCACTGGAAAGGTCGTTCAGGAACTGGTCACGGATGGGAAAGTTAGCAGCGCGGACATCCGAATGCTGCAATGATCCCTTGATCGATCAATCGACAGGCCTTTTCCATCAGGACACACATTCCGTCTGCTGGCACCAAGCCCGCACCTTATCTTGGTAAATTTTATTGCATGCAAGGACAGTAGCCTCCTCTGTCAAATGTAGCATATACACGCGCTTGAACAGCCATGCATCAAAGGCGTGCCCGTCTGCCATCTGCGAATGGACCTTTGTACTCCTTCAAAGAGGAGTTTCACTACATTCAGCTACGCGAACCAACTCAAAGGAGCTTGTTCTCCTTTTGAAAAGACTCACTTCGCCCATGAACGCTGCGATCTGTTCGAACCTATCACTACCGAAGAAACTCGCCGTCTTTCCGTCCGACGCCCGCTTGACGATGAACCACCTGTAGAAAGATTGGGGTCAGCAACAAGTCGATGTGTTTCCTTCAAGGGCTATATGGGCTCTTCTCATCCTTCGCAGTGTCCACTCACGGCATTCCAAAAGCGCCCTGATCCTCCACCAATCGTTTGCTCTCCTCGTTCAACTTGTCCTTTGCCTCTTTCGTTTGCGCTTTTTTCAAAATTTCTTCCAGTTCCGCCTGAGGAATCAGACCGACGTGTTTGACAGCTTCTAGAATATCCTCTGCTTTGACCACGGGCTTGCTGGAAATCCACGATGCGTCCATCAATGTCCAGGCGTACGCATCGTGATCGGCAGAAGAACGATCGCGAAGCTCGCGCAGGAAAGATTGGGCCAATTGAGTATTCATTGGGAATCCTTGGGGTTTGTTCAGGTTCACTTGTTGGGGGGAAAGGAAGGGAAGTTGCATCCAAAGAGGGTTTGATTCACGATTCGTTCAATCTGTGGTCTGTGCATGGTCGCGATGCCTGCGGTTCTTGCAGCGCTGTCGCTGTCAAGAACTAGTACTCACCGCCGTAGAAAGCTGGAACCCTTTCAATCTCTTGAAACATCCATTTGCCCTTGTTGTTGACCGTGATGGGAGGCTTGTTCCCAGATATCTGCTCTCACAAAACCGCATCAGAAGCGATGCATCAATCCTTCTGCCCCAGCTGCAGTCAAGGTCAACATCGTTCGTCTTCGCATGCTGCTCACCTGCATCACCTTTCCCAAACTGATGGGCTGAAAGCGCAACTCGAAATCCCACTTTTGATGGTACCTCTGCAACACTTTGAAGGCTATGACGCTCCAAGGAGATACAATGTCGTAGTACATCGTAATGTTGGCTCGGACTTGTTGAGCTGCCGACATGTTGACGTGTTTGGAATGCTCTGACGAGGCACGAGATCGCTGTGAACAAGGTCTGATACTGATTGGGCCAAGTTAGAGGTAATGGGCCTGGGCGTGGACGTGTGATGGATGAGAAGCTAGATACAGGTCTCAAACTCAATCAAGAAGCCTCACTTGGTGGACTGCAAACAAACGCAGGGTTCTCCTGCTGCGTCTTACGAGATCCGCCTCCGCCTCCGCATCAACCCCGCATCTTGTTCGGAACTTGGCTCCATCACCCATCGTGAATCGAAACTTTGGGTATCGGCCGGTCGGTTCGCCGGCAGCCGTTGGACCGCGCACAGCGATAGCTGCGATGCGTGATCGGACCGACCAGATTGATGAGGAGGAACGCAGCCAGGGCAGCATGCAGCATGCAGCATACAGCCATCACGATGGCCAGCAGGCAGGCAGGCAGGCAGGCATGCAGCACTCTTGACTCACCAATCTCGCATCGACAGATCTCGAGTCGTATGTGAGTTCACTGCTGCTCGTGCTCACAATCACTATTCACGTCTACTGCACACGACGCACGACAATTGAAAGGGGGTTGGGGAGGTGGGGCCGACTTCAGCGCGCACTTCGGGCCCATTCTTTACTTGACACTCCACCGTCACGCTTCACTTGCACGGCTCTCAAAGGTCTGCAACTCAAGACTCGCATCTTAACTTGCTCATGCTTCATCCTAGCTCAAAACCTTACTTTCAAGAGGCTTGCAGATGATTGAAGTATACGCCTGGACGAACCAAACCCACAAAAAGCACCCGCTTGACTCTGTTCCTCATCGCATTGCGCACATCCAAAGGTAAATCCAGCCACCTACTAAAGCCCATGCGCACCGCGCATTGTGTTTCGCCCAAAGCGCTAAAGCATAATCAAGGGAGAGCCTTTCGATCAAGTCGCCCATATTCCGTGCAGAGTACATTCGCATTACTTGGCTCAAAGGAAGAAGAATGGCAATGGCGGACCGAACACACAAGCGCGGGAGGGCAGTCAAACGTGTGATCGAGCAAAGTCGGGAGAAGTAAACACAAGAAAGGAAATACAGCCACGTGGAAGGGGCGATTTACCAGACACCTCCGGACGGTTTACCAGAGCGGTATGCTAGCCTAATCAATTGTCGTTCCAGCTGAGCAGACTGAGATCTCCGAGCTTTCTGGGGCGAATGAGGTGTCTTGCGGTAAAGATGAGTCCGAGCAGGACGCAGAGGGCCGCGACGGCGATATAAGCCGCTCCAAGGAAGAGATTACGTCCTCCCACCCACGTGACGGTACTGAAAACGATCGACTTGGTGCCGTGGAACATGGCGACAGGGTAGTCTTCCGAGGGCGAAAGAGGTGAGCTCATTCGCGCCAAGGAAGATGAGATCCAGCACGCTGCACTCACTGTCATTGACGGTGATCAAGTAACGACCCGAGAGCATTACATCATTGTCGTTCCTGTAGTATAGCTTGCGGAACGTCGGCAGACCAGCAGTGCGCATCCAGACCTACAAGGTGCCAAGATCAATGCTATCAAGCTAAGAAAAAGCTTCGCGTCTCGATGCTACTCCCACACACCACTTACCATGAAATGCTCGTCCTCGCTAGGATCAAAGAGATTCTCGGCCGTGTATCCATTCGGATAATTGTATGCAAGGCCTTGTGAGTTGTTGAAAGTGCCTCGCCAGAACGGAGGCGGTACGAGTGTGCTGGGATCGTTCTTGGTGCGCTTGTACTTGTTCTTCTCCCCAGGCCAAACGATGCCCCGATCGGTCATTGCATATGTCGAGTTGCTGTCTGTTCCTCCTGGGTTGAGCAGCTGTGGCTGGCTGAATGTGTCTGCAAAGATGAGTGCGGAAGATCGAATTAGCATGCGCACGAGCTTCCGTGGCGATTTAGCATACGAACCATTGAAGACGCTGTTCGCGATGAGTCCACAGGGATAGATACCCCGACCACCTTCTGCGCCCAAAGGTTTGCAATTGCCGCTGGAAAGATCACTTGGCGATCGGACATCGCCCAGAAGTTGCTCCGTATCGATGCTCTTGACATACCGACGATGGTTCTGGTAGTAGTTGGTCAGCTTGTAGTACAAGAAAACTGAAGGCTGCAGATCCTCTGGCACCGAGAATTGAATTTCGCAATGACTGCCGTTCGGCGCGGTGGGCGCAGGTGCGAAACGCCATTGAGGGTTGGACCAATTTGAGCTGTTCTTGCCCTGCAAATCGAGAAGCATCAGCACCCCATCATATGCCTGCTCAGATCTTGCGCCTCGACACGCACCGCCAGCTGATAGTCATACTTGTCTGTTGGAATCTCGACCCAGTCTGCACCAGCGTTTTGGCAGTTTGTGTAGTCAATTGTGAACTCGCTGACCTGTTGTGCAACAATTTCCCAGCCGTGTGAGCCTGTGAAGACTGCAGTGGCAAACCGTGACCTGAGCATACCTTGTTGGCATAGTAGTACAGCACAGCGCCGATAGGCGCGAAGATCAAGCCAACGAGGAAGAAGGTAGGCAGCACCGTCTTTGGTGTCAGAATGGGCTGCCAAGCCTTGAGACGCTGTTGTCTAAAGGCGGTGTCTGTAGTAGAGAAGGATGTGCATATAGAGAGGTCAGACGATTGCCTGGTAAAAGAGTTCTGCACAAATCAAAGGTAGGGAGGGGCCCGGCCCTCGACCATCCAAGCACGAAGTCCATTCCACATTCGCTGGAGGAGCTGCAGAGGTGGCGAAGGATCATGGCACTGTATGCTCTCGCTTGCATCATCTCCCCCCAAGCTTGGTGTGCGTTCTCAGTGCGTTTGGCCCGCCGCCAACTACGCCCTCCTCTGAACCCACCAAGATCACCAGAGAAAGTGCAAAGTGCGATATGCACCACCCGGCCACCATCCTGCTTGATAACAAATTGGCGGAGTGGCCATTTGCGCTGCAGGAGCTTTGTGGTACACTCTACTCCTAGCGCAATACATCCTTCCCAACCCACCCTGTATCGGACTACTGGCGATCGTACTTACTGGCAGGTTTCCTCTGAGCAAAAGGTTTCTTTTCCTTCGTGGTACCAGCATCGCTGTTGGCATCGTTCGCGGCCGGACCTGGTCTCTCTCCATTCCCTCTTCCCTTGTTACGATTACGGAACATTGCGTTCTCCTTGCCAGAGGACCACAGCTGACCTGGTCGGGGTGTTTAAGATCCGGATCGCTTACCCGTCGCGTTTGGCAGGTCCAATGGGCGGAAGCTACGTGCGTAGACGAATTTTTGGCGGTCCCTCTTTGGCGTCTGGTTGCTGTGAGAAGCACAATTCCAGTTGCGAGGTGGTAAAGCCGTGCAGAGTGGTGAGTGTGGACCACACAAGTTGCCTGGAGGTGTAAGCGTCGCGCCGATACACGCAACCCGAGGCGCTGCCAGTCTGAGTGTACGCGAGCGTGCTCATGCGCTGCACCGCCGCGAGCCCCTCGGCGTGTGGTAGCCGTCAACTCAGCTGCTCCTGTCAAGAAAGTTCTCGGCACAAGTCACGTGTTATGTTGAGATTCTCGTCGGTGACTCAAGACTTGCGCGTTCCGACGCCTCGACCAGGGACACGACGCATGCGGCGAATCCCGCCGATCGGAACGACGCATCCCACGCTAGAGAGAGTCAATGAGTCAGTCAGAGTCAAGTGAGTTGGTCTAAGGCGAGCATCGAAATTCGTCTGCGTGATTCATCTTTGCTAGTGAGTTGCCTTCATTCTGTCTCCGACCAGCTGGCCTTCAAGCAACTGCTTTGCCATCAGACTGTGGCTACTGGGCCCGCCGAGGATTGATCACGACGAGCTCGACAGAACCTCGTGCAGGCACCTGGCGCCGTACCGCGACCGCGCTACTCTGAACGCTCTCTCCTTCGGATCATCCATCAGCGACGCGGCATCGCTCCTTTATTTGGACCGCTCGAAGCGTTGATGAAACTGATCACAATGGGTCAATGCGTGCAATCCTTATCAACACCTCGCTGAGCTTCCAACCGCTTCCGGCGACGAAGATGTACCACTGAAGCATGTGACATGACGAGCCCCTTACGGACCGTTGCAACGGTCAACGGCCCTGCTGCTAGCGCGTACATGACGCCCTGCAGAAGAGCAAAAATGGGCGAAATGGCGTAGTCAACTTGATTGCGGCCCATCATCGACGCTTGCTCTCGAAGTCAGCTGCGCCAAAACCTTGCTGAGTCAACCTTTGGCCGGGGCGGCTTCATTCTTTGAATGGTTGTCGGGGCTGTCAACGATGAGGCCCGATCGGGATCGCTTTCGTCGTTTGATCAAGCGCGCCTTGTCCTTCGCCTTCGCCAGAGTAGTAGTAGTAGTAGCATTGTCCAGATCACGAAACTCAGGAATCGCTCAGGTATCAGAGGTGATGCGATCCAGCTAAACATCAGCAACAGGGTGACTGTATGCGGGTCTGAGCACTAATGTTGCCACATGCGGCGTTCAACGAAAACCAGCTCGCTCGCTCGATTCTTGCTCTTCCGACTGGCTCGCCGCGCCGCTATATACAAAGCACACAATCATCACCTTGCAAGAATTGTAGTCGACACTAGCGGACATTGCTGGGTCGAGTGAGACCACATAGGCATGCGTAACGTTGCTCTGCTGATCTTGCTAGGCCTTGAATCACAGGATGCCTGCCTGACAGCGTCTACCGCCTTCACACTCGCGACTACGACTACGATGGGCTCAGGCTAGCTCAACAACAGTGGGTTGATGTTCAAAGCAGTCACCAGTGACGCCTTCATTCCTCCACCACCTCTTTGCACTCGTTGCTAGCATCAGGGTCTCGCGCATCACACCACAATCTGCCTGGCTCGCTCGATTCTCTGATTTGTGGTCACCACACTTCCAACGACGTGCAACTTTCGACACCCCGCCTCTCCATTACTCTTCACTTTCGACGGCATCTTCTTGCCTAGCAGCCCCAGGGATCCATCATCATACATCAAGTCAACCTCGTGCCGCTCACACAGTCCTGTCGGCTTGAGCACTGATCAAGCAACGCTAACGAGCAAAGTTGTCCAGCCTTGTCTGTTTGCCAAGCCAACGACGATCTTCCAAAGCCTGCTGTATATCGCCTCTCGGTTCTATCAGCGAGCGCTCTCCCTGTCAAAGATACGAGGCAGTTGCGCGACGTTGCCAACATGACAGACTTCACCCTTGGACTAGGGTCTTCGCTTGGCGAGGACGAGTTGAATCAGAGCCAAATATCGCCCGACGTCCTCTACACCTCAAGCCCATTGCGAACGGTACCGTCCGATAAGCAGCGCCTTTCCATGACCTGGTCACAGCTGCTTTTGAGGTACCCCTCGAACATTTACCTCGATGTGCATCACTTGATCCATCAGGCGACCTACGATGCTGTTCTATGGGTCTTGTTGGAGCTGGAGGGAAGCGCCGACCGGGCGTCTGTCATACCAGATGCCACGGACGGAGAGCGCAGAGAAGAGGATTTCATGGAATTGGCAGCTCAACACTGGTGTCTGACATCGCCCACATCCCGTATGCAATCGAGGTTCATGCCTGAACTTGATCATATGCTACGCCATAGGTCAAGCGAAAGAGTTGCCGTGCCTCCGTCCCAGCTCTTTGCAACTCTCGAGGGTTGGTGAGTTGCTCTCATTTTGTGCGCCGGCCACGTCGATGCTGACCCTTGATCTGTCCCTGCAGCGTTGCGGTCGATGTCCGTAGCTTAGCCCAAGAGTTCGGTAGCCATTTTGCAGCGTGGGTAAAGTGTGCTTAAGTCCACAGTGCTTTGAAAGACAGCTGACCAATCGCACACGTCTTCTCTGTTCAGTCTGCCGCAGAGGCTTTTCGAAGACTTCATCCGGCTCAAGCACCGCACGGAGCAGCCTGGCAAGACTCCAGCGCCATCGAGAGAACGAGGGCGTTCTAGTGCCGGCCATGAAAGGTCGAGCTCCATTATTCACCTGCGCCGGTGGGGTCCATCTGCACCTGGTGGCTCAGATGCGGACGAGTACTGCTCCCGAGACTCCGAGCCCGAGCAATCATCAGCCGGTGAATTCTACGATGGCAGCTCATCTGTCAGGTCGATCAACTCTTCTTTGAGACGGTACCGGCGACATAATTGCTTGCGCAGGATCTACGCGCACCCATCGGACCTCGAGCGAAGTCCGCACATCACCGCCTCGCAAGCGTCTCCTACTTGGTCACGCACATCCCACGCACCGGTCCGAGCAGGAAAGATGGTCCCCACGACAGCTGCTACCGGGCCTGCCAGTCAGGCGCCTTCGTGGTATGGTTGGGACAACATAGGCGACACTCTCGTCACTCTGGACCCAAGCCTGACGAGCGTCAGCACCATGAGTCAGTTCTTGGGCCCGGCCGTCCAGCGAACCGACTCGCCGAGACCCTCGCAAATATCTTCACGCCCGGAGCGTCTTCAGCACATGCCGCGAATGCTATCCGAGAGACCAAACTGCTTCTCGAGTAACGAAGGAAGCAGCTCCACATCAACTGTCACCGTTGGGCTGCCTCTTACGCCCGATCAAAACGCCTTGCCTTGGCCAAGCTTGCTTGGGGGCGACGAAATGGCCCTTGATGTTGCGGAGAATTATCGCATACATCGCACATCCTTGTGGCCTTCTCTTGACACCCAAACAGGTGCGCCCTACAAGGGCCCGGCTGGATTGCCACGGTCTTCACATCAGCAACTCGGCGACAGAACAATGTCTGCGCATTCCGATTCAAATGACTCGGTCGACGCCAGTGGCGCTGCTTCTGATGCTTACAGCGCAGTGTCTGAGCCAGCAGTCCATAGCTCGTCCATGGATGGAGCGGTCTTCGCTGACAGGCCCACGTCCAGCGCTTTCTGTACTTCGGCTGTGCGGTCTACACCGGCACGGTTCTCCATTCTTCCGCCTCGGCCAAGCTCGTTTCTGCGACCTCCTCCTCCCACCCTTGGCCAAGCATCTGGCTCGACCGAGACGCGATCCCGCGCAAAGCATCAGTATTCGTGGTCCTCTGTCTCGTCGCAAGACCGATGCGACGAGTCCTTCTCGCTGTACGGTACAGCTCGTCAAGGAGCAGCACCAAAAGGGCCAGCGCTTCGTAGAGCGCCTAGGACGCAAGGCTCGCTGGAGCCTATACTGGTCCCGATGTCTCAAGCAAGCTTGCCAACTTCGACCGCAACGAGCTTCGGAGCACATTACGGGGCGGTGTTTGGCGCTGTGTGGGGCGGTAGTGGTAATCTGTTCGACGGTCAGCATACGCCAACTGATGGGTGTAGGGCTGCTGCAAGAAACGAGTTTGGAAGCCCTAATCTCGACGTTTACTTGGCCCCTGACTACGGCCTTCCTTCGCCGTCGACCCAACAGTCGCCAGCGCTCATGAGCTCGGAACCACAGTCTCCAGAGCTTGGGTACCAACAAACTTGGCATCAGAAGTGTCATCAGTCCAAGCGCGACGAGACGAGCGCAATTGGATTAGGTCTACATCTCAATGAGGCTCTCAATGTCGATTCTTATGCTCAGCGAAGCTTTCAACTCAGGCGTCACACCGTATCTGGAACCCGATCTTCCAAACGCATTGCGGGCGGAATCACTGGCTCAAAAGATATTCCTGAGAGCACTTGTACTCGCCGTGCTCCTCTTCAAGCATTCGTGACGTCTTTAGACGCCTTGACTCCATTTGGCCACGAAGCCGAGGCAGCGCAAGATTGGAGTGGACGTGTTCCTACCAAAAGAGTGGACAGACAGCTAGGTATGATACGGTCGCCCCAGGAGCATCGTCGCGAGGCGTCAAGCCATGTGAGAGAGCGCGCAAGACATGAAGCGGATGTGACTCTCTCCTTTCAAAGCAATGGCAATGGTATCTCAGAGGCAGCAACACCCCAGAATGCTAGCTCTCAGTGCGACGGCACCTTCGTGTCTCAGTTGGGTGGCAAAACATTTCTCGACTATTGGCCGACAGATGTGATAGGGTCGCCAACAAGCGACGCTCAGAGTCGATGCGAGAGCGTTCCACAATCCTCTACGCCGCCGCGACCCGCATTGATTTTTAGCCAACGTAACTCTTCTGCAAGCAGCTTTTTAACAGCCCAGACCCGCTCCTCAGGCGAAGATCCGCGCTCTCCGTCGCGCGTGCACACCGCGCGAAGTCATATGTGCATCAAGTCAGCGAACATCTTCGGAGTCGTCCGCAGTGCCGAAGGCGCAACCGCTGAGACTTTGCGTCGCGAGATGAACAGCGTCCCTGCTGAGGACGAACAGCAAGCTTCGACGCTAATGCCTGCGCTGGCCCCATCCGACAAGCGGCCTTCCCTCGTGAGACCAAAGCAGTACGGACGACCCTCGAGCGGCTCTAGCCAGAACATGATGCTTTCGGTCTTGGATCACGCCAAACGTATGACCAACAGCGCAACCACAAGCGCATCGCGCACCACGCAAGCCAGCACTGGCTTTTTTCAAACTTTGCACAAGAGACTTGGCAGCAATGCGGAACGCGCACAGACTGCTGCTACGGCTTTGAACTTGCCGGAAAGCAATGTCGATCCATGGCGATCTCTAGCAACGACTGCCACCACGCCAAACCTTTCCGACTATGGCTGGGACTCTGCCCAAGCTACACCTTACAGAGAGCCAGCTTCGGCATTGGAGCCCGCTTTGCCTAGCCCTAGCCCCGCGCAGGTGGCCATTGCCTCTTTGCTTGCCAAAGCACGCACCTCAACCACTTCTCCGCCTGTTTGACCTCTCCAGTACTCGCTGCAACATCCTTTTCTCCTCATCCACGTCTTGCCGCGTTGCCTCCCTACCTCATCTTCCCATACCTTACTTTTCGTGCCTTGTCTCACCACAGTACTAGTATGCCTAGCGCGTCATAGGCATTCCCACATGATCTTTGTCCACAACGCCCAATGGGCGCGCTTTTCAACATGTCGAGCCCCCCCTTCAACCACAGAGTTCGGCGCTCGCAGTCTTGCAGTCAATATGGATGACTTGTTCGCTACATGTGGTGTCAGTGACAGTTGAGTGAGCAATAGTAGGATACATTAGATCGCTTGAGAGGTGGCAGCAGGGGCTAGCATGGCGTTTCCAATCGATGCCATCAAATCACCCTGGGCAGCGCCCGCGCTTTCAAACCCGGCTCCCGCAGCGTCATAAGTCTCCCAATCTTCGTCGTACTCGTCTTGCGGCATATCGTCGGGAGCAAGTCGTCGCAAGGCGTCAAAGCGGGGAGTCGCCAAATCGTGGCCGATGCTTTCTCCCATGTCGATTCCTATGCCCCTTGTGCCGTCCGTCTGTAATCCCGGTGCTCGGCTCGGCTCTCGACCCTCGCGCACCGACCATTCGTCTCCTCGAAGTGTGGCATCATTCTCTCCCGAGAGCTCCATCACGAGCTCGTCAATGTCCATCGTTTGACCGGCGCTCGGACCTGGAGAAGGCGCTCTTATCACGGTATCATCCTCAGCAGGCGCAATTTGGAGCTTGGAAGAACGAGCTGCCGAGCTGCGCCTGAGTCCTGCAGTAGGCTTGCGGGACTCGCCGTTCCATCCGGCTTCTGCATCGTCTGCTCCGCTCTGGCGCTTCTTCACAGTCGAGTAAGCTCGCTTTGATCGAACAGTGGATCTTTGGATACCGTTCGAGCGATTGATGCTACGTTCGCTACCCTCGCGTTGCAGCTCGGGCAAGCGTATTGGCTCATCCGTCAGCTCGAACCTCTGCAATCCGATACGATCCTGTTCCAATTCTTGGTCTTCGAACGATTGCTCTTCGAGCAAAGACTCGCTGTTTTGCCTGCTGGTGACGCGGTCGGCGCTAATCGCGCTGCCGCGTCGCTGTGCCAGAGAGTCGTGCGACGAAGAGTCCGAGGAAGCCTTTGACAATGCGCCTTGAGAATCTGGGCGAGATGCTTCGGACTCCGTTAAGGCTAGCGAGCGGCGCTGTGGGCTCGTCGTAGACGTGCTGCTCCGATTTGACTCGCGTCTACTGAATTGCTCCATGCTGTCGCTTGACACATGACTGGGCCCGAAGGAAGAGACGGACCCATTGCTGCCCTTCGCCTTCGCACCGCCAGTTCCGCGTGGCCTCATGAGAGACGATGCTGCGACCAGTGGTGTCTCTGAGCTGCTTGCAATAGGCGCCGGGCTTACATGATGCTCTTCGGCGATGAATCCAGTAGAGGATGCAGGCGGAAGGTCATCCGTCCCGACAGCCGTACCTTCAGCACTATACGCGCTCGTCCGATCGCTGCCATCTCCCGTCGAGCCTCGTCTAGCCCTGTTGAAAGCGGCCGCCGTCAGCTTGCCGTTCGCCGATCCGGCAAGGCCAAGGGCCGGGCCAGGTGTGGTGCCGATGGGCGGCAGCTTGTCTGCTAGACGCGTGGCTGCCGCCATACTTGGCAAAGTCGGGGTGTTGCCAGTCCCAGGGGTGGCCGAACTATGGCCAGATTGGGGCGGATCACCAAATTCGGACTGTGGGCGTGAGCTCCACCCAGAGCTTCCTGCAATGGAGCTCGCAATGCTACTGTCGCGCCTGCTGCCTGCGGGCAAGCCACGCACACTGCCACGCTCAGAGCCATTCCTGGCGGCCATGGGACCGCTAGAAATCTTGCGGCTAGGCTCTGCAAAATGTTCGTGGTGGGAGCCGCTGCTCTCCCGCGGAGGTCTGGCAGAGCCAGTGAGTAGTAGAGGCTTGGGCCCAGCCCCTCGTACCGAGCTGCCTCCTCGCACGCTGCCGGGCGACTGGGTACTTATGGGCGAGAAGCGTCCCGCAGTGGGGGCCGTATTTGGGCTTTCGTTCAGATTTGGGCTCGCCAAAGACGCTGGCAGCTGAGGGCGAGAAGCCCACCCGTACTCCTGCCTTTCCGGCGGACTGTCCAGCACATTTGGCAGCGGTAGATTTGGCATCTCTCGCGACCACCGCAGCGCCGGGTGGGTTGAATCGGAAGGTCCAGATGCAGCAGTGCCGCTGCTATCGGAACGCTGACGACTGAACAGGCCCGCGAGCGTTAACTTGGCTGCCGAACCTGGACGGGGAGATCCATCCGTTGGTAACAGCGGCGAAGATTCGCGGCTGCGACTCTGTGAGCCATTTGCACCCCAGGACGCCATAGCTCTTGCGGTCCAGTTCGTGCTGGCTTTCGAAAGGTTCGCAGCAGCATCGCTACTTTGAAATGCTTCTGCGTACTTTGCAAATGTAGCCCTGGGACTGTTCGTCGAGGATGCTTCAACTGATGTCTCGTCGGCTCGATTAGGTGTTGAGAAGGTCGACCCGCCGGAAACGGAGCGCGCAGTTGCTGACGAGAGCCACTTCGGCCCGCCGGGACCAGTCCAACCTCGCAGAGCCTGTGTTGCTCTGTCTCGCACCGATGCCGGAGTCGAAGGAAGCGTTGCTTCTTGATGACACTCGGGAGGCGCATCCCCAGTCAGAGGCGCCGCAAGTCTGCGCTGCCTGAACACGCATGCGAGCTCGGCGACGGGTCCAATGTCGACGTGTTCCAAATCCTGCAATATACTCATGCATCGACTGAAAGCGTCTGACTCGTCCCCGTCCCCCTCATGCGGCTCAGCGGCGCCGAGGAGTGGTCCCCGCAGGCTGATGAGCAGCGCGCAGCACATGTCGATGAGTATCTCGACCTTTGGCCCTAATGCGTGCGAATCTTGCGTGGCGCTTCCTGATTCTGCCAGAATGAGATCCCAGAGCTGCAGCACTGATGGCAAGGCCAGCTCAGTGCTCAACAGACACGCTAGCCAGCGGAACGAGTAGTACGGCAGCTGCGGATCCAGGCCTTGCTGTGCCTTGAAACGAAAGGGCAAATTTCAGCCCTGCGTTGGTTGAAGCAGCGTGCCATACATGCATTGACTCACTAAAGCCGCCCAAAGACCGTCATCGAGCCAACGGAGGCGCACGCTTGTGCGTTCTAGGGCCTTAGCCATGCCGCCTTGCTGCGACTCCTGCTTTGGCAAAGACGGAAGTGCTCGCCCCGAGCCATTTCTGACATGCAGGCTTGCTGCGTGGTGATCGATGCCGTCGAACTCGTAAAGCTCGCGCAGCTCTCCCACAAGCCTGGAGAATAGCCAAAAGGCATCTGCCTCTGCGTGCGCGCCTGGCGGATCGTCATCACGGTCCACGTAGGCTTCATCAACGTCCTCTGCTTCACCGTTCTCCGCCTCGTCTTCATTATGCGAGGGCGAAAAGGGCCATGCTTCGGATGTTCCCATGACGTATGCCAGCACAAAGGCAATCTCGCCCATTCCTTGCACGTAGCCTGTGGATGGGTTCAGAAGCGCATAGACAAAGAGAATGCGGAGTAAGGAATGCCAGCGCCGGTCCTGAAGAGAGCGAACGGACTCATCCGTAAGCTGCTGCGGACTTGCACCGGCAGAATGCTGGTCGTCTTGCTTTGCAAAGTCCTGAGCAATATCGCTTGGGAGCAACGCGTCACTGCTGTCGGCTTCAGGCGTATGACCGCGCCGGGTTTCAGGAGACGGGGGTAGTAGTACAATCGGCGGGCTTCTATTTGCCGTCGAGTCCGGTGCCAAGCCGTCCGCGTCAAGCGATGCAGACGCTGTCAAGCTGCCTTGTTTGTGTCGATCACTGCTCCGCGGCGCCGCGAGAAGCGAGTTCGCTGGTGTCCTCTCATCCCTCTCCTCGTGCAAATAATCGGCAAAGTCTGAATTGATGTGAGCCAGTCTGAAGAGGAGGGCGTGTCTATTTTCGACTCTAGGAGTGGCTCTCTTACGTCTTGCGCGTGGCTCGGTGTGCTTATTCAACTCCTCTGATGGAAGCGGGGCAAGTGGACAGCCGCGCGAAGCAGCGACTGGTGCGTGATAAAA
Organism: Ceraceosorus bombacis; assembly: GCA_900000165.1. Lineage (NCBI taxonomy): Eukaryota > Fungi > Basidiomycota > Exobasidiomycetes > Ceraceosorales > Ceraceosoraceae > Ceraceosorus > Ceraceosorus bombacis. The sequence continues at coordinate 413,326 of CCYA01000252.1, forward strand.
CGCGAATACGTTGCGGCGGGAGCGAGAGAGATCCCGGTAGATCTGATCCAACAGCGCGTCGCGGTGAGGTGAAGGCCCCGAGCCCGGGGAAGCCTCTGGACACGCTAGGGTCGACACGAACGACTTTATGACGCAATGCGGAGCATTGAAAGATGGATATTCCTTCAGCGCTCAGACGGCGGCGCGAACTCTAGCCATGCACACTCACATAGTACTCAGACCGGCGTTGATTCAACGTCGACCTCCATTGCGACTTTTCGGGCGGCAGCAGCCCCAAGAGAACACTCCACGCGCAAGAGCGTAGCCAACCTAGTCCGGCTGACTGAGGCGAGGCGGACTGTCCAAAGCGCCGCGAAGAGCTTGATCTGTGAGTAGAAGATGTAGGTATACCCCCCGGTTGCAGGCACAAGTGTCGCAGGCTGTACGAGTCTGCCACTGCGTGGCCTGGCAGCAAATCTGAAGGGTCCAGAAGCTCTACGAACGACTTGATTCGAGCGGCGTTCGAAGCTGCTCGACTTGATGCCTTTTTGTCCCTTGACGAAGCAGCACCCAAGCGTTCTGATAGGGACGCTCGCGCAACTCGTGGGCTTCCCTCTGAGCTGCTAGCTTCTGCGGACATCGATCGACCAGATGTCGAGGCATAGTCGATGGACATCACGATGGATAGCCTGCGTCCGCAAGTGGAGCTGTCAACCTTGATGATTCAGCAAGAATTCGCGCCAGGTGAGATGAGCGACGAGTCACAGAGAATGTGGTGACTGCGCAAGGCCGCTCTTGCCTATATCGGCGACAGTTGGGACTTGAACGAAGGCTGCAGCGGTGGGAAGCTGGGTGGTGCGAAGCCCGCAGAGATGTGTGAGAGTAGTGTGTCAGATGATTTGGCGCCTTTGGTGGAGTTGCGTGCAGACGCTGGGTAGATGTCTATGACACAGCTTCAACCGGTATGGAGGCGTTTCACTGAGATGGCATATCTAAACTCAGAACTGAATGCGAATGCGACACAGGGTATCGCGTACAGGGCGCGCACACGCACCAATTGCGAATTCAAGCGTCTTTATTATTGTTATTATTATTATGATTATTAGCAGTCACACTCAGCTGTATAGTCACGCAGCTGCACTCACGACTTGGCGCGTGTAGTGGATGGCCTGCGCGCCATCGTGTTGGCGCCGCGGCGACTTTCGTGATGGCGTGTCTGCTGCAGGCGAAAGCGTGAGCGCATGGGCAGCGCGGTAGCAGCAGGCCTATACAGTCAAAAGTCGAGCGTATGCAGTTGTGAGTGCTGTGTGCTGAACGTGGTGTACAGGAGATGCCGCTTGCAGCATCATCGTGGTTAGACCTCCTGCCGCGCTCCTGCGTATATAGGTGCCAACGCATGCATGCGCCATAGGAGCAGCCTGCACTGGATCACGTGCTCATCAGGAACATCAATCTGGAAACCTTGTTTTCAGGCTTCAGATCCAAATTTCAAAGATTCGCGTGAAGTGATCCAAGATACTCACTTGATGACTCAATTGGTTTCAAACGATCAGGCAAGATGCGTCATTCAAGCAAGTAGCAGGTTAGTCAAGAGTCAGAAGAGTGTTACGCATCTGCAATCGTGAATCTCGTGAATCTTGAATGCCGAAATGCGCGCCGTTTTGGGTGGTTGTGTCCAAGATTCGTGATCAAGGGGGATTCCCAAGATAGAAGTTCGCCTTCCCATGCACGCGATAGCCAGCGGCTGCGACGATTGGTGATTGTGAATGTGGGGAAAACGAGCCATGCGCAAGAAGAGCGTCTCAGAGCGCCGATGAAGCACAGCAGAGAAGGAAGTGCGCACTTGTTGAAATTCACTTCAATGCTGTGCCGTCCGTACATGGTGAGCCTGACAGATTGCTCGCTCGTTCAGGCCTCACTGATCCGTGGACGGCCGCATTAGAGTTTTCGAGTCGAGTCAGCTAGAGACCGCGGCAAGGGTTGTGGTAGTCATACATGTGCAGAAGTCAGATTCACCTCTATGTTTGCAGCATGGCTTTCACTGTGGTAAGTCACACTGTTTGTCAACACCGCCCTCGAACAAAGGGCGCGAAGAACCATACGGTGAGACGCTGCGTCGCTCGTCTTGCGACTGCTGACGCGGCGCCGCAAATTGCATCACACGATTCCAGCGGCGGTAGAGTAATTTGAGCCATGCTCACTTATCATCGTCTCACAGTCAAGACTTAATTGGAGTCCAAGCACCTTTGAGGGTAGCCCGCGCCATCTTCGATACGATCGAGTCAGGCGTGCAGTCAAGTATAGCTATCGGTTCCACTACCCCGATCTGCGAAGCCATGAATCCATCATGATCGATCGAAGGCTGCTTGCTGGGTCACCTAGCTGCACTTGACGCGACAAAACAACGCTAAAATCAATGCGGCCCTTCTTGATTTTGTCTCTCGAATTCCGTTCGGACTTTGAGCTGACCGAGTCGGAAAGGCACTTTTTCCCTGTGCCTGCAGGTTGAGATGCCGGTAGTAACGCAGACGCCAACGCTAGGCCCAACTGCCTAGATTCTAGGCCCTCATTCGGTGTACTGCACCACAGCCTCTTTGTGCTGCTTCAGCAGTCCTCCGGCGACTTTCGAAAAAGAATCAAGCACCGTTCCCTGCAGGGAGGAGGGCATCTCTTGGAGGTGTATCTTGAAGCATGAATACCAGTCCCGACCAATCTTCATTTGCGGTCACTGCCTTCGCTCAAGACGAGAGCGCACGAGCAGGTATGGCACGCGTATCTTTGCCCGTGACTGTTGCCAGCTGATCAGAAAGATCCCCGGTCAGACGGAGCTGAAGCGTATGCAGGAGCGAGCCTGACGGCCTTTCTTGTGGCTTTGTTTGTCGATTGAGCCAACTGCCAACCTCTTTGCATCTCAGATACGGATACAACTCAACAATGAGCACAAAAGCCGAAATCGCTCAAGCGAGCACCAGTCGGCTAGACGATGCAGGTCCATCCGCTCCTCGGTCATGCTGCCCGATACCCATTTCCAGCAATGCCGACCTCGTTCTACCTGACCGGCCCAATCTAGCAGAGCGCTTGGCTTCGGATGCGATGGCCCAAGCTGGAGAGGAGATGAAAGTTCTCCCTGGACCCTCTAGCGAGGCTCTTGACAGGTTAGAACCTGTATACCACGTCGATGGTGACCAAATTCACAATCGCTCAAGGCCACCATCCATGGCCAATGGGCCGCCTTTACCGAGCCTAGGCACGGATTCGGACGGGAGTGGCAGGCAGTCGAATCCGCATACACCCAAGGAAGGCGTCGACAAGGCTCTCATCGAATTGGTACGTCAGCCACACGCTACTGCAGGGCTCTCTGGACGCCTCCGACACAAGCAAGACTGATTGAAGATCTTGTTCTCCTCCAGATACAAACAGTGCAGCACGAATTGAGGACTCCACTTCATGGTGAGCATCAATGCGTTCAAGCCAGAAGGCGATGACTATGTAGTAGCTCACTCCTCCAAGCGCATGCTACTCCGCACAGGCATGGTGAGCAGCATCTCTCGCCGCTCCTTTGTGTCCAAATTCCTGGGCTCATCATCAAATCTGCCTCCGTGCTCTCGCGACTTTTGACAGCTTGCGCTGATCGAATCCATACGAGCAGATGTTGAGGCGTCTGCCACTCCGGTCCCGGATACAAGCAGCGCAAGCTTGCTAGGCCCAAAATTCGACTCGGTCACAACCCTGCATAGACGAGTGGTGGGCATCCTAGACGACTTTGCAGATTTCGCTACCGAGACAATGGCAGCGCGCACGTCCGAGATTCTTTGCTTAACACAGGCGGACGAGCCGGTAGACCTGGGTCAGCTGTTGGATGATGTGGCTACGGATATGTGGAATGCGCAGGTGAATGAGATCAGGACAGAGCAAGGTGTGGATGCTAGGCTGCCTCCTCCACCGGAGCTGATTCTGCGTAAGTGGAGCATGTACTTTGACTCCAGCAATCACGGCTCTGACTGGCACGAATCTTTGAGGCTGCAGAGATTGATACTAATCTGCGCGGGTGGAAGTCGCTAGTGTCGCCTTCAGCGCTCAAGCGCGTGTGCGCGAAGCTCATCTCTGTGAGTATGCAGGCCTTCAAAGCAATAGGCCCCAAAAAGCCTGATTTTTTAGATCGCATTCACAGAACGGTCTCCGATTCACTCGACGCGATGGTTTTGTCGAAGTCAGCCTGTCATCATACCATACGGAAGGACCGGACGGGCAAAAGTTCGTTCAGATATCGGTAGAGGATAATGGGGATGGTATGACAGAAGGTGAGTTGCGTACCCTCAACGCAAGTCGCGGTCTCTTCGTGCTTACATCTGGTTCGTGCTCAGACTTTATCTCAGAATCTCTGTTCCAACCCTTCGCTAAGGCGGATGTATTTAAGAGCGGAGCGGGGCTCAGCATGGCTTTATGCTCCTCAATCGTCAGACATCTGGTACGTGCTAGATATCCGCGAGCTGCCACGAGCATCAGGCTGACCGCCCGAGTGTAATCCCTGCGACCCAAAGGGTGGCAGTATGCAGGTGTCTAGTGATAAGGGCAGAGGCACAGTGATTGCGGTCATTATCCCTGTCGAGGATCTTCCCTTGCCAATGGCCAATCGAGGGCTTTCCTCGAGTCCTTCACAGCTCGTCTACCTCCATGGCTTCGAAGGAGTGGGGTTGACGAGGCTTGCGGGTGCGATATCGGGTCAACTTGCAAGTGAGTGCACGAGCCGCGTCGGTAGCTTCATCGAATCGACTAGCTGATACACGACTCTGCCACCTCTCTCAAAGCATTTGGCAACTTGTACACTTCGACGCAGCTGGAAGAGTGCGACTATTTGCTGTTGCCCGAGGGTGAGTGCTGCGAGACAAGTGTAGACTTGGGACCTGAGCTGACTGATGGAACTTCGATCTGAAGAGGTCTGCTACGACACGGAAGGAGGCATCGACGCGATTCTTTCCCACGCAAAGCCCGGAATCAGAGTCGGAGTGCTGCAAGCGCACGAATCGGCGGGAATCGAGTTTGCATGTCTCAAAAAGTCGGGCATCCTGCCCACATTTGTGACCCGAAAACCTTTCGGACCTTCCAGCTTTTCAAGACTGCTTGACCTTGTGGAAAGCAAGCCGAATTTGGAACTAGCCAAAGCGGTGAGATCAATCTCGGAGGATCATATAGGAGCCCACGGCGAAGGTCGGTTGTCCAATGAGGATTTGGGCCGAAAAGACGCTGCCCTCGAACGCAGCATCTGCGAGATAGCGGCTCCTACTGCCATGACGGCGGTGTCAAGCCAAGGCCAATCGAGCAGGCCTGCGATCAATACAAGCCCATCATCGTCCCGCACCAAGGATCTGGTTTTTTCGCCTGAGACGGTGGACGAAGTGCTCAGGGCGCCGGTGCCTGTTCCCGCGATGCTTGCGCCTCGAGCAGCGGCGGGTGACAGCAAGTCGACCGCATCCACCTCACCCAACGACACGGGCGTAGCCAGGTCAGAAAGGGGATCCATTCTTTCAACATCCACCACGCAGCCTTTTATGTGTCTGGTTGCGGAAGACAATCCGCTCAATCTGCGCATCTTGACACAGATGCTCCGCCAGGCCCATATTCGATTCTGCACCGCTGCGGATGGGATGGAAGCTGTGGAGCAATTTCGAGAGCATGCGCCCGCGGTCACTTTGCTGGATATCAACATGCCCCGCATGGACGGTTGGGAAGCGGCAAAGAAAATGAGGGATGTGGAAGCGAATGATCCAGACCTCAGGCTGCACAAGAGGAGAATAGTGGCAGTGACTGCGCTCGGCGACGAGTACTCGAAGCAGCGCGGATTGGAGGAATGCGGCATGGACGCCTGTGAGTGGACGTAAGAGGCGCCAGGAGAAAGTCATGACCGATCGACTAATGCATCCTTTTGGATGCTGAATTCTGCATCAAACTCAGGGTACACGAAGCCCCTCAAGATGAAAGAGCTGAAAGCGGATCTGCAATTGTGGATGCAACAATGGAAAGCCGGAAGTCCTGGAGAGATCGTGTCCGCGCCTTCCTACGCCGAGAATGTGGAATTTGCGACGGAGTGAAGATGACAGTAGTGTGCTGTGTTGGCAATGCAAATAGATGCGGTCAAAGCCATGCTTGGGCCCCAACCGTCGAGAGGCCCGATGATCGCGTCTTTACGAATCCGAAACATTGAGCATCACAAGAGACGAGTGAGAGGTGACGTGCGTTGATTACGCTGCTATACCGCTGCCCGGTATCCTTTGAGCCTCTTCACGATCCTCGACCGGGGGCGCTGCCTCCCGCGCGCCCTTGCCCCTACCGCTAGCTGCCTCGAACAGCGCTTGATATCCCTCTTCGCCGTCCCACTTGTGAAACATTTTGGCAGTATCGTCGGCAGTGGGCGCACCAGCCAGGGGATCGGCTCCACCTTGCACAAGGATCTTGATGACCTGATCGTGACCTTTAAAGACGGCACCCGCTACGCAGCTCTGGCCCTTTCCATTGAGCTGATTAGGATCCGCGCTCCTTTGCAAAAGTTGCTGGACGAGGGATGGATGACCATGATAAGAGGCTAGCATGAGCAACGTGTCCCCTCGATTGTTGGTCAGATTGCTGGGAAGACCGGCATCGATGTAGGCCAGGAGATCCGTGTTGCCCTCGCGCGCCAGGGTGAACATCTGAGCACGGCAGAGGCGGGCAAAGTCGCCCGGGGTACGGCGATCAGCGAAAGGTCCGACTGAAATCGAGACTGGGGTCACGAAGCGGTGCGGAAGAGAAAGATCAAAAAAAGGGGGTTGGGTTGGCAAAAAGGTGTGAGAGCTGAAATCGAAGTAATGGGCCCCTTGGCTTTTTCCCAAAGACGGAGGAGCAGATGGATGCTTTGCAGAAGGCTTGCGTAGTCGTGCAAGATCAACTCCTGCAAAACGCCATGCCGATCCATCGTCTCGGGCCCACCATCCAGATCGGAGCTTGTGTCCACTCACCTTTGCAGCAAAGTCCAATGTGGAAGATGGTAGTCCGGCGGTAGCAGAAGCAGCGTTAGCAGATGTCTGATCACCACCAGCAGCTTGACCGGCGATGGCCTCTGCCGCATTGCCGTCGGTCGCAGCGGCGGTTTGAGCAGCAGCTGCCTGTGCTTCCGGGTCTGGAATGGATACTGGGACAGGCGACATCTTGAGAGATACTTTTGCAGTGCGAGTGCGGTCGAACGATGTGAGGTGTGGGAAGTGGCAACGTAGGTACGTGCTCGGTAGAGGGTTGACAGGGATGGTAGCGGGACTAAAGGTGGAGAGTCAGCCCTGGCGCTCAGAACTGCATGACCAAGCAGGGAAACCACTCACACCTCGATGCGCTGCTCAAACACGTGTGCATCGACTGTGTACAGTACATGTGAGTTTGAGTTGTGAGTGTGTGAGCGATGTGCAAGTTTGCACCAGCCACGGCCAAAGTCAGAAAAGTCACACCGATCCGATCACGCAGCACGTTAGCCTTCGCCCCGACTCGTGCATCGCAAAGTGCGCAAGGATTTGAGTGATCGCCCAGACCAATCCTGCATCGATCGAGGGGCTCCAGCTCTCGATCTCAACTTGCTGTCCCTCTCCAGCATGCATGAACGTAGCTCGATCGTGAATGAAGGCCAGAATTGAATTAGAGAAAGAGGTAAGTGGCAGGGGGTAAGGGGTCCCTCCTTCCCAAGGTGAGACCCCCGCCCGCCTTGGCCGCGTCTCGGCTGGCAGAAGCCGGTTTCAGGTCGGACGCAATCAAGCCACACGCCCTTCAAAATTCGTGATCGTGTAGTCATGAGTGTGTTGCGTGCCGCCGATGAATTCCCGAGTTTCGCAAGAGCGCACGCATCAGCATGCAGGCAATATCGGCGGTGATGAGGCGCGACCGGGCTGTCAGCAGGCAGGGGTACGTTCAGGCGCTGCGTCAGTGTACGCTGTCCACAGCGCGTCTGCAGTAGTATTTATTGAACAAGTCAAGTTTTGAGTGGAGGCCGAGCTATTGGGGCACGTGACTGTGCTCATTAGTCACGTGTTCTGAGATGTTATGAACATCTTCTCCCCACAGGGACCTGGACCTGAACTTGCCGAATCAAAGAAAGGCTTGGACACGATTACCAGTCACCACAGCGGCTCATGTCCACATCGACCTAGCTCCCTCTACTTGAGAGTGGCAGCAGTCAAAAAAGCTGTCACTCGTCACTGCGAACGAGAAGCAGCCTCTGACTCTCGCCGCCCTGATACCCACCGTCTTCCCAAAGGGGTGGGTCGAGATCAAGACGAAAGCGAAACGGCTTCGAGCTTCTTCGCCGCCATGTCAGACTGGGCAGCGCCATCGAGCGGCCGGTGGATCAAAGTGCTGTGCTTGCATGGTGTTGAACAAGTGAGTTGCCAATGGCAAATCATGCTTGCCCATCATATCCAGACTGATAGCCTCGAGGACGTCATTTGCCTCCAGTCCGCGGCCTCTTTTCGAGCTCAACTCGGACAAATCACAAATTCTTTGCCTGGCAATTGGCAATTTCACTTTCTTGATGCGCCTCATGTAGCTTTGGTGGATCATCCTGCAAGCTCTTCCTCCTCCGATGTCTGGGCTCGAGCAGCAGGTCTGCACTCTTTGATCTGCACGCTCTCACCCAATCACCTTCGCTCCAAGGCTGCCTCTCAGGAACTCGGCACAGCGGATCTTTCAACGGTCTCTGGAGCCATCGAGCATGCTTACGAATCAGGAGGCATAGACGAAGTCGAATCGCTTGTGGGAAGAAAGTCTGGCAAAAGTTGCGAAAGATGCTGGAGCTTTCAGTTTGCCCCGAGATGCGAAGGTGGCTCGGAGCTCACGGCTGGTCTTGACGCTACCCTCTCACTAGTAGGCGACTATATGCGCGAGCATGGTCCAGTGAGTTACGAGCGCAAGTCGCTTCGTTCGACCACAAGAAATGCTAAAGGCTCCCAAGCTGCGCACCTCGGTCGATCTCTAGTTCGATGGATTTGTAGGCACCAATACTGGATTTGACGTCTGTGAGTGTCCTCGTGGGTAGGTGTGATTTCGGTGGAATAGAGCGCTGATACGGGGGTAACTTGCTTCTGGCGGCTAGTGTACCTCGTGCAGTCTCTCTTGACTTACCCAGTACAAGGGAGCAAACACTATCCATCCTTTTTTCCTCAATTGCCTGGTCACTCAAAGCGACTTCCTCGCATGGGAGGCTACGACACGTCCGAGGACCCAATGCGAGAGCCTGGCGCCAAAGAGACTCTTCCAGCTGGTTATGCGGCCACTCAAGGCCCTTTCAAATTCGGCATCATCAAGGAGAGAGAGCCTGGGAAAGTCTGGATACCCAGCGGCATCGGCACAAAAGCCAGCGAATGGATCATGAGCAGATTCGCTTCTACTGAGACGCTACGCGTCCCAGAGAACTCAACTGCGTAAGTCTGCACTGAGCGCATGCTACGTTATGCTACGAACGACTCACCATGTCGCCCTGCTTGACAGCGCCGGTTGGACCGAGTACATTTCAAGATGGTTGCAGGCCACGGCAGCTGCGGCAGATGGCGATGCAGAAGCTCAGGCCGCTTTGCAAGCTCTATCAGCTCCAGGGCAATCGCGTCCCGATCTCACCAATCTCGCTCATTTGCCGTCGTTCGACAAGCTGAGCGGCGAGTTGAACGTTCTCTACAGAACCATCTACAAATCGAAAGCACAGCACGAGAAATCAAAGGCGTTTCAAACCATCGATGGTGTTAGGCGTGCGGCAAGGGGACTCAACGAGCTTGAAGCTGAATGCAGAACACAACTGAAGGAGACGAGAAAGCTGGGCAGGAAAGGAAGCGATGCAAAGGTGCGAGAGCAGCTTGGAAAGTGTGCCAAAATTCTGCAAGAGCTTGCCGCAGTTCTTGGGGAGGTGCAACGTCGCTCGAAATTGGCAGTCTCGTGAGTTGGCCGAGATTCATGGATCCTTGGTTGGAAGAAGGTGGAAAGAGAGCTCTTATCAAACTCCCAAATCCCGCTCTTTCGCTTTTCTTTTATCAATTAGGCATCTGAAAGCCCATCTTCGCACGCCTCCGGCTCCAACCTTTGCGCCCTTCATCGTCTCTGCATCGGCTACCTGCTCGGGTGTAGGCGTCGAGGCTAGTGCATTGTTCGAAGCCTGCCAAGCTCTAATCGGGCAGGTGGTCGCAGCACAGAACCGCATCGAGCACGCCTTTGCCAAGAGAGCTCTGCTTTAGAGGCGCGAGAAGCGTGCAGCTAGCTCCCCATCACGACCGACCTCGAGTGCTGATCATCTGGAAGGCACTCCATATCTATTACTAGCACGCGACATAGGCGTCAAGATTTGGAGGAATTGCTCGTACCGTCGCTTGTTTGACCGCCCACAACGACGCCAGCTAGGCCGGCTAGGGCCAGCACAAAGACTTGCAGCAGATTGGCCATGACAAAGTGGGTGATGCTCCTTCCTATCTCTAACCAAGAGCCTTCTGTACGCACCGCAAAGAGGAAGGTGATGGCCAAAACTTCGAATGCGCAAGAAGCGGCCAGTACGAGGGCGTATGGATCGGCAAGGCTCAAGCCACCTGGCGAGCGAGGACCTAGAATCGTCGAGGGCTCCACCAACTTGCCCCTTGTGGAGATGGGCTCCTGCGCCAAGACGGCAGAGCGCGGCGTGACGCACAGGACGTGAAAGATGGCAGCCAAGAGGACGAAGGGGACGAGAATTTTGAGCAAGAGCAATGCTGCCATCAGGAAGGGACTGAAGATGGGCACCAGCCGGTAGACCGGTGATAGATAAAAGGATGAGATGGATGCAATGTTTCCTGCATTGCGACACGGCAACACCTCCAAGGTCAGCATGACTGCAGCGCGCGCACTGCCCTCCTGCATGCACTCGCCTGATCACTCACCGGTGCCAAAGAAGCCAACGTGTAAGAAAAAGATGAAGGTGATGACGATGCGCAGATCTTCGAGGGCCAAAGCTCTCGGCTCGTCCGTAGCGATACTGCAACGTGTGTGTGATGTAGACGACTGCGACGTAGTCGCCTGATCAGCGGCAGCGAGGTCATCTTTGTACCTTTGCAACAGGAAACGTTCTTCCTGCAGCGCGCCTTCGATGCGCGCCCAAACGAGCAAAGTGGCGACGTAAATGGCGAAAAAGAGGGCCTCGTCGCGAATGGAGAGCAAGATGAAGACGGGGGCAAAGGCAAAGACGATGATGAGCAAACGATGCGCCGCTGGTTGTCTGCCTCGGTCACTCTGTCCTCTCGACTGCGCCTCTGTGGCGGTCGTACCGGACGAGCTTCGAAAGCCGTACGTGAGGGGAAAGGTGATGGAGAAGATCAAAACGAGCCATGCGATGATTTCGTTGGGTAACGGCAGACCTTGCTTCCTTTGAAGACTGTAAGACGAGGAAGCCGTCACTGCCGTTGCGACGACCAGCACGATCAGCTGCACCCTCATCACGCGCGAAAAGCGAGCTTCGTGCCGGTCACCAGTGTTCGGCACGTTTGCGCAAGAGCCCACTTTTGGGCCGCTGTTATCTTCGCAAGTCGATTGCGGGGCACCATCACCGTAGAGTTGCTTGAGGCCGAGCGCCGCGAGACCGAGCAGGAGGAAAAGCGCACCGCTAGAGACGCTACACATGACGAAGCAAAGCGTGATGAGCAATGCCGCAAGGAGGATTGTTCACATCGAACCCGCGTGCAGCGTCGCGACTCACAGAAAAGGTACGCTCTCTTCCTTGTCCAGCCCTCCGAGGGTGAAGAGTGCACAAAGGGTGCAAAGCAGTGGCCAAAGTGATAGTAGACCTTCATGTCTGGCCCTCGTATTCGTGTCGATGGCCAAAGCAGGCCAAAAGAAACCTATAAGCAAAAAGCCGACGCTCCAAACAGGCCTAACGAGGTATCCTAGCGCCATGACCGCGAGCGCAATGATGGCCAAAGATGCTCTTCCAAGCGTGCCGCGCAGCAGGCTCAGAGTTGGATGAGAGGATGCGGCGTATCGAACGTGGAGTGCGCGCAATGCAGCGAGGAACAAATGTCGATCGTCCAGTGCTCTACCCCAAAAGAGGGCTGGAAAGATGGCATATAAGAAATACGTGGGAGGAGATCGCTCGAGAGCGAACTTGGACCAGAGCGCTATAAGCACTGGTAGAGCCACCCAGAACCCAACCCCTCCCCTGCCTCCTCTGGTGCGTTGCAATTGATCGTTGCGAAAAACGTAGGTGCGGAGTAGGAATGCTAGACCGTGAGCTATGCTGCCCAGGTAGCCCGCAGTGATGATGGCGCATAGAATTAGCCAGTCGTAGGTCTGAAGGTATCGAGCACCTTCAAGCGCATCATCAAGTAGTCTTGCAGAGTCTTCGATCGCTTGCTCGTATCGTCCAGCCCGAATTTGCAGTTTGATCTGATCAACCCGCTTCGTTCCTGGAGAAAGGTCAGCCTCGGGCAACAACTTGTGAAACGGCATGTAGTTGAGCATCCGCGCTGCTCTTTGAGCTTGGGTAGGGAAGAATGGGCTCGGGAATTAGCTTGATGACAAATCACGCAGCCGAGGACTGTATCAGCTGAGCTCACAGTGCTTGACCTTGTACATCTCGAGCACTCCCTGCGCGTTGGCTAACGCTGCACGCGCAGCGTGCTCTGGAGAGAAATTCAAGTAAGAGAGCGGCAATCGGCCCTCGGAATTTGCAGGCATCGGAAGCCCCAACAGGGAAGCCTAAACGAGGATGACCAGATTGCTGCTGCTCTTCAGATCGAGGGGCTCGGTACGCCCAGGTGTGGGTTCGACTCACCATCAAAGGGGTGATGTCGGCCTGCTCTACATCTTGACGCCACATCTGATCCATAGCTCCCCACTTCTGGTAATAAGCATCTTTGATACGTTGTTCATGACGCCACTCCAACTGTTGTCGATGTTCTCCATGCTCAACACTAAGAGGGCGTGGGCGATTGATGCCTTTGCCCCACGCGATCAAGGGCGTCCTAGTATTGTCCGGCTCTCCATCCCCATGATTGCCCTTCCTGCTCATGCCGTGATCTGCAGTGAAGATGAATGCAGTCTGTCGATCGTCATTGAAGAAGTCCGACAGTAGCTGCTCAGCGGCCTTTGTAACTGCATCTACCACTGCCGCGTTGCCGACGTATTCGCGCGATTGAGGCCGATACGTATGACCCGTCGTATCTGGCCCTAGCAGGTGCAGAAAGAATACCACGCCCGACTGACGGAGCTCCATATCGAGCGTGCTGTCGGTGCGTGCCCGATCGAGCAGCGCCTTGAGCCGATCCAGAACCCAAATATCAAGGTGCGTTGCATCTGTAAGGATTGCCGAGCGCTATTTGAGTTTCCGCTGCACGAGCCGACACACGAACAAGATAGCGACGCGGACGCACCACGCGTGAAGTCTTCATCGCTCTCGTCGTAGGACTCTGTCAGCACGCGACCAGGTACTGCACCCTTGGCGAACATGGGCAAGATGTCCGGTGACCCGAAGGAATAAGTACGAGCAGACGCATTGAAGAGCGAGTCGAAGGGCATTGGGTTCTGCGCCCAGCCTGATGCGGAAAGGTCAGTGTATCGATTTTAGCGAGAATGACCAACTATGAAGCGTGACCGTCGCGAGATGGACAAATGGCCGGCTCGACTAACCCTTTGTGACGGCGCTGACATCCTCGTACATGCCTGCGATCAGCGCGACGTGTCCCGGCCTGCTCTCGGTAGGTACTCTAGTATGGCTCACACCAAACGAGCCTTTTTCCAGAGCCATCTTGCGCAGATATGGAGCAGCATAGAATCCCTCTGCTTCCTGCGCCGATTCATGCCTCAGCTCCAAGCCATACGACCTCGCCGCTTCTTCTTGTGAAATCTTCTCCCGCTCAAGGTCCAGCGCATCTCGTCTGTTCCACAGAGGAGCCAAATTGAGAGATTGTCTGGCAAAAGCAGTGTCTGCTCGTAATCCATCGCCCACAATGAGCACCAACCTCTTGGCGGTGTGATTTGCCGTCTCTTGCCGAGCTAGCTGAGCAGCATGCAAAGGCTCTAGAGACGCGCCTTGATCGTCGATGTACGTGTCTGCTAAAGAGTAACGTCGGTCTGGATGAATGACGGGAGAGGTAAAGTAGACGTCAAATATGGAAGCAGAGTAGATGAGGTGAAATATGAGAGATAGGAGAAGAAAGTTGAGCGAGGACGATGGGCGTGCGGATCGAGTCCGTTGGGAGACGGAAGGAGATTGCGCATCTGCTGTTGCTGCTGCTGCCTTTGATGATGATTTGGCAGGCATGACTGGCCCTCACCGATCTGCCACAGAGGCCCTCGTCACTACGCCTGTGATGGCTGCCACTGCTTGCTGTTAGGAGTGATGAGTGTATGCTGAAGGATGAGAAGGAATGCTTTTGGAGCGAAGCGCAGAGTCAGCAGTCTGGTATGTGAGTACGAGGAGAGCGTGCATGCAGCCAGCCCGTGCAAAGACCGCGCGCGCAGCAGCAGGAAGAATCAAAAGTCATCCTGCTGGACCCGTGCAGTCAGTCAAGCGTTTAGTCAAAGTCGTCTTGATTCGTGATTCAAGATTGAGCGTCCGTGCGCTAGCTGCGTCCCCGTAACATAGCACACGTGACCAAGAACGATGAAAGCTTCAAATTCTTAATTTTGCCGAAGTAATCTTGAATCTTGAATATTAATCGTGAATAAGAATTTGGATCAGAATCGTGAGTTTGAGTAGTCGCTGAGGCTGATGAGTCTTTCCCTTGATCATCTTCAAGCCGAGCAACGCGTTCGCTCCTTTCCTGCTCGCCTCTCTTGTCGACTATCAAGATCAACACAAGCCACCAGCGCGGATCTCAGCAGAGGCAGGAATGGTGCGCTTCAAAAATCGCTGGCTTCTGCTTTCCATCTCGTTGGAAGAAGGCAGCAGCAGCAGTGGTGGTGCCTCTTCTCTGGACGGGGGCAGTCTAATCCGTTCCCTGCGTCGATCGCTCGAGGATAATTTCGGTTCGCTAAGTTCGAGCACGCTAGGCGCTTCGCTAGCCTGCCGGTATTTCAATCTCAAAACTGGCATAGCCATTGTGAGGTGCGCAAGATTGGGTAGCGAAACGGTCTGCGCTTCGGCTTGCCTGATGGCGCAGATCGAGGGAAGGAAGACGAAGGTTTGTGTAAAGAGGTGCGCGGGAACGATCAAAAAGGTTCAAATGGAGGCCATTAGGATCTCCAAGAGGGAAATTGCAAAGGAGAGTGCTAGACAAAGGGAAAAGAGGAGAGAGATGGATGTTAGATTGAGAAGCTTCGGAGAGCAAGAAGAGGAGGAGGACACGGGAAGTGCGGACCTGCTACAACCTCAGCAGACGCAACAGAGCACGACACGCGCACCCGTGACCGGAAAGGATGAATTGACTGTCGAAGGATTCAACATGCTTCAGGAAGCCAAGAAAGAGATTCAAGCTATCAGATCTTGATACGTAGACCCAGCTGCTTCAAGGACAATCGCGATGGAACTAGTAGCGTGCCCGCGCAAGACGCGCGCTCGGCACCTCGCTCGTTGATCGTCCATTTTGGGTCCATGCGCGGTCCTCGTGTGCTCTTGCTAGCTGCTGCGCTGCCAAAAATGGGGGCGAGTCGCATCAAGGCTCTCCAATTCTGCAAACGCTCAGTGCGCCGCGCCGATGTTCTTCTCTGTCATTCTTGCCGTGCGCACATTCCAAGCGGGCGTCTCGCAATCGTTCACCAGCTTTTGGCTGCGAAAGCTCTCAAACTCTAATCGGAGGTCGTCAGTCAGTCGTAGGGGTCAACCTAACTCTACCGACCCCATGACGACAGTCTGAGACGAACTCGCGCGCATTCATATCACCAGTTCTTGGACCATCTCTCTCGGTTTCGACGCGCCCAAGCCACAACTTCTGTAGAGACGGAGCTCGATGGGTCACATACGACTCCGCACGCCTCAAGTATGCACACAACAAAGGTGGAGCATGGAGCTATTACTATGCGACACAGTCTCACTCCGCTAGCACCTCAAACTTGAAACTTCATTCTTCCACCCCCTCTCCTCTCTATTCATGTTCGACCCAGTCGTACAGCACGACAGCATCAGCCAAAGGTCTTTCCCATCCATCCAACGATTCCCAGCCAGTCAAACTCGCGCTTCTGAGCAATCTCGGGTCTCGCCTCTCTCCATCGGCGCTCGCGGTCTCAGCGTGTTCCATCGCATGCGATGAGCCCATCTCGCCCTTCCTCGCCTGCTCATCCATCGATCCCACCTCGACACCCCAAACGCCCGAATCCTTGGGTTTGCTAAGGATCAACAAGCTCTTCTCCACCTTGTTCTCCAGCCACAATCGCTCCTCGAGGATCGCCTTCGCATCTTTGGGTCGCTTCTCCTTTGCTGCTGCTGCTGATTGTTGAATCGTATACCTTGCGCGTCTCAGATCCCTAAGTCTTTCTGGAGCGCCCAACGAATACTCTAGATGGCCCGATCCCGCTATGACTAGAACCCTTTCGCTCATGTTCGTGCAGCTAGCTTGAGCTTCATTCGTACCCGTCTTTCTCAGCGCAGAGCAAGGCAGGACGACAGGACCTAAGATTTGGTCCACCACGCCAGCCAAGAATGTATCCTTGACCGCTTGAGCAGGGCCGAATCCTTTGGAAGCCCTGTGCAGCATCGGCTCCAACAACGTCACATCCAACATTTGTTGCTGCTCTTCATCTTCTCGACTTTGATGCAGACGCAATCGATACGCTTCTTGCTCCACCTTGCCCAACCGAGAGATTTCTTCCTCCGCACGCGATCTGGAGACCACGTAGTCGGAAGGCCACGAGGGAGGTTCGTCAGGTCGAAAAAGACTACTGAGAAATGTCTGGTGAGCGTGAGAGAGCTTGTAAATCTGATCGATGATGGTCGACAAATTCTCCTTTTCCCTCGCTTTCATCCTCTCATCGAGCTGAAAGGGAACGATGGGCTGAACAATTTGTCGATCTTCAGCTCGCAGCGAGCTATACGTCTGCCAAATCTGCGCTGGTAGAGTGGGCGATGGATCTTGCTCTGCATGTTGTCCATGCAAGGTCGTCGACGACGCATCGCTGACCACGTCGTCGCTGCTGCAAAGCTCTCGAAGAGAAGATGCAGATGGTAATCCCCGCACCATGCGTCCATACCTCTCTTGCTCCCAACGTCCCAACGCTCCAATCGCCCCTTCTCCATCCCTCTTCATCACGTATGCCGCCCAATCGCGGGGAGGAAAGCCGGCCCAAATCCTGACTCCTCTTTCCTTGGCCAAGGTCAACAGGGGCGCAAAATGCAAGAGGTCGAAATTTTCTTTGGAATAGTGGGAATAGAAGTGGGTCAGGTCGGAGATGGACAGATGGGAAGATTGGAAAAGGTCTAGCAAGGGCTGATCTTTGAGCGAGAAAGCTTCGAGGACGAGGGAAACTTTGGATCGAGAGGGGTTGGTGCTGCTCGTGGTGGTGGTGGTGGTGGTGGCATTGGTGCTGAGCGAGCTTTGATCGGACGCTCGCCACAGGGGCTTTTCGCTCGAGTCGAGGGAGCTTTGAAGATTGTCGAACGAATCAGGAGTGTTGGAGGGCAAATGACAAAGCGCGTCCAACAATTGCATTTGTGCCTTTAATACGCCAGACTGATGATGCTGTTCGCCAAACCATACCACTCGAGGTATACTCGTGTCGTCATCTTTCACATTGCAGCTCGTCTTGGACGTGTGCGAGGTGCTCTGCTCCGAGTTTGAAGTGTGAGTGTTGAGCAGATGCGAAAAGGAGTTGATCAGGCGTGACGGGTCGACTGCGAGGGCATAATCTGCCCACGATGATGCTGACAATGTCGTCATGGTCGATGACTGTGGAGACGGCAAGTTTGAGGCCTCGGCTGCATCTTGGATCGTAACAGGCTCACCTGCATTCACATTCACATTCACTGCAGAAGCCTGCTGTTGCTGGTCCAAGTCTCCTCTGAGTCGCGCTCGAGCAGGCAAGCCGGAGGCGACGGCGCATCTCAGACTGGGATGAGGTCCGAGCAGGATGCGCGGTGGAGTCAAGTTTTGCAAAAGGGCCGAGAGGTGAGACATTGGGCTGAAGCTGAGGTTATTGGAGCTAAAGCTTGCGTCTTGCTCTTGCTTTGGCTCTTGCTCATGCTCTGGCTCGTATCGCCGCGGATGTGCTGCTGGATGTCGAGCAGCTGCTGTAGAAGCGGCAGAGGAAGCAGACATACTCCTACACTGATCTATGCACGTACGTTGTGTGCAAGAAATACGAATTGGCTGTGCTCGATCGATCACACCAGCTGCAACTTTTGACTTGATTGCAACTTGCTTCCTCTGCTGGTTGGTACCTTTGCAAACGCCGCTGTATACTATACTTTCAACTTTGTGCGCAAGCTGCATGCATGCATCAACGTGGATGGCGAGACACCAACCCTCAAAGAGTTGCGCTGTGCGTGCGCGGCTTGACTGGTGTGACTTTTGGTGGATGAGATGATGTTGCAGAGAGACGTTGCATGGTTGCATCGGTCCGTCAACACAGTCGCGAGCGCTGCCATGTACTGCGCGTGTTGCATCAAGCACAAGCCCAGCTACAAAGAAAGCCAATCACTGTGACTGAATCACAATCAAAATGCCAAATTGACGAGAGAAATGACGACTTGAGCTGCAGCTCTTACACACCGCGCGCATACACACCAACAAGCCTAAGCCTCCACATCAACAGATGAGAATTGGGCGCGATATAGCTGCATGGCGAATCACGTGAGCCTGACTGGGGTGATGTGCGCGAGAATCATGAATGCGTGCAGGCGGACAGCGGGAACACAGCAGGCAAGAAAGAGGCTTGTCTGCCGTCGTGCTCCTTGCACATTCACAATCACGAATTAAATTCACACTCACATCATCACATTCACACAGTGACAGCAACTCTACGATTCGTGGGGGGAATTTTTTTTAGATTGTAGGGATTTGCTTTTGCGTCGGTCGGCAACCATCGACAGTTGCGAACTCGCAATCTCCCCAGCTCACCCCTCTTGACGGCATCGTCACTCTCGCCAAGCTGCACGCTCATACGCGCGAGCCGACGAACGGGAATCTTTGGGATCGAGCAGGTGCAACAGCGAAGAGAGATCGATCATCATGTCTTCTCTATTTGGACCATCTAGATTGCAGGATAAGGTGGTGCTCATCACTGGAGCTAGCGGAGGTATCGGAGCAGCCACAGCCATCTTGTTCGGTGAGCGGTGGGGAAAGCAGTCAAGAGTTGGATGTGGGCATTGCGCATTCACCGATTCTATTCTGAACTCGTGACTCTGCTTGAATTGTGCGCGGGTGGGCGCGACACTTGTCCCCCCTCCCGACATACTTCCTGTCCACCCATTCGGAATTGAATGGGGCCCAGCTCGTGCAGGTGCAAATGTGATTCTTACAGCCCGTCGAGCTTCCGCACTATCGACGATCCAATCGCGCTGCGTGGAAGCGCACAACTCGTCCGGTCTCAAATGCGGTGGACTCTTTCAAAGTCTAACGCTCGACGTTTCCAAATCCAACGATATTTCCCAACTCGCCTCTCGGCTACCAGGGTGGGCCAAGGACAAGGTGGACATCTTGGTCAACAATGCGGGATTGGTTTTGGGAGTGGAAAAGGTGGGAGAGATTGAGGAGGAAGAGGTGAATGTGATGATCGATACGAATGTCAAGGGCTTGATAGGCATGACGCAGCTCTTCATCAATCAGTTTAAACAGCGAGGATCAGGTCACATCATTCAGATCGGTAGCGTAGCCGGCGTAGAAGCTTATCCGGGCGGATCCATCTACTGCGCAACAAAGTACGCCGTTCGAGCTTTTACCTCTGCTCTGCGCAAAGAAGTCGTCGACACGCAGATTCGAATCACGGAAATTCAACCGGGACTCGTAGCTTCCGAAGGTTTCTCCCTCACCAGGTTCAGGGGAGATCAACAAAAAGCGGATCAGGTCTACAGTGGATTGCAGCCGCTGAGTAGCGAGGATGTGGCGGAAGAAATCGTATGGGCGGCGAATAGACCGGCGCATGTACAGATTGCAGAGTCCCTCATCTTCCCCACCAATCAAGCGGGCCCTCGAGACGTCGCTAGACCTTTGCTGGATCAGTCAAAGTAATGCGACGTTGGATCGATGCTTGACTTGGCCTCGATGTACGGCTCTTGCTCCATCCACTTTTGTACGCTACAGAGTACACTCTCAATGCTCGGGAGCAGTTGGTGGCCGTGCGTCAGCGTCGACGTGTCACATTACCGTTGCAAGTGCGCATAGCTTCGCGCATATCAATCGAAATGCGAAGCGCAGAGCGCAAATTTTGGGCCAAATCTTGCTGCGCTCTCCCAATGTGCAGCCAGTCGTTCTGGAGGCGAACTTGCCTAGCCATTCTTGCGAGCGTACCTTTCTCACCACTCTGTCTTGCTCGCCCACTTGCGCCCCCATGTCTTGGGAAGCACGGAAGCAGGGGCAACATAAAGAGAGAGAGAGAGAGGGGGGGGGGGGGGG
>CCYA01000252.1:439231-453283 GCA_900000165.1 Ceraceosorus bombacis
TCCAATCAGCACACCAGGGCATGAACAAGCCTCACACGAAGCGATACGGCGCCCTCGACATCTCAAGTTCTTCACGAGCGCACTATCGAGTTGTTTGCATCTCATTTCTTCGTGTTATTCCTACCCTTTCCCCTCTCCTTCTCATCTTCACCAGTCCCTTCTTGCTCCAAATCTCTCTGCAGGTCCTCTTTCATCCCTCTCAGTCTCAACAAATCGGAATGCTCCTCGAGCGACGTCAAAATGTGTCCCAGACCAAAAGAAGAATCTCCGGACATGACGCGGTCTAAAGGCAAGGAGAGCGAGATTCGATGATCCGTTATTCGATCCTGGACGCGCCGGTGGAAGCGCAAGTTGTCAGCAATGACGTTCGAAAGCCGAGCGCCCTGCTGCGCGATTGCTCGAGGCGACCACAGCAGGTCACACTACCGCATCCTCTTCTCACTTCGTGCCCAGATTGGCCGTGCTTACCTGCTGATAATTGTACGTTCTAATCCTATCTACGCGATGCATGCTTCCAACCTGGCTTCGCCTCGCCGATCGTTTACTCTCCTCTTCAGCTTGAATCTTTCGATCCAGTAATCGAGCTCTGAGGATCTGCCAAGCTTTTGCGCGATTCTGAGCGGACCGGGCAAGCGCGATTGCGTGGATCAGGAATGTACGAGCACTGCACTCTGTCAAGCTTCTCGATGTCCTCTTTGCGCAGACTCACTTGGTGCTGCGAACGAGAATCTTGCATCGATACACTGATTCCTGTCGGCTCGTGCGTCAATCTGACTGCCGATTCTGTCTTGTTGACGTGCTGCAAAGCACCGTGACAGGCGTGATAGAGCGCATCAATGCTGAATCCAGACGCAAATAATCGACACCTGATCGCTCGCTTGCCGTACTCACCTGTCCTCCAGCGCCCCGACTGCGCATCACTTCCTCCTTCACATCCGCAACATCCACAATATCCTTGACTTCCGACGCATGTTCCGGTATCTGAGGAAGAACAATAACCGCAGCAGTGCTGGTTTGAATCTTCCCCAAGTTCTGAGTCTTTGGGATTCTCTGTACGCGATGTACGCCGGCTTCGTTTTTGAGGTGCCTGTACGCATCTTTGCCCTCTACTCGAAGTGTCACTTCTTTGTACGCTTCAAAGCCGAAGGAGTCTGCCTCCACCACTCGGAGAAGCTCGACTTTCCAACCCGAGCCTGTCGAAGAAGTGTATGCACTGGCATACGTCCTGTACATGCGCAACAAATCTCCTGTGAACAGCGTCGCTTCTGCACCTCCTACACCAGGCCGTATTTCCATGATGGCACCCTCCGTCTGGGAGCCTTCGGGTGGAAGTATGAGACCGTAAAGCCGGTTCAAGGCAGACTTTTGAGCAGCATCAATCGCTTGCTCTTCCTCCGCTACCAATTCCGCCATACTATCGTCTGCCTGCATCCCTTGAAGAGCTACACGTTGCTGCGAGGGGCCCAGCTCATAGTCAGCATATTCACCCAACCTGAGGTAGTACGTTATAAGGACTGACATTCTCAGCATCTTGCCATTCTTGCCATACTGCTCTGATCTCTTCCACATTGCCAACTCCTAGATCATTTCTCCTCTCGGCGAGTTTGGCCTCCACTGCAGCTATCGCTGCCGCTGACGCCGCCTCATCTCCTTCCACACCATCCGTCCTTGGTGAAGTGGTCCCGGACTGAGCGACCAAAAGTTGAGGCACTATGAAGCGCAGAGCGGAGTGAACTTCCTCCTCTATCTCTGGGGAGAGCTGTGCTTGCGAGCCACTTTCGGATCGTGTGGTAGTAGCTGAAGTAAAGGGGCGATTGACTGCACGCCTTTCCGCGGTCGATCCCGAAATATGAGGCAAGAGCTGCACTCGAGAAGTCGAAGCAGACGGATGCTGACTTGTGATGGTGCGAATGGCGTTGGTCGGAAGTCGACAACCGCTCGCAGCGCCAGCGCAAGCGCAAGCACATTCGCATGCGCTGATGCGCACTCGAGGCCTGGCTTGAACGAGACTTCGAATCATCTTGTCCAGTCTTAAGAGCCTCCTGCAAGCAGCATAGCTAGAGCTCCGTTCATCAATCGTCTTGTCAGCTACTGGAGCAGCTCGACGATGAGTCGTGAGCGTGACCTTTCCTCTTCCTTGGCTCGACACTTTGCTCTGGTCTGCTTTCTACAACTGGTAAATCACGAGCAGGTATAAGTGCAGTTGCACTTGTGGCTGCTATCGTACGGGATCTTTTGAGTCGGAGTGTTGCTCGCCCGCGGCTGCCTCACGCGCGACGCGTTCTTCTGACCAATTCACGAGCGTGAAGGTGAACAAGTGACTCATCAGCAGAGTTGTGAGTTGTGAGTCACAGTCAAGAGTGTCGTCGACGTGAAGTTGCCATCCTTCGTAGTTCCTTGCCACCACATTACCGCCCCATTCTGAACACTTGACGAATTTGTGCACTTCTTGTCAGTCTTGCGAACTCGCCCTTGCTCGACTCCTGCGATCTCTGCTTGAAGGTCTGAGACTCGTGACTTTCGCGGGCGTGCAACAGATCCCCGCGCGCAGACGGAGGTGATTTAAACGCCGATCGAAGTCGCTCCCAGATCCTGCGACGAAGGCCTGGGTATCTGGATATGCCAACGCATTAAGCGAGTTCCAGCTCTTTCACCTCGCGCGCGAACCAACGCTCTGTCGCCTTCAGCGTGCCCACACCCATCGGCAAGCATGGCGCATACAAAGGGTAAGAGGGGCGACAGACCCGTCTCTCGAGAGGGAACGACATCCGCTCGACCATCTCGATCTCCCAGCACAAAGCGCTCCATCTCTATGACCAGATCTCCGGATGTCGATAATGCTTCTTCGCTGTCCGAAGCCGAGTCGTCGGATTCCGAACCTGCTAGACCCTCCATAGGTCAGACGCTAGCAGATCAGTTCAGGGCTCGAGCTTTGGCACAGTCGACCAAGGAAGGCGATAGCGACGATGACCTCAACTTGCCGCCCGCGCTTGACATCGCAGGTATTGCGGACGATGAAGATCTGCCGGATCTCGACTTGGAAACGTTGACGGGTGCTAGGCCGAAAAGATCCACGGCAAAGACGGACGCGTACAAGATGCGCGCTCCGAAATTCGCTCCTTCTCAAAGACGCCAGGATGCTGCAAAGGCAAAGGAATCAGCGGCTGTGAAAGCTGGAATTACTTCTCCAGTGAAAGCATCTACGGACAAGGAGCTGGCCAGGTTGTTTGCACAACGCAAGAAGATGAAGCAGATGGGCACGGACTTGGCGGGAATGGAAGAGGCGGACCGCTTCATGCTCACCTTTACGCAGCAGATGGCATCGAGAGGACAGACGGGTAGGGGTGACGAGGATGACGATGGACAGCATCTAGATGAGCAGAGCGACGCTAGCTCTTCGGGCAACGTCGCTTTTGGTGGTAGGGCAGCTCAGACAAACGTAGCTTACGACTCGCGAAAGCACATCGCCCTTTCTGACTCGGAAGCGGAGAGTCCCGCGAACGAGGTCAAGAGGGTCGACAATGCCATTAGATCACGAGGGAAAAGGAAGAAGCGAAAAGCAGAGCACGACTCCGAAAGCCCGGAGGCAAACGAGGCGGAAGATGTTCTTGCCATACTTCACAAGGACAGGTCACCTGGAAAGATGCGTGGCGCGCATCGTAAGCTCGGGTTCAAACGCAAGCAGATGTTCTGGACTTCTGTACCAGTAGTGAGCTGTCGGTCGTCTTTTCTGATTCCAAAGGCGCCTTGGCTGATCAAGCCAGACATCACAACTCTTGACCTGCCCCAGCCGTTCGATATTCCACGTTTGCCTCCCGCGGACAATTCCAATCCGCTGACCGAAGCTCTAGCAGATGCTTTGTCGGATGCGAGTGGTACGTGTTCTTGGTATCCAGGATGGCGGAAACATAGCTCAACAAGCTCACATTTCGGCATGGTCGTAGGGCAAGAAACGCTGGCGCCTTTGCTGCGCTCTGAGCTGTTCGCATCTTTCCTGGCACTGGAGGAAAGGGCATCGAAGAGGATGCTGGACGAAGAGAAACTGCGCTCGAGCAGTCCGCTGTCATCCATTACCTCCGAAAGCAACGCGCCGCTGCTCGCCGAGTGGCTGACCAAATTGGTTCTCCAAGTCGACTCGCCTGCGCTCTCTGCCTCTGCTGTCGTGGGCTTGCGCAAGTTACTACTCGGTCTCAAGTTGGCCGAGACAGCTATTCCTGCAGCGAGCGCAATCCTGAATGATGCTCTCGTTGCAATCTTGACCGTCCTGCCGGCTGCGCTGGCCGATCTTGGGGCATCACACCAGGTGCTGGCGGCGATGTATGACTGTGATGTTTCAGACGTCGCCACAGAAGCACCATTGTCTCAACAAGTGCCACAACAGCTTGCGGTCGGGCGAGCCCCGCACAGAAGATCTAGCGCATGGTCCACAGCTCGAGAGGACGCTTTGGAGCGTCTGCTCAATGTGTTGGGCGTCATTGCGGAGTAAGTGGATCGATATATGCGTCCGGCCATGGAGGCGCCTCGTGACTCACTGATTGGATTTTGCAACCTACTCAACAGCCTGATCGCTACACTGACGCTTGATTCACAAGCCATCTTAGCTTGTAACAACACAGCAGTGCTA
Source organism: Ceraceosorus bombacis (assembly GCA_900000165.1). Classification (NCBI taxonomy): domain Eukaryota; kingdom Fungi; phylum Basidiomycota; class Exobasidiomycetes; order Ceraceosorales; family Ceraceosoraceae; genus Ceraceosorus; species Ceraceosorus bombacis. The sequence continues at coordinate 443,856 of CCYA01000252.1, forward strand.
CTGCTATTCCTCTTCCATTTGGACGCTGCGAATGGGCATCCCTCGCGCACTTATTGCACAACACAGCACGCTGAGCTCATTGCCAAGTTTCAAGGCGTGCAAAAGCCTGCGCGCCCCGAGGCTTTGCTTGATCACTCGTGGAAACGCTCAGCTCGTCTGCTTGCAGCGATCGATGCCATCCAATGCGACGAGGCGGCGACTGTGAGAATCATCTTAGCTATGCCTTCATTGGATCTGCAAGGCGCCGTTGCGCGGAGTCGCACCGCGTACATTCGGCTATTGAGATGCTCGCAAGCTGACAGTGTGAGCACATCTTGTATCGTGGATCCATCGCACCGCCGATCGACTTATTCTGACACTTTAATTTGCAGAACCAGATGAAGAAAGCCTTGCCTTTAGAATCGCTGGCGAACCGCTTGAATTCAAGTGATGATAATCCTCTCCACGTCCGACGAAGGCCGACGAATACGTCTCCTTGTCCGGACGACTTGGATTACGAAGAGCTCGGATGTCGAGTCAGGTTGCTCAGCATCATTCTCTCGGACCTGCCTCTGCAGCTTTGTGATCATGTCGAAAATGGTACGGCAGACGAAGCCAGCTCTTTCTCCACTCTTACCAATTCGACCATTGACTCGAACGTGCGGGCCAATGGCAGTGGAACATCCTCACAGAGGTCCGTAGAGAGCCTGATTGGTGCAACGCAATTTCCTATCTTTAGAGACGCCAACAAGTCCAAGAGACGTATCTGGTCTGCTGCTATGGACGAAGCAGTGGCCTTGGCTAACAAAGAGCTGCAATCGATCACGCGGGATCGCGAGATTGCGCGAAGCGAGCAAGTCAATGTGCCAATGTCCGCATCTGCTCCTCCTCCAACGTCGACGTCGAACTCTGCATCTTATCATACGGCAGCGAGCGGACACTCCAGCACGATTCTCCCGGCCACTCTTCGCTTTGAGCCCTCTACGGCGCGCCACAAACAGCTCAGCATGATTGCGGATCACATCAAGGATGCCGGCGGGCGCATATCGGACGGTCGGGGTGGACACCTTGCCAGGAGCAGGGTGAAAGATGATATGCAGAGACTATCGTTGTCGATCAAGTACAGATTGACTGCTCTTGCACCTGCTGCTGAGCAAAGTGTTGCATACGACTAGTGCATGGTGCGAGACTCGAGCGAAATGGACAGAAAAGACATGATCGTGTACGACGAAGCGCTGCTTCGGAATGCTTGAATGGGCCAGCACACACTCTTTGCTGCCCGCCCCTCTCCACTTTTCTCCTTTTCCTGCGCATTTGTAAAGCCCGACGATCGCAAAGTCATCGTCTAGAACAAGCATGGGTGAACGAGTCACCCGAGTGTAATATTCCATCAAGCGCGGGGGCAATTTGCAGGGTGAAGCACGCTTCACGCGTCACGAGACTTGCGGATCTGATTCGTGATTCGTCATGAGCAAGTCAAGGAGTCTCTTACAAGAAGGGGAGAACATTCGTCACAGGAGCGACGCGGGCTGGGGACCCGGTGCAGTCGGATCATTACAGATTTACGAAACGCAAGCAAGCCGAGGACATGTAAGCGGAGTGTGTGTGGGGGGCATTGGGAGAGATGTAGCGATGTCAGAATGGGGAGTCTGTCGCCGCAACCGCAAGGCGAGAGGCGCGGATGCAAGAATCCAAACGAGTAGGGCGAAGCGACGTCTCTCAGTCCTCGTCGTACTCCGAAACGCCTTCTTCCGCCTCGCTATCCGAAATGGTGTACTTGACGGGAGCTTTTCTAGCTCTAGCATTGGTGTTGCGAGCGGGTGCAGGTGGAGTCTTGGTCAAGACGACCGACTCTTCCTCGTCCGAACTAAAGATCTTTTTAGAATTTGTCGCCGGAGCCTTTTTCGCGCTCGTCGAAGCTGTGCGCGATTTAGCGCTAGAAGTTGTTTTGGACTTCGAAGCCTTCGTAGGGATCACGTCCGCTTCCAAACTGTCGTCGACGTCGGACGGAGCAGCAGCAGTTTTGAAAGCGCTAGGAACATTGCCGCTTCCAATCTTTGCTTTCTTGATCCCATTGCTGGCAGATGCAGAAGCTTTCGTCAGAGCGTTCAGATCATCATCGTCCAGGGTACTGGTAGCCCTCTTGACGGCAGCAGCAGCAGCACCGCTAGCAGATTTTGCAGGTCCTCCGGATCCAGACGCGATTCTTTTCTTGGGCGCAGCCACTTTGGGCTTGTAATCGTCCTCCGAATCATCAGCGCTGCGATCCTCGTCTTTGAAGACTTTACGAGCAGCAGCGCCTCCACCTTTTATCCTTTTGCCTCCGGCGCCTTTCCCCCTTTTCGATCCCACATCCTTCAACCTCCTCTCATCCTCGTCCAACAATGATTGCCACTCTTCCGAAAACTTGCTCAGATCCTCATCCCAGAGATTCTCTGGCGACCGGCCTAGCAAAGTTGCCAGTTCCTTTTCCTTCTCTTCGCGCTGAGCCAAAAGGCGCTCCACTTTTTCCCTGGTCAAAGTGTAGATGGCCATACCGAGCAAGTAATCATAGTCTGATTCTGCGCCCGTATTCTCCATCTCGTCTTCCGGCGTGCCGTCGTCCACTTCGGCCGCGACTGCGCCCTTGGCATTCTTTGGAAAAGGTCTGAAATCGTGCCTTCTCAAATCGGACACAATGTCGTTCCTCTTGCGATTCGACACCTTCAATTCTCCCTTGATGATCATCTGCACGAACCTCGCCTGATTCGATAGCCTCTCAAACGCGTTCTTGAGCTCCTCGACCAGATATTCTTTGCGCTTGTGGTAGTACTGGAGCCTGAGCAGATAAAAGTCTTCTAGAATCTCTTCTGGCGTAGCGTACTTTTTGATCTTGCCATATTGATCAAAGAGGACCATGTTCGACGTGGCGATGAGCGTGTGCATCTTGAAGTAAGTTTCCGCGCTCTCTTGATCCTTGACTTCTTGTTGTCCGCGCGTATTGAGCTCAATGACAAAGTGCACAGTCGTGTCCGTATGGTATTCCTTGTACTCTTTGATCGTAGCCGGGCTCTTTTCCGTGCCCACCACTCTTTCTTCGAGCCACTCCTTGTAGCTCGATGTCCAAGTGCGAATGGGCAACTCTTTGATCTCCCACGTCTTTCCATCATCGTGTGGCTCGATGATACCGGAGCATTTGAAACGGTCAGGTCCCACTTGGTGGATGGGTCCGATGAAACCTCTGTACCAAGGCAGCATGGGCACATATTCTTCACCGGCCATCCTTCGGCGAAGGTTGGCGACTATGTCCTTGGGATTGTAATTAGGCAACGAAGAGCTCCATCCCGTTCCGATGCCTTCGCCGCCATTGATGAGCACAAGAGGTACGGCAGGCATGTACCACTCCGGCTCGATGCTCTGTCCATCATCATTGAGGTAATTGAGGAGATTGTCGTCGGCCGGATGGAAGATCTGTCTCGTGATGCTAGGCAAGCTAGTGAAAATATAACGAGCCGAGGCCGCATCTTTGCCTCCCATCAATCTCGTACCGAATTGACCGTTGGGCGACAAGAGGTTGATGTTGTTGCTACCGCAGAAGTCTTGGGCTAGACCAACAATGGTCATGTACATGCTCTGCTCTCCGTGATGGTAAGCAGAGTGCTCAGAAACATAACCACCCAGCTGCGCTACCTTGATCTCTCCCTTGAGCTTGCGCTTGAAGCACCCAAACATGACTTTCCGTTGACCTGGCTTCAGTCCGTCCACCAAAGAAGGAATGGATCTGACATTGTCTGCCATGGAGAACAAGATGAGCTCCTTGTTGACAAAGTCCGCTAAGGGTACGCTGTTGATGTTGTGGTCCAGATAAGTTCCAGGTCTGAACTGCCTCAGCCACTCTTTACGATCATCTGCCTTCTTTTTGTTGAACGCGAGGTCAATGAGCGCCCGGTCGCTATCCTGCATGGCATCGAAGGGTAGCATGTGCTTGTCCATCGCTCTGAAGTACTTCTTGGCATCCTGGGCCGAACTGGTACCCAGACCCTTGTAGTACTTGATGACCCATCCCTTGCCGTCCGCATTCTCCTCTTTCCATCTCTCGTACTCTGGAATGGTGAAGAAGGATTTCTCCTGCTTCCCCTTTGTGCACTTGACGATGGGCGTGATGAACTCGATGAGGAATCCAGCTTGCTTCAACAACGAGGGATAAAAGTGGTCCAAAAAGTTGATGATGAGACCCTTGATGTGCGAACCGTCGTGGTCTTGATCCGTCATGATCATCAGCTTTCCATATCGTAGCGAGTCGACGCTATTGTAGACCTTGTTGTGTTGCAGGCCCAAAATCGTCTTGATGTGACTGATCTCGGTATTCTTCATGATCATGTCGTGGCTCGCGTCGCGCACATTGAGCAGCTTACCACGCAATGGGAATACTCCGTAGTTGTCGCGGCCCACTTCACTTAGACCGGACACGGCAAGCGCCTTGGCGGAATCTCCTTCAGTGAGAATGAGGGTGCAGTCACGCGCCTTTCGTCCACCGGCATTGTTGGCATCCTCGAGCTTGAGGATACCCGTGATTCTAGGGTTTAGGAGAAATTGAGCATCAGTGAGAGCGCTCAAGTCTCTGGTCGGTTCGGTCGACGCACCGTGATCGCTTCGCGCCATCGGTCTTCTTCAGCTGCTTTTCTTGCTGGAACTTGGCAAACGAAAGGACGTTCTCCGCTACGCCAGCTTTCATGACTTTGCAGAATCCGTCGCATCGCAAACCACGCGAATCAGCGTCGTTCTACACACAGCTCGCTGCAAATCTCAGCGAACGGCGCACTCACTCTTCTTGACCAACTCATCCGAGACGGTGTACTTTGATCCAAAAGCGCTAGGTTTCAGCGTCAAAGTCTCCTTGGTCTGTCCGTCAAAGGTAGGATTGACGATTTCGCAATTGACAAAGATCCAAAGTTGCTGTCGAACCTGCTGGCTCTTTACCGGTCCATTCTTCTTGTTCTTCTTGAGTGCGTCCATGATCTTGGATTCCACCTGAGACGCTACCATGTCCACGTGTCTGCCGCCCTTGATCGTCGCAATGTGATTGACGAAGGAGCACTGGATGACAGACAAGGGCGCACGGCCCATCAGATCGGTTCGTTGCATGTGCATTGTGAAAGCTTCAACCGCCTACTCACGTGCCTGAATTGACCGTCCGACACTGCAAAAGCGACTTCCCAAAGCCTACCCTTGTCCTCTTGCTGATCGTAGATGATCGTCTGCTTGGCCGGAGCATTTGCAATTTCGTCTCCATTCTCGTCCACTTTGGGCTCTCCACTAAGCTCGTTGATAGCCTTGACGTACATCTCGACGTACTGTTTGAATGACTTGACCTTGAGTCTTTCCCCATTCAGAAACACTTTGCAATCCTTGACCGTTCCCGCCATGTCGTACACGCGCTTTCTCAGCAAGCTCTCCGTATCCGCATCGATGCCCGACATTTTGAACCTCTCAAAGTCGGGCTTGAAAGTGATGCTGGTGTATTCCTGCTTGCCTCCGCTATTTTTGGTAATCTTCGGCTTGCCCGCCTTGCTCATATTGTCCGTAAACACCTGCTTGTACTTGAGCTCCCTCTCCTTGTCCGCAGTCTCCACGACGAACTCTTTGGAGTAGATGTTGGCAAGCTTTGCACCGTATCCATTACGACCTCCCGTCACCTTGTCCTCATTGTCGTCGTAATTGGAGGAGGTCAAGAGCTCGCCAAAGATGAGCTGAGGAATGTACACTCCTTCCTTGTCGTGCACTTCGATGGGGATACCGTGACCATTGTTCCACACTGTGATCGACCCCTCTTCTCGGTCGATCGTCACTTTGATCGTGTCCATGGTAGGGTCGCGAACCTGGGAGTTGGAGAGGGACATACTCAGTCAAGGCAAGCTCGTCAGGCGTTGCTAGTCATGCGACCTACCCCACACTGACCTTGTTGTCGGCGGCATTGACGAGGATCTCATCAAAGATCTTGTAGAAGCCAGGAACGTATGCGATCTTCCTGCTCGCGTTACACGCAGCGTCAGCGCGTGCACCTTCGATGCGCATACAAGCCTAGGCGGAGCGTAGCTCACCTGTAAGCCATGCCCTCGGTAGTTCCATCGTACACCCATAGATCATCCTCATGTTTCTCGACGCTACCAATGTACGTGTCGGGCCTTTTGAGGACGTGTTCCAATTGCGACAGCTGTGCGGCGGTAAGGGCGCGCGAAGCGTCAAGTCATGCGCCTTTGCCTCTTGGACGGATGCACCATGTGGAAGCAGGACACACAGCGCATCTCACCTTTTGGTACTGCTCCGAGGCGCTCTTCCCAGTGCCGGCAGCAGCGACTTGTCTAGGTCTCTCAAAGATGCTCTCATCTCCCTCGGGATCGAAATCCTCACCTTGACCCTCGTTCGAATTTCTCTTTTTCAAGGGCGCCGCTTTCTTTGTCGCCGTCGCAGTGCTCGTCTTTTTCGTCCCGCCTGCTGCGCCTGCTGCGACTTTGGCCTTTGGAGCAGATACCGACGCAGAGGTGGAAGATTTGTTCTTGGCGGCCGGTTTGGTCTTGCTCATCCCGTTTGACTTGCCAGACTTGCTCGGAATGACGAAAGAATCTTCGTCTGCCGACATCATGTACACATCCTCCGAGTCTGACATGCTTGCAAAGCTTCGCGAGATCGATGAGGGCGAGAGGTGATGCTGGAGATGTTGAGTGGACAAATGACTGTGAGCTGGTTCAAGCAGTCTTGTTCGTGGGTATATTGTGGATTGCCGCTGGCTGCAACGAGACAGCACGCACGGGCGGGCAGGCAGAGGGGAGGCAAAGGTGCTCAAAGCTCGATGGTCTTGCACGCGTAGAGAGGTTTTGAGAGCTGTGTCTAGTAAGTCAGCTTTGGTTCGGAGGAGCAGGGATGCTCGTGTAGGGATGGATGTCGAGTGGTATCGAGGAGCGAGAAGGAGAGACAGGTTCATGCAGAGCTGGGCCGCGCTCTGACAGTCCAACTTCGGGCTTGAGTGATGCGTGGATGCATGGATGAGCGCTTCGCCCAGTCGCGGTCTTGTCAACTTATTGTTGTGCGACTATAAGTCGATCTTGGTGTTCCTCAAGCGCAAGCTGGAAGCTTGAACAAAATAGAAGTATAGTGAGTGAGTGAGTGAGTAGTAGTGATTGTCATTCCGGCGTACCCAACGCTGCTGCCTGCTGCCTGCTGCCTGCTGCCATGCACGCCCTCGCGCGTACAAGATGGGCGCGTGCGTGTGTTGATTCAGATTGAGCCTCATCAATCAATCACTTCCTGCACGCATATGCAGGCGCGTCTGGCGCGTCATGAGGCGCGATTAGGCATCACGTGCGAGTTTCCACTGGCGGAGTTCCGCGGAGTTCCACAATGGTGTACAGTAGGCGGAACAAGCTTTTGCCATGATGCCTGCCGCCTGATGCAGATTAGGGACTTGTGCTGCACGCGATTCTGATTCAACGCGCTTTAATTTGTCTGCTGTGTACCGGTACCTATAGCTGCGCGCGTCAAAGCAAGCCTCTTCAGCTTTTAACAGACGGTTTATTGACTCAAGGCTCAAGGGTCACGCTGTAAAAACAGGTTCGTGCTTGCCGCTCTGCAGCCAGAGGAGGGCCCGAGCACGTGTTCAGCACGCTAAAGACGAACTGCAAAGCTCCATCGAGACTCCCCTGTGAGCGAGGGGCGAACGCTTTGGTCTCCAAACCCCACCATCCCAAGCAGCCTTGCACGGTGTCACGATTCGCTTCGAGACTCATCAGTCTGTTTAGGGGACGGATGGAATGCTGTGAAGCGGTCCGGTCCCTTTCCTCGTTGCGGCTTCACGCACGTTTCGCTTCACAGTCGCACTGTTGCGCAATCCAAGGACTCCTTTCCACCCCACACTCACATTATTCACTTCCTCTACCTGGTCCTGCTATCTTTTCAACTAAATCATCGATCGGCCATGCCTGCCTTCTCGCAGCTCATGCCCCTCTCAGCGTCCCAAATCGCACGCGAGAACATGTCGTTGCCAGCCTCGACGTCCTACACGATAGCGACGCTGATCAGCTCCACATTGACGCTGATTCTAGCGACGAAATGGACTTTGGACGCTGCTTGCGTGATTGCCAGGAGGGCAAAAGTGCACGAGACGATCGTTGCGCTTCTTTTGAGCGGCATTGCGTGGGAGCAGGTGAGTGCAAGGTCGATATCAGTGCCGGCAGCATAGCATACACCCTGCTCATCCACCACTGTCACGCACGCGCCATGATCGCCAGCTGGTGATCATCATCTTCTCCCTCCTTCAACACAGACCTGATCTCATCCTCGGCATTTCTGTGGGCACGTGTCTACTCAACAACACCCTGCTCTTCGGTGTACATCTTGTCCTTCTTCCTCGTCGCTCTCTGCGCTCCTTCAGCACCTCATCGATCAATTACACTCTTCTGCAAAGCATCTTTTGCATTCCCATCGCCATCCTTCTCGGGGTCACGTTCGACGTTTATCCTCCCTTGTTCAAATCGCGATGGTCGAGGTACATGAAGAGAGCGGCGCACATCAACGGAGTTCTACTTGTCGTCGTCTTTGTGGCATACCTAGCTTTCGCAGCGCTGGCCCTGTACAAAGGACATTTGCAACATCCCGAAGATCCAGATTCAGACGACGATGCTTCTTCCGCGTCTTCCTCTGACGCAGATGCAGAGTCCGGCGAAGTGGAAGAGACGCGCTCTGCTCACTCTGAAAGATCTGCAGCTTCCTTTGTACCTGCTGGACTTTTAGCGCAAGCTTCGGGCGCTCACACTACAATCACCACTCCGCTCCTTTCTCGTCTTCGAAATCAACCTCGATCCACCTCATCCTTTCACTTCTTTGTTCTCATCGCCAGCTTGGCACTGATCATTTCAGGCGGAATGCTTATCCCTCACTCGGCCATTCATCTCGCCTGCAACATCCACCTGCGTCTACCCCTCTTGGCGCTCACATTGCTCCCGGCGCTCGTCAGTCTTCCGAGTAGGATATGGAACCTGGTCAATGCGCAACAACCAAACCTGGACGGACTATTGGTCGAGATTTCCAGCAAAAACATCTTTTTGCTCACTTTCGGAGTGGGTCTTTCACTGTTAGCAGGAGTGACGCACGACGTTTCACCTTCCCACTCCTCCAGCTTCTCCTCGGATCCTGCTACTCTCCTGCTAGACCTGTCGGTATCCAACGATCAGTATGCAGACTTGTCGAACAACCTCGCGCCCATCTCGGGGCCTCTCGAAGCGCAAGACCTGCTCCTGCTCTCCCTGTCCTCTTTGGCCCTCTTGCTCTTTGCTAGCCTCTCTTCCCTCGCCCTGCTCATCCTGGCAGGAACAAAGACTCACAGAATCGTAGGACTTGCATTCGCGCTGACTTGGATCATGTGGACAGCGGCTCAATGGACCGTTTGGAGGTGACATTTCCCCCCCCCCCCCAGA
>CCYA01000252.1:453492-479163 GCA_900000165.1 Ceraceosorus bombacis
TCACATTCGCAATTTTTGATTGCGATTGGACTGTAGACTTGATCATGCTTTGGGTTAGAGCTTGTGCGCGTAATGTGATGATGTTGTTCATGTAGGAAAAAGCAACGGTGATGGAAGCTAGATGCCATGCCTGCGTCATCAGTTTCCTGATTCCTGCTCTCGAGCACAAGGTCGAATCTTGCAAAGCTTTAGCTCACCGCTCGCTCATCGGATCATTCGGATTGGAAGAAGCAAAGGCTGCAAGCCAGAAATAAGGACCTGGACGGGACATGACGCGTTCGATTGATGGACCAGCTGCTGGAGATGTGAGCCACATTGCCGAAGAGTGGATCACATTGCTCGAGGCGAGTTCTAAAGTACATTTGAAGGAATCTGGTCACTTGATAGAAGTCTGACGTGACAAACAGATGGATGAAGAATTTGCGCTTCGGTCGGAAGCGAGTGTGCAGTGCAGTAGACATGCTAACATTGTGCGCATTTGGCGTTTGTGGCGCAACACGCCGCGGGTCGGCCTCCTTCTCCCATCGTTGGCCCGAATCAGCAAGGGCGAGAAGAAGTAACATGGAACAATCTCAGCCTCGACTTTGCAAGCTGAGTTCGAGTCAAGCGATTTAGTCTCATCTCCTTTTCTCCTTTCCCTTCCTCGCGCTCGACGATTTGTACTTTTCCTCCGCAACATACAAATCGCCCTCAACTTCTCTTTGCAAACCCATCAAAGTCTTGCCAAGGGCTCCAGAAGTGCCAGCTGCTCCTTTCAAAATAGCAATCGGAACGGCTCGTATGACTGGCTTGCTAGAGCCTGACGATCCGCTTTCGCGCTCGTGCACCTCCATAGGAATCGCCAGGATGGTCTTCGCTGCAGAAGAAAAGCCTTTCGAGAGACCACCGTATGCTTCCGATAGCGCTTGCCGCAGATCTTCGGGAGCTTCGGCGTATCGACTGATCGGCGCCGATTTGTCTTCTGGTGGACTGAGAGTGATGACCGAGCTGGACAGCGCATCCGTCGCGTCCTCTCCCTCCTCGAAAAAGCTGTCAGCAGGGGCCGCGTTTGCTTGATCCACTGTCGTTGTTCGGAATACCGTCTCGGAATCCGCCGTTGAACCTCCAAGCATCTGTTCTGCTCGCTCGAGAATGACCTGCGTCCCAGTGGCGAGCTTGGAACCTAGCTTGAGCGCTTCCAGAGCAGTCGTTTTGGCAAAGCTAGCAGCACCTTTTTGCAATCCGCGCGCGAGACGCCCATCGCGCTGATACTGCTCAATGGGCAGCAGGATCAGATCTGCAACACCCGCTCCTAAATTGACCACGCTCCGGACCGGAGCAATTCCAGACAAAACGTCCGCCAACTGATTAGCTTTGACGTCGGGCGTCCATATGTCGTTCAACGTGTCGAAGAAGCGAGGCCAGCCGGTGATACCTCGTAGAGTAACATGACGCAGGGTCATCTCTGCTCCATCAAAGTGGAAGAAATTCATCATCTCGATTGTCTTGCCCGCACGCAGAAGACCGTAATCTACGCGCTTCGGCTTATAATCCAGCTTCAGGCGAATGGGATAGATCTCGGCGTGCTCTGACAAGGAGAGAATGATGGATTATTAGGAGAGCAACGACTGATGTCCTACTTGTGCGACAAGACTCACGAATAAAGGGCTCGCTTGACGCAGTCGATTCATTAGCAGGAGCTGCCCCAGCTTCAATCGGTTTCCAGGCGAAAAACTTTTTGAAGAAATCTAGAGCGTCTTGGTCCACGTGTAATCTCAGGGGAGCAAGCTTCGCTCGCACCCTAGCCTCTTCCTTGGTGGACCTTGGCGCTTCTTGTTCTGGCGCTTTGAAGCCGCCTTCCAGGGACCTTACATTGCGCACTTCCAATCGGAGCATACGGGAGTCTGCGTGCTCTCGATGCGCCTCAGTCTTGATCTGCATCTTAGTGAGAAAGGTGTTCCAAGTAGAGGTCTTGATGTTATCCAAGATTTGCAGCATGCGTGCATTGACGGCAAGGCGAGATGCCAAAGGGGATCGATGCCCATACGCATCATATTCAGCCTCAATGCCCCGCACCTCAATGTCGATCATGGAATGACGAGAACGCTTCAACTTGCCGCGCGGTTTCGCGCTGTTGCCAGATTTAGCGCCATCAGCTCCCTTGGCAGCTGGGAAAGCTTCCCAAGCACTCGTGTCGAAAGACGTCTCAAGACGATCGTCGACTTGGTCGTCCAGTGTCTGAATGGCGGCGTCAGCATCAAGCTCATGCAGCGGCGCGGAAGGTGCTAGCAAGATCGAATCGAACAAGCTTCCAGCTGCATCCTCAACACTATCGTCAGGAGTCTGGCCTTCATCGAGCATCTGCTTGATCTTTTGTAGTCGCTTGCGAACGCGTCTGACTTCTGCTTCGATGGCTGCCTCGCTCGACGGTCGATCGTATCCAGAGAAGAGACGCAAGCTTACGTCGCAATCGTCGACGCGGACGCGCACGGAGCTTGCAAAAGCTCTGTACACGTGAGGGACGTGCGTTAGCATGCTTTCAAGGTCACACAATACAAGACATTGAGAAGCGTCTTGAGCACATCGGCGTGACTCACAAGAGTGGCATGCCTTGTTTAGGGCTCAGGTTCGGGTCGTTGAAATAATCAAGCACGGGTCTGATACCTCGAGCATCGAGTGCACGTGCAGTGACAGCTTCGTTCTGGAAGAGTATTGAGGTATCGCCCGATGTCGGAGATACTACCTTCTCAACAGTCTCGAGAGACGCCTCGCTCAGCAAGTCGTCGTCGTCTTGCAAGGCGGTAGCGACATATTCTGGTGAGCGCGCACGAACGCCCAAGAAACCAGCGTTTCGCGGCACATCATCATCCACGAGATCTGCAGCAGAGTCGACAAAAGGCCCTTGCTCCCGCCGCAGAAAAGCGTCCTGATCGAGGCTTGCAAGTAGATCCTGCGAGTCGTTGCTATCGGATCCAGCGCTTCCGGGTGTGGCTGAGCCGGATGGGCGCGCCATCTCACGTAGAATCTGACCTTCGTGACGAACTGGTGATGTTTCTTTGTTGACTGGCTCAGTAGACGCAATGTGCAGCGCTTCGACCAGGCATGTCACAATACTGAGCGTGTCTGCGCACATTGTGACGTCCAAGCGCGCGACTCCGGACCTCACGTCAACCTCAGGTCTAGTGAGAGAGCTGAGTGTGACCGACCCACGCAGCTCACGTAGGTTGGCCAAGCTGGCAAAACCTCGCGAGCGCCAATGCTCGGTCGGGGTCCGAGGTCTTTGGTTTCCTCCGGGGCGCTCAAGGCTTTTTTCAGTGATCAAAGCTCTGACGTCGCAGAGGGCATACTTGACGTTGGTCCGAGGAGCGTAGGGCGAAAGCTTCGTCTTGACCACGACATCACCGAGGACGAGCGCTGCTTCTGCAGGCACTTGATGAGCTGATGTTGTCTTGGAGATCTCCACCGCCTCAGGCCGCTCAGAGAGCGCAGCTCGCGTCAAGATGAGGATGGAAGCGCCCTGCACGCGCACAGAAAGCCGCGTCATTTCATTGGGCTCCACGTGCTCAAAGGCGCCCTCAGGAGAGCGCGCAAACTTTTGAAGGTCTGCCAAGAAGACAAGATCGGTAGGTGGGCACGCGACCAGCGTAAAATCCCGGAGTACAACATCTACCTTGGACTCTCGGTAGCTAGTACCCTCCTCTGCGAGAGATAGCACGTGGACGGAGATCATGGAGGTCGCCGAATTGGTGAGCTCTGCTGGTAAGGTGCGAGTAAGTACCGCTCTTCTACTCAACCCGTCAAAGCGGTCGACTGCCACCGATGAGACCCTTAAATTTGAGAGTGTCGAGAGGGCTCCATGGGAAGGATCTACCCTGAGATAGAGATCCAAGACGCGTGCGTTCAAGGCTTGCTGCCTGGCATTTCCTGTTTCTGCTTCAACGGGTAGATTGAGGACGAGAGATGTCTGAGCCACTTTGAGCTCGAACTTTTTGGAGCCTTTCGAGCGGGCTCTTGGCTGATTTGCGGTCGTGCCCGATTCAGAGCTTCCAGAAGCACCAGACTGGCCCACTGCAGCGCCAAAGAAGCGGGAACCTAAGATCCGAAGCGCATCTGCGCCTGAGCCGTCGGGACCGTCCCACTGAGTGCTTTCGCCAAGACTTGAGGACCATTGACTCAGATCGTCCAGGAGAAGGACCAAGCTGTCAAATACAGGTTTGGTCAGGTAACCCTCGATGCTCGGTACAACGACGTCGATGACGGAAGATTTCGAGGCACTCGGCTGCTGTACACTGATTCGCATTGGCTGTGAAATGTCGGGCTTTGTCGATCCCTGAGCACGCTCGCAGTCGTCGCCCAGTCTGCCAATGCTCAGGAGCATCGTGGCTTGTGCCTCGGACGGGGCCATGACGAACGTCACGAGGTGGCCGATAGTGCATTGCGCCAAGTCGTGATACTCCGTTCTCATTCCCGAATCTCGCTCCGGCTGGTCCCTCGGCTGTGCATGGTTTTGCGCAAAGGCAGCATCACTAGCTGCGTGGTTCGCTGGTGCTTGCGCATTGATGTCATGGATATCCAAGGTGAGTAGACCCGCTCGGAGCGGTATGCCAGCGTCGAGCGGTTCCGCGTTTCCCGATGGGACTCGTAAGCTCACGCGAAAGATCTGGCAATTCAGACCGAAATGGGGTCGCCTTTGGTCGCTCGACACGTTTGGAATGCGGTCGCTGCTGGGACTTGGGGGCTGCAAAGTAGCAATGCTAAGTCCAAGGTCTTCTTGCATAGTGTCATCCGAGCCTTTCGAGGCTTGGGTGTGTACGGCAACTATGCGAAAGAGGTGCCCAAGCCTACCCGCAAGTGACAAATCCGCAAAGAGGTGAATCGGTGCGAGAGTGACCCTGACGTCTAAGCCGGACACCTTTGCCTGTATAGCAGGCACAGGAGCAGATCGAGTTTCCGATAAGATCCTCTGGTTAGCAAATGTCACTTGACTCTGCGTGTTCCGTCGACCAGGTCGCAACTTCCAAGCTCGGTCGCCCCAGCTCGTGCGCCAGAATGGATTGCGATGTTTCGGCTCTTCATGACGACTTTCTGAGCTGCGCCAATCGAGCGTGTCAATCGAGAGGTTGTGCCTCATCGTGCTTGGCGCAGACTCAGAAACGTCTCCTCCTGCTGTGCTGCCTGAGCTGCCTGAGGGCACCTCATATTGGTGCTGAAGGGCAAGGTCTACCAGCAATAAAGGAACGATACAAGCAGGGCTGTGTCCCCGACTTTGCGCAGCCCTCCATAAAGATGGGGAAAGATGCTCGCTTGCCATCAAGTCCCCAGCAGCAATCTCCGCCTCGTCAGTGTTGGGGGCGAGAGAAACGGCAACGTCGGACACGTGAAGTCGGACATGCCCAATGAACGGGTGTGCGCGGTTAGGTCTCTGCCAATAGCTGTCTAGCGTCGAGGCAAACTCTTGGCGATCTGCAGCGCCCAACCCATCTGGAGACTCGTAAGCGCAAATCCACTGCACGTGCGGCACTTTTACAGACACTTGAAGCCCTTGACTGTTCGATGGCTTAGTCGGCGGCCGCTGCTGTGCTTGGGATGTAGCAGCGAAGGCAGTCCTCATCTGGCTGCACAGGACCAACAGAGAGGCAAGCTGCAGGGGGCTCGTGTATGCGGCTAGTGTGCCGAAACGCAAGCTGAGCAAAGATGACTGACTACCAAGGCGCTCCATGTTTCCAAGAACGCCGGTGTCGTGTTCTGATGGCGAAAGCAGTCCAGCCCTCGCAGCCGTAGCTCGGTCGATCTGTGCGCATCTGGGAGACACAAATTCTGCCGCGATGTGCGGATCGTCGAGCTTAATGATCATTTGTGGGCCAGGAAGCTCCACGGACAACGGTCTGGTCCTCTTCAACCGGCTTGATGCAGAGGAGGTTCCCATTGGCGATGCAGAGCGCGCTTCATCTACGGAGACTTCGTGCTGCTCGTGAGCGCTTGCGTACATGCTAGCGCCAACACTTGCGGTCGATAACCCCATGCCGTGCCTAACATCGTGCGTTGCCTGACTCATCTCCATGAAGCCGCCTTCGGAGCGTGCGTCGTTCGAAGAGTCCGATGAGGCGGAGCTGTTGCGCGGGGATGGTTTTCTTGCAGAATTGCTTGAGGTTGATTCAGCATCCAGCCAGATGGAAACTCCCTCGAACGCTGCAGATCGGCTCAGGTCTTGGACAAATGTCATCGGATCCTCCAGGTTGGTGCCCGCTGCCCTCAGAGGACCAGCACTAGAGCTGAAGGCAATTGCGTCTACGCGTGCTTCAAGGCATATCCGCTCGTTGAGCTCGTCCTTCCCCTCAGGTTGATTTTGGACCCCTATGCGCACGGAAGCGACTTGTACCTTGAGTCGCGATAGTAGATTTTCTACCATCGAGGAGGACATCGAGCCGGCGACGGCAGACACTGCAGGCTCCGGAGTTGATGGACCGGCACTGTCCTCCAAAACGGAGTTTGCCAGGTCACGCTGCAGCTGCTCTCCTTCGGGATCGACCGACAGCATCGATTCTGCAGCGCTCAATATCGAGGCTTCAAGACCCTTCGCATCCAGTTCTGAATGGCCGTTCTCTGAGAGTGAAGAGGCAGAAGCTGGCCCATATGCCTCTTGCTTCGGGCAAAGATCCAGCTGGAGATTTACATCTGCTACCTTGAGCAACACCTCGCCGGCCCACAAATTGCTCAGAGCCGGAAGCTGAAGCGCCACGAGCCCCAAAGTGGCAGACGCCAGACGCACTGGCAGCGGCCCAAGCAGCTCGTTCACAGCCTGAAGTCGGGACCTAATTCAAGGTCAGCGCGTGCTTCGCCGTCTCCTCCGCTGTGCCTACGCATGGGGAATGACTCACATGCTTGTCCAGCTCAAGGTGAGCTATCTCTAACTTTCCGGACCCGATACCAGCATCAATCTGCGCGCCATCCAAGGAACCAGGCTTAAGGAGGTGACCAAGCGTTCGCCGTACCAAGTAGGAGAGTAGACGGCGTTGAAGGGCAGCGGAAATGCTCCAAGCGCCTGCGATCGGTAATCCGGGTAAGCTGGCGAGGGCTTGCCCTAGTAGAGCAGGAATGCCTGACCACATAATGGCTGATGCATGCGCTGTAGACACTGGCTTTGAAAGACATCAAACTGAGATTCAGGGCTCGTCGCGCACGAAGCGCCCCTGGACCTTATCCCAGTACGCTCATGCTAGGATCTCACGACCCGTGCCTAGAGCCGCGCAGCGGGGACCGCAGGACAGGCTCGCGAGCCTAGTGCAATGCGTGGTGTTTATATGGGTCCTCGATGTAGGCAGCTGGGGCCATCGATAACGAGATGGAGGCGTGAGGGTGTCAAAGTGATGAACCTGGCCAAGCAGCCTTAAGAAGTGCACGTCGTCTTGCTGATATGTAGATCACGATTGCGCAGCCCTGCTGGGGAGCCGGCATACCTGCACACACGAAATCAAAATAGGGTCCTGAGATTCATGATTGAAAATTGTTCAATTGTCCATCACGCGGGGGATTAGCACCCAAGCTCGTGCCTACGTCTTGATTCAAATTAGCCTTTGAACTCTGAAGACTCATGACTTTGAGATTCGAGAACCCTCAACCGTTCACCCGCTGCGAGCGCAATCAGCGTGCTGTGCATATTTAAATACACAGGCGCATCGCTTCTCTTTTTGGGATCCTGCGGTTGCATGTGGAGAGACGATGACGCCTTGCTGGTGCAGCCAGCCCAGCAGCTAGGGTGGCTCGATCGCCGGGCCTCAGCGCCGAAAGTCGGGCGGGGCGGGCGACTGCGCATGCTGACGACTCCCGACAACGCACCTTCCAAGGCGATGTCCATTCGTTCACCCATCACCATCCTGCACCCAACCCACATGCACCCGGTGCACGAGTCGAGACCGCACCAAGCCTTGACGGCCTACACTACAACAGCTTCCAATCATCGGCACGCACTCAGCTCGTGAGGCTTGACAAGCATGACTACTCCGGCTGGGTCAGGGCCTGTGGCCCCTCTTCAGCTCACCCCGCTAGAGCGACCAGCCTTTGCTGCACTGTTCGCAGCCGCCGATCCCGCCTCGAGTGGCATCATCACCGGATCCTCGGCTGTACAATTCTTTTCCAAGTCTAGACCCGCACTGGATGGCACAGTTCTGGGCGCTATCTGGAGCCTCGCAGATCGCGCAAATAATGGTTTCCTGGGCAAAGCGGAATGGGCCGTCGCAATGCGTCTGCTCGGGCACGCCCAGCGTGGTACCGCGGCGGACCAATTGGAAGGTATGCTCTCCCAGCCTGGACCGCCGCCTAGCTTTGAGGGTGTCACGCTCCCGGGCGCTCAGGCTACGCCGACTCGGGCGAGCTCTGTTGCTCAAGTGCCACAAGTTTCGCCGGCAGATCGAGCGCGATACACTCGCATCTTTGCCAGCTCTGGACCTGTCAACGGTCTACTAGACGGTGAGTAAGGCTGCATGGAGAGGGTATCATGTCTCAAGGCTGACGTCGGTACCTGACTCTCGCTCTTCAGGCGAGAAAGCAAAGGGCATTCTGGTCCGCTCGAAGCTCCCTTTCGACCAGCTTGGTCAAATCTGGGGACTTGCGGATACACGATCTCGCGGCGCTCTGGACTTGACGGATTTCATCATCGCCATGCACTTCCTGCAAGCTTCGATGAATGGCTCGCTCGGTAGCGCTGGGCTTCCTGCGACCCTACCACCGGGTCTCTACGAGCAGGCCGCCGTAGGCGCTGCTGTCCCTCCTGGCAGTCCCTCTCGTGGCTTGACAGCGCAGCATACTGGCGGCAGTATTCCCGGTGGTATTCCGCGGCAGCTCACTGGGCAGGGTTTCTCCCAAGCGCCCACCTCTCCACCCGCTTCTACCATCCGCCAGCCTTTAGGAGCAAGACCCTCTGGTTTCTTGAGTCCACAGCAGACGGGCGCTGCTGTAGTGCCCACGCTGGCAGGCGACTGGCTTGTTAGTCCTGCAGATAAGGCGAAGGCGGATCGATTCTTCGACGGGCTGGATACCGAGCGTAAAGGTACGCTGGAGGGTCAAGCTGCTGTGCCTTTCTTTATGCAGAGCGGTCTTCCAGAAGCAACTCTTGCCCACGTCTGGTGAACTTGATCGATGTAGCGTCTACCTCAGATCGCATGTGACACTGACGAGAGTCGTTCCTTCTCGCAGGGATCTGTCCGACATCACACAGTCTGGTAATCTGAGCCGGGAGGAATTTGCTGTGGCAATGCACCTCATCAATGGGGCTTTGACGGGATCGCAATTGCCTCAAGAGCTTCCAGCTGGTTTGATTCCGCCCAGTCTACGGGGCCGAGATCTTCCGGCTGCCGTCAATCCTCAAGAGTCTGACACCCAGAAAGATCTGTTTAGTCTTATGGACGACGACGAACCCGCCGCACTTCCAGTCAATCCTGCCAGTGCCTTTGTCAAGCCAACATCTTCGGTATCTGCTGTTCCGCCGCCTCCCGCACCGAAGGGCACCGGACCTTTCGACGACGAATTCTTCAGCGGGCCTGCGGCAGCTGCAGCTACCCCAAGCGCTCTGTCGCCTGCCGTCACCGGCAACAATTCCGCAATCCGAGCTGCAGCGTCACCTGTGCCGCCAGTTACCGACGCTTCGGCCGAGGTGGGCAACAGGAGACTGGCTCTGGACAGCACAAACAAAGCGCTCACCGGGCTGCAAAGTAAACGGGCCGAACTCGAGCAGACCGTAAGCACGAACTCTACAGATATCGCTGAGCTCGAATCGCGTCTGACCGTCGTGCGAGCAACTCATGACAAGGAGTCTGCCGCAGTGAAGACACTCCAAGAGAGAGCGACCTCACAGGCAGGTGAGCTCAAGACGCTCCGCGAAGAGACGATTCGGGCGGAAAGCGACCTTTCAGCTCTGCGAGCTGAAAAGGACGAGATAGAGCAGACTGTGCTCCGCGATCGCGAGGACGTGCGCGATATGAAGAAGCGTATGGCAGAGCTGCAGGCCGAGAACAACACACTTCGTACTGCGCTCGAGAAGCTTCGAAAGGAAGCTCGTCAGCAGAAGGGCTTGACTGCAATCTCGAGGAAGCAATTATCATCTGCAGAGAGCGAAGGCGACAAGCTCCGCTCCGATATTTCTGCTGTCGAGAGCGGAGAAGTGCTCGAGAGCGGTGATCACCCAACCACAGGGGCTGGTCAAACGCCTGCAAGCGTGACGTCTCCCGTGCTCAGTCCAGCAGGCAGCATCCGCAGCACGAATCCGTTCGATCGTTTTCACGCTGCCAACGCGGAGTCCGCTCCAGGCACTCCTCATGCACGCACAGCTTCTTTGGCAGCTGGCGTTGCTGCAGCGGGTGGGGCTCTGGGTCTCGCAGGCGCAGCTGTGACGCACGCAGGGGCACAGGCAGGCGCGGATGCGGGTGCCACGCCAACAGCGCCGCCTGCAGCTGCCAACGATGTGGATCCATTCGGTGTACCCAAGCCAGGTCTTGGTCCCACGCCGCCACAAGAGAGCAACGCTGCCTTCGATGATGATTTTGGGCAAGCTGAAATGGACAGCGAGGCACCCAAGCAGGTTGTTGCCGCACCTTCGCTGGAGCGCAAAACGACCGGTGGATCAGCCTTCGACGAAGCGTTCGCTGATCTTGAGGGCGAGTCGGTTGCTCTCCCTCCTACTACGATCGCCGAGGCGGCGGACGTGCAACCCATCGCGGAACACACAACTGCTCCAGTAACGGCCGCCGCTGAGAGCGTCACGGCTCCCGCTGACGCGTTCCAAGACTTTGAAGACAGCTTTGCGCCTCCCGGTGCCATCGGCGCGGTCAGCGAGGGTGCTGCTGAGATACCGCCCACTGCTGCGTCACCTGCCTCGAAAAAGCGCGAAGTCCTTGGCGACGGGGGGTTTGCCGCGCACTCCATCCTCGCAGATCATCCGCCCGCTGCTGAGCCATCACTCGGCGTCTCAGAGTTCAAGGGCAAAGAGCCACGAAGAGACGAAGAGGATGCGGACAGCTCGGATGATGATGAAGGGCCTGAAGACATTGAGCGCGTTACCTCGCCTGAAGAGGCAGGCTTGGGCAAGACACCCCAGGCACCTCTGGCGTCCCTGCCACCCGCGATTACCACGACGCAAGCGGCTGAGCGGTTCCCTGAACTAGATGAGGGCAACGTTATGCCCGTTTCGTCTTCGCTTGAAGCCGCTTCAGGCCCTACGACAGCCCCTCTCACCGCTCAGACGACTGGAGATGATACGTTTGTGGATGCTCCGTCCGAAACTCCCAACACGGCTAGCGGCTTTGGAGCATCGCAGTGGGCGAATGCGTCGGGCGTGACTAATACTGCCTCATCTAACGGTGCCCCTTCAGAAGACTTTGGGCACGAGCGATTCACCACGGCTGCAGAGCCGGCTCTCGCCTCCAGTGCAGGTATAGCGCAGCCCTCGAACGCCAGCGAGCGCTCGTTGAGCCCTGGCGTAACCAAGAATCGACGCGCACCCCCTCCGAAGCCCGTGCGCAACACTGCAGCAAGTGCGGACGCCAGCAGTCCTTTCCAGGAGACTGTTGCTTTGCCAGCGGCGGTGGACGAGTTCGGTATTGCAGCAACTACAGGCGCGCAAGTTACAAGGGGTCCTTCTACGGCGACTTCTTTCGACGACTTTGACTCGGCCTTCGAGGACTTGGGTCCGGCTGCTCCTGCTACCAATACGGCTACTTCCACCAGTACTGGTGCGCCTCCCTTGCCTAGTTTCGACGACGCATTCGGGGACGCAGATGGATTCGACTTCGTTCCGTCCTTCAGCACATCTAACGGGCAAACGGCACCGAATGCTGCTGCGCCGATCACTGCACGTGGAACGACTCCGCCAGCAAACGACGCCTTTGGCAGTGCATTTCCACAGACTGCTCAGGCGGCCCCCAGCTCGGATGCGATTCCTGGCGGGTTCGGATTCGATGACTTTGCTGCATCATTCAACGCAAGCTCCGGCGCCAATGGAGCTGAGCAAAACAGCAACACGAGCAGCGGATTCTCATTTGCGGATGAATTCAACCCTACTCCCGCCATGGCCGCGCCCAGCACAGGCGGACCTTATCTCCCACCACCAGGTCCTCCTCCCGCGTCAGGTCTAGCGCCCTCTTCTGCAGCGCCCCCTTCGCTGCCTGGCCGAGGAGGCGGTGTCAGTCCAGCCCCCTCTCCTGCTGCCGCCGATGATGCTGGACCAGTCAGACAATTGTGCGCGATGGGCTTCTCGAGGGAAAAAGTGATTCAAGCGCTGGAAAAGAGCAACTACAAGGTGGATAGAGCGCTCGAGAGACTCCTTGCTGCCGCTTGACCTTCAGTGTAAATAAAAGTTCTTGTTACTGCAGCCTCGTACATTCCTTGATGTAAATCGTGATACGTCGAATCAAAGACTCGTACGCTCGACCAGGATGCAAGCGGCTCCTCTTGCGAGGCCTTTTGATTGCGGTCAATGCTGATGCTTGCCCCTTCGAGATCGCAATCCAGTCGTGGGGTCATGGGGCTTCCCAGTAAGTACGCCTTGCCAAGAGGCGGTGACATTGACCCTCCTATTCTCCGCTGCCTGAGCTGCACGCTACGTCGCAAATGGGCTGGCGCTTGGACCAGCACGTCGGGTGGGGTCACCGAGGGGAAGGGAGAAGCTGCGAGGGAGTCGGCAGGTATTGGCAAAGGTCGTTCAAAACGAAACAATACCAGCGAACCCGAGCGGCTGCGTCGAGCGAACGCTTGCAGAAAGTGGAAACCTTCGTTCACCGCTTGAGCAAATGAGGTAAAAGGTTGGTCTGCAATAATTGAGCATGGACCTTGAGCATGGAGGAGGTGAAGAGGATAGCAGGTGACCATGCTGTAGACACCTGTCTGCAATGGCCCTGCATCTAGAGGAGCGGGATCACCAGCTAACTAGCACTTGTCTCACCCTCAAAGTCTTGCTCGATCACCTGCCACGTATACTTTCTTTGTCTGATGTGGCAGACCAAGCTAGGGGGCAGTAACGAGGCAATGGCACGGCTGCTGACACAAACTTGCAGCACCTGTAGCCCTGCCTGCGACTTTTGGCAAGTACCAAAGGCTCATCTTCTCCCTCGCCTGTGAATGCTATCCAGCAGCACAATGCTATCACAGAAGTGGATCTTCACTATGTCTTTCACAGTTACAGGTATAAGATGGACGTCCTGCTGCTGTGGGCGAGGTGGATGTAGGCATTGCCAACCTCATTCTCCAGAACCACGCCCATCTCTGCCACTTGGATTGCTCAACACCTGATGCTCCTGCAGCCCTACAGAGGGTCATTGACATGGCCAGTCGCACCAGCATCAAGTCAGTCATTGTCATGAAGGACATTACTGCCAAGGATCTGCACGGCCAGCACCATGATGACTATGGATGTTTTGGCCTTGCTTGTGGCCAAGGGCCAGCGACATTCCAGCTCCTCCTTGCCCTCATGGACTACAGCCACAACAAGACGGTGTATGATGGGATAGATAGAAGAAGAGCAATTCCAGGCTATGCCCAACGCCATGTGATCAACTTTTGGCTGCATGGACCCAATCATAGCTTGATCTTGCTCCATGCAGTCATGTGTGCTCGACTGTTGATCAAGTTCAATGCGCCCATCATCCAATTCACTTCAACATCCGCCATCTGGATCATGTGCAGCTGCATCAACAAGATTTTCCGCAATGTTGCGCAAGAAGTCGGCGCTCATACGTGCAAACGCCATGGCCAAGCGTCAAAGGAGAGTGCCTCTATTCTTTGCCTATCCCATGAAGAAGCTAGGCACGGCAACAAATAGAGTAGACCCTGCAGTCTTGGTGGCCATCAAGGAGCTGAACCCAGTGTTTGGCCTGCTGGAGCTGTACACATTTGAAGCTTCTTGCATCAGTGTTTGCAGTGTGTACTACCTTGCCAACATGCAAAAGGGTTGCAGTGCACCAAAACATGATCCCAAGTGGAGCAGATCAGCAGATGGCCCATGGGCTAGCAGATCAGCTTGAGGGACTTTGGGCTCACAGAGGATATCACTTTGCAAAAGGACTGGAGCTGCTCTGTCTTTTGTCTGCCCCGCTTGCGTCCACGCATTGTCGTGCTGTGGGAAGGTGCGGTGGGAGAGACTGTTCAGAGCAAGGCAGAAGCACAGTTGCAGGGAAAGATGACTGCTTGCAAGGTGGTGGTCAGATCATTGTATGTCATTGGGAGACAGACGCTGCAGAAGTGGCTTGCTCATCCACACACCTGCATTGTTGCCATTGGTGATAGCGCTTACCACATGCTCTTGTACAGGCTAGAGCATCAGCGTGCCGAGGTGATTGTGCACCCGCGCTTTGCCACGCTTGGACGCACCTTTTCTTGCCCCAACCCATCCAAGCCACGCTTGCACCCAGTCAATGCGGTGCCAGATGTGCTGAGCATCAAGACTGGCCGCTCAAGCACACCTCTCATCACCACGCTTCCCATGGTGGTGGCAAGAGAGGAAGATACTGCTGTTCAAGCTGATGCTGTCCTGACCTGCATTGAGACGGCAGCGTTGCTCTCTGCTAGCCAGGGCCTAGAGGCAGAGGAGCTCGAAAGGTGCATCAGGCTGGCAAAGAGCTACTTGTGCGGAACAGGCACACATGTGGCGGGCAATGGAATGGTCAGTGTGGATGTGGAAGAGGCAGAAGGGCTGGGCAGGTGCACAATGCTTTTTGGGCGCTGCAGAAACCTGCTGCCCTTGCCATTGCATGTGGAAGGAGAAGATGCAAAGCTGCAACAGGTGTATCTCACGCTCAAAGTCTGGAAGGATGGCACCTTTTGCAATCCCAGTGGCACATTTGCACTGTCGAGCATTGCAGAGCAAGCGTCTGATGGCACAGATCCCATGGATGTTGATCTGCCCAGCACAAGCAATGGAGGTGAGTATGTGGATTGCTCCTCTTCTCCTGCAGCTGCTGCACCTGCATCCACAGCAACTGCAAGCCAGCCCACAGAAGGCAACCTTTGCTTTGTCTCTTACAACAGCAAGCACAAGAAGGAGCAGCGGTGGATTCACTTGCTGGCTTTTGTGCAAGTGGCCCTAATGGGAGTTGGAGAGTCGTTTTGCAAATTATGGAGGCAGAAAAAGGTGGAGAAGGGCAGCTTGACAAGTGCGCATTGGAACATGCTACTCCAGATGCAGTGGTTGAGCATGCAGCCTTCTCATTCTGCGTTGGTCTGCACAGGTGTGCTCCAGTTTACAAGCAATTGCAGCACTGTCAAGGTTAGTCCTGTGCTGCCACCTGTACCTGCTGATGTCAATCAGCTGGCCAATGCCTGCTCATGAAGCAGACTGTCTGATGAGAAGCAAGAAATTGAGCATGGAGCAGCAAGGAGGCAACACACTAACCAACACCTCTACCATACCACCTTTTGCAAGCATTGACAGCCTTCCTGACATACCTGTTGAGCAGTCTCAGAGATGCTCTGCAAGATGAGGTGGAGCAGGATGACAGGCTTGTTTGGGATGTGTAGGTGCAGGTAGTGGCCACGTCAGGTACATGCTCTGCCATAAACACCTTGAGATCCATGGCAGCTGCCAGCTCTTTAGCAATCAAGCTGAGAGCTTGGCAGCTCCTGAGGGATTTGTAGAGGCACAGAGCCTTGCTAGAAGGCTCCATCTTTGCCCAGACCTTGACAGCATTCTGACAAGAACCAAGCAACATCCAGATCAGTGACAAAGACATTGCGCTGGCTTGGAGAATGTTTGCAACTCACATTGAAATGGTCAAAAGCGGCTTTAAGACCAGCAGTGGAAGAGCCAGCTCTTGTTCAAAATAAAGGTCATCTTTAGTGTTGCTAGGAGCACTGTCCACCACCAGCCAGAATGTGTTGTTGGAGATGAGCCCTCTAATGCGAGAGCAGGGCTTGACATGGTCAGCTTTGACGACGTTCATGAGTTCCTTGAGGAAGTTCATCTTCACATTGAAAGCAAGCTCTCCACCTCCGAGCTTGGCCAGAAGATTCTGAAGCATTCATACTTTGTGGGCATTGTCAACCTCTTGCAGATCTCTTGCATGTCCTCGTCTGTCAAGTCAAATGCTGTGGTAAGACATGGGTTGGGAGGAGAACCTTCCAAATCATTGCTTTCATGGTCAGATGCCCATGCTTGATGTGGGGTTGAGCTTTGAGACTCTTCAGCAATGGTTGGACCTCCAGCAAAGCGACTCAAGGAAGCTTCTATAGGGACTTGGCTTGGCCTGCGCACCTCCTATTGGAGATGAGATCTTGAAGATGACGCATCAGCATCAAGTGACAAGCTGGCAGTGGCAGGCATGGAAGATTGATGTGGAGTGATGAGCAATGCTGCCAGGACAGTGTTTATGTAGACTGTGCGGAGGCTCTCTTGCGTGCAGCCCTTTCCTTGTTTGCCCACTCGTCACTGGCCCTTGCGAGGTTGCGGCGCTCCTGGTTGCACTCGTCGTAGCGCTGAAGGGCCGCCTTTTTGCGTCGCTCCCCCCCCCTTCAACAACCTTTTCAACCCATTCAGCTGCTTGGTCAGCTCCTCTCCTCTCGTCTTTAGCTGGGTGATGCTGGATTCTGCCATACCGCACAGACGGGTTTGGTCAGCAAGCTGATTCTTGGCGTTGCTGACCTCTGCATTGGCGGCATCTAGGTCCGATGACCACTTTCGCTCGGCCTCCTCGGGCTCCTGGCGCTCCTTCTCCATCGCATCATTGTGCTTCTTGCTCGACTCTCTCAGCTCGTCTGTTCTTGCCATTACCGAGCGCTGGTATGCATTCTGCCACTCTTTCATCTGGCCCTGAAGCGCCGCCACAACGCATTGCGCTTGCATACTGGCATTTGCGAGCTCTTCGAACGTGCTCTCCTTGACCAGCGCTTCAATTGTGCGCTCTTTGGTTTTGGCAATGCGCCTCTTGCAATCTCGCAATTCCGCCTCCAGCTCCTTGATGCCCCTTGCCAAGACAGTTGTTGCCCAAGCTCCAACTACTCAGACTACTGATCAAAGATTGCCTTGGGGTTGCGTTTGCGATGCGCTTTGGACTTGTGAGGGTGGGTCGGCATCTTGCAAAAGAGCTTGGGAGGAAATTTGGTTGGAAGAGGGTCTCAAAGAAGGGGTGGATGGAGGTATGGAGGAAAATTGTACGCTTATGTACGAGGCGCGAGTCAAGCTGAGCCAATCGTAGGCTCATACTTTGCTGGCACTCGTGATGACTGCTGGCAGAGGCATGCAAGATATGCAAAGGAACCGTTGAGTTTGGCATGCATGCTGCGTGCAAGTCTCGCACACCGCTGAAGCAGCCAGGCATAGTTGCGAGCCTCTATCGGCCTGCTATCTCTGCTTGCCAATGGCATTTGATGAGTGTGCATGCATGCTGCCACCACAATTGATCGAGAAGTCAACGAGTCACAAGTCTTACACTCGTTGCGCAGAGAGCGGTTTGGAGAGGTGGGAATGAGGCACGACAAGACCGTGATGTTTTGTTGGATGCACTCTGCTCATGCTGTGACATGCCCATTTGGCACTCAGACACTCCCACCGCTCCACTTCGTCAAGCCAAGCAGCTTACATCTTGATTTGCTTCGCTTTGCACAGAGTGTCTTGGAGCGCATCAACCTGTCCCGCCTTCTTGCGCAGCTCGCGCTTCAGGTACTTGATGTCCCCTTTTGGTTTGTCCTTCTGATGGGTGGCCTGGGACTCATACTTGGCAAGGTATCCTTCTAATGGGTGATCTGGGACTCATCCTTGGCAAGGTTGTGCTTGAACTTGTCCAGCTTGGCTTGCAGCACCATGATCTGCTCCTTCTCCATGCGCTGCTTGCACCTCACATGCTGTGATCATGCCAAAGTGGATAAGCGCGCGGACACACTTAGGATCTGCAAGCAAGGAACACAGGAGGGTTGATTGCAGCGCCTGAAAGTGATGTAGCCAAAGAAGAGAAGCATTTCCAATCATCCCAAGTTGCCAGAGATGGAAAATTGGTTCAATGAGCCCGCTGCTGATGGTCTCCAGCAGGCGCTCATACGCAATGGTCCTGTTGCCAGCTTGCGCCACAACAAAGACATCTTCAAGCGAGTCCACAGTGCTGGCATCCTCAAAGGCAATCTGGGCGTTGGCCTGCGCATCCTTGAGCCTTGGTGTGCCCATCTTGAAGGACAGGCAAGCAGATTGGCCTGCCAGCTGATTGGAGAAGATGGGATCACAATACAGCGAAAAGGCACGGCCACCTCGAGCAGGAAGGGTGATGCGGGGATGCTCATCCGAGGTGACTTGGAACGCATCTCCAGCACCACCACCCTCCTGAAAGCCATCGACAAGGTTACGCAAGCTGGTTGGAGGGATGCCAGCGGAGAGGTATGCTGCGGCAGCAAACATTTGCTGGATGGAGCCCAGATGAATGTCCAAGAGGTGTGCTGCATCCGCAAGTGGAAATGAACTTGAGAGTGTGCTCAAGATGGGGACCGCTTGGATGCCTAAGCTGGTGGCAATGACAACATCTAGGACTGCTTTAGCTTGGGTGAAGGATGGTGCTGTCAATCAATGGTCCACAGAAGCAAAGTTGAGGTGCATATGCAAAGACCCTCCGTCCGCTTGCAGAAGCTTGACAAAGCGCTCGTAGGCCAGGCTGCCAACGCACAGAATGACGGTCGACGAGGCTCCATGTTGCCATTGTGTTGCTTTCTTTGACGGGTGATTTCAAAATCAGCCCCGGCAAGGTTGCGCTCCGCCTGGTGCAGCTTGTCTTGGCAATGATGGTGTCCTTCTCTTTGAGGGATTGATTCTTGTGCTAGACAGCGATTTCATATTGCTGACACACCGCTTCCTGCATGTTCCAAGCTCACATGAGCTCTTCAAATGCGTTGCAGTTCGAGTTCCTCCTTTGACGCCTTGGACTACTACTACGTGCAGACGCAAGTTGCAAGTTCGAAAGTCGCAAAGTCAAACTTGCCGGCGCTGAGTGTGCCTGAAGTATTGCTGGTGTTTCAAAGCCTTGATTGCCTTCTTCACATCTGAACTTTGCTCCGGTAGTCAATTTCTCACCACAAATTAGGGGCTAGTGACGCTCGAGTCGTAACCCCGGCACATGTGTGCCTGTGCAGCTAGAACTTGAGGAATTTGAGCCGGTTCTTGACTTGGAGCAAAGTGGAATTTACATGGTATTCGAAAAGCGTACTTGGCCAGAACAGTGGGTGTGGGCTCAACGTGCCTGAAGTGTGTGGATCTACTCACCTTTGCACCCTTACTTTGCAGGTGATCAAGAAGGTGTCTGTGTTCTCAGAGAGCGGATAGAAGGAACGTCATTTCTACACCAATGAATGCTACAAGTCAGACTCAGTGTGTGCCACAGCAGTCCGCCAAGTCTTGAGATGACTTCAGAACAAGAAACGGCGCATCACCCTTCGAAGCGAGGGCGCTTGCAGTGAATACAGTCACGAGCCTCAACTTCACACCACGCGCCAAGCACAAATCTATCGCACATTTGCAACGTTGCAATGTATAGCGTGCCGTCTTCACATTTGCACGCGCATGGGCAAAGTCTGCAACCTACCTTATAGCCATCCATCATCCGCATCCCACGAGTCGACGACCAGGTCGGTAGATGCAGCAGCAGGAAGTGGAGGTGCGGGATTCAACGTCATCGAGCCGCCCGTTCGCGCTGTCGCAGGCATGACATCGCTAGGGCGAGGCACACCAGCACCGCTGAGACTTTCCCATGCGCTCGTTGACCGACCATTGGGGTTCTCACGAGAGGGGTTGTTCTTGTTGGCTAGCGCACCGGATGCTACGGCTGCCCAGCCGCCGGCCCTAGGTGCCGAGTGAGTAGGCGTAACAGTGCCCGAACCTGATGCCGAGCCGGTCCTGGACATGTTGACAGCCCAGGCAGATGCAGATGCGCTCGTCGAGCCCGTCTTGTTCTCCCCATCGTCTTTTCTTATGACGCGCTTCGACAGACCGTCGAATGCTACAGCGACGACGCTCGCTGCAAAGTGCTCCGTCTTGGCGTGTTGTCGAAGAGCTGCTAGTGTGGGCACGGCCAACAATCGTGCAGCAGGTACCGTATCGCTCGTGACAACGACATCTTCGTCACCTATCCATCTGAGCTGTATAGCGGAACCTTTGAGAGCGCGACTGTGCAATAGAGCCTCGAGCGATGTCGCATCATGACCAAACACCTTTTCGAGCAGGATGGCGTTCAGAGGTGCGCGAGGTCCAGTCGATGTCGTGAAAGACTCGGGGCGCTTCAATTGACCGAGTGCCGTGGGCCTTGAGGGCCCCGCTGCCAGACCTGACGCTCTTTGCGAAGCAACGAGGCCCGCCGCTTGAGACAAGGTCGGACTGGGAATCTTGCTCGTCTGCTGTCTTCTAAGAGACGTCGAACGGCCGTCCAAGCTTTCCGCGATGAGATTGTAATGGGGCGCAAGAGCCAGTTCGAAATCTCTTTGCTGCTTGCCCGCACTCGGCAGTACCATTCCGTGTCTGGGAGAGTGGATGAAATCCGCAAACGCCCTTTCCGTCTCTTCGCAAGCCCTGCGATTCGTCAAGAAGTGGTCGACGAGTGGGAGGGGGTACTCCGCTTTGGCGCCTTTCTCCATCGGATTAAGCCCGAGCGCTTCGGCAAGCTTTGCATTGCGCGCAGCTATGGAACAAGCGTCGGTGCATTTCAGCTTCCTATCCGTGGCCGGTTTGGAGTGGATGGACGCGCCGCATCGTGCTCTCTGTTGGAGATTGCCGCAAGGACATTCCAAGGTGATGTTGGCTGAGCAAGCTTCCGACTCTGGGCATGCCGATGGAGCGTGGCAAGACTTCTGACACGCGTGTCCGCAGATCGGTCGAGGTTTGCCGCACGTCTGGTTGCAAGGTGCGCACTTGCCCGAGTGACACAGGGCCGCATCCTTGTGATATCCGCAGCTGAGCGTCGCTCCGCAAACAACGCCGCACGAAACCAGATCGACAGACCTCGAGCAAGGCACGTTTGGAACCGTATTGGCCTTGGCGCACCTGCAAGCTCTCTCTACCAAGTATACGCAGGGCGGGCATCCATCCTCGTTCTCGTGGCAATTGTGCGGTTGTTTGGGATGTCCACATGGAGGTCCTCCCCGAATACAGGGAAAATTACAGCGCACCTGCGTGCCGCAAGCGATGGGCGGGTCTATCACGGTCCTTCCACAGTGGCAGATGAGCTCTTCGAAGCTTGCTCTGAGACAAGGTGGACATGATCCCCGATGGCACTTGAGCGGGCAAGAATGTCCGCAAGACAGCGGTTTCCCGCACGGCAAGTCGCAAGCGTGCAACCCGGCCGGATCCTGTTCTTCCAGATCAGCTGCAGTCATGCGTTTCCGCGGTTTTGACCTTGCTTGAAAGGCGAGGGGGCAGCATCGGCGGGAGCATTGATGACGCCCGCAATGGCGTAGCGCAGAGCACGATCGTCCGCAGAGCACATCCTCCGCTTGACTGCTTAGCATCTGCTTTTGGCGTTCGTGGCAAGGTAGCGTCGCCTTGCTCTCTCCGCAACGACACGGTGTAGTTGTAGAGACGGCGCAGGGAGGACAAGCTCCGTGATGACACTTGGCCACGCACTCGTGGCCGCACGGCAGCACCTTCAAGCAGCTCCGCGTGCACGTAGGAACGGCGTCCGTGCAGGCCGCCCTCACTTGCGTCAGCTTTTCTGCTCCACAAGGGCACGTCTTGACGAGGTCCGGGGCCCGAGGACAGCGAGTCGGACCCGCTGTAAGGGGGTGGCAAGACTGTTCGCAAGAGTGTTTGCCACACTGTGCGAGTTGCAGCGCATTAGTGCGCGCTCGCAGACACAACAAAAAACTTTGACAAGTACTCACATCAAATCGCTTCTTGCATTGACTTTGACAACTCCATCTGCCTGTCCATTCCTTTCCATCTGCCTCAGCGCTGCTGCGAGGCTCGCCTCCGCCGCAGAGCATATCTTGACTTTCCCTTCCGCAGTAGCAAGGAGCCTGGGTGCGCTTGTCGCATGCTTCGCAGGGTCCAGGATGGCATGCCTGCTCACAGCGATGAACGCCGCAGGTGAGAAGCTTGTCGCATGTGGATCCGCAAGAGACTCCTTGGGCGGCCGAGGAGCCTGGGACGGATGTCGCACCTGCTGCGCGGCTTTGATTGCTGATCTGCGAGCACCGAGCTGCAATCTCTTGCGAGCCGCAGAAGCATTTTCGCGTCAAGGTGACGGGGCAGGGTGGGCAAGGACCTGTGATGCGAAGCGACGATTAGCTCTACTGGAACGACACATCAGACCCAAGGTCATCCTTCTTGCTCTTACCTGGATGACACGATCCAGCAGAGCAGCCGTGCTGGCACTTCCCTCTCGCACACGGCCTGCCACATGAATGCGCGGGTGCTCCTTTGCCGCTCTTCGGCTCCACCACCTGTCCATCCCAGCATTTGTACACGGTGGGTACCTGCTCCCTGGAATACTGACACCCAGGACATCTCCACGTTCCTTTTCTGTTTCTGATGCTCGGATCTTCCTGCATGGCATTCTGCTCTTCGGCTTTCTGAACGCTAGCCTCGGCCCATTGTCGGGCACAAGAGAGGTGCAGAACGGCAAAGCACTTGTCGCAGCCCCACACGGCCACCCTTCGAGTGATGGAGCTGTAGCACACGCTACAGTCGTACTGACCAGATCCCAGCTCTGCTACGAGTCTCGAGCGCAAGTCGACGTACTCGATAGGCGCAGCAGGCTTAGCATCTTCCCGAGCTCCTTGCGCACTCCTAGCGCCCTTGACAGCAGCTCCTTCCGCTCCAGAAATTTTGCCACCGAACCTTTCTCTTCGTCCTGCGCTCTTTATCGGTGCTGCGACACTACCGCCCCGAGCATGCTCAGCATCATTAGACACCTCTGCCCCTTGACGACCTCGTCCACCTCCAACTGCTGCTGCTCCGCCACGACCTCTGCCTCGACCTCGGCCTCTACCCCGTCCGCGTGACCCACTAGGCGCGCCCCGGTCAGCAGCAGGTCCTTGCGGAGCTCCTTCGACGTCGCTCGGAGCAGAGGCCGCCGCACCGCGTCCTTTTCGTAACCGAGCGCCTGCTCGACCTCGTCGCGTTTCCGAGTGCGTACTGTGCTCCAAATTGTGCGATGCGGCGTTGAGGTGGGATGTGGAAGGTCGAGATGATGGAGACGGATCGGCGGCAAGGGCCATGCTTGCAGGAGGAGAGCTCAGAGTGAACGTGAAAAAGTGGCGTCTGGCGATAGAGTGAAGGAAATGTGCTTTCTGGACGTGCTCGCGCTTGCTGAAATATGCGAATGAATGTGCTGATGCGAGGGAGCGTGGCGAAGAGAGCGGTGGTGGTGGTAGTTCAAACGCAAGATGTAGGCGGCCAAGAGGCCACTATTTGCGTGCGCAGCAGCCTGTATGCGTCCGAGTCGCACACGTCTGAAGATGTAACAGGACTCGACTGAGCAGAAGCGAAATGGCATCCGTCTAAGTCTATGTGGCGATTTGATGAGCAATCACGAATGAAACGACCTCTGTCTGGATCTGAGGCCAACTTGATGTAGCAGCGCCGCTGTGGGAGCGACCGCGCCGAATCTTGAATGGGCATGTCGGACGAGTCAGCACAAAGAATCACGATCGAGTTCCCCCTCATCATGACTCATGACTCACGACTCATGACTCATGCCGCACGATCGACTCACGCAGCACGCATGCGCGCGTTGCAGCGTGCATAAAGACCGAGCGCGCGATTCATGACTCATCACAAAAAGAAGACGCCGACAAGGCCCGCCCCGCCCGGCATCCATTCACATTCTTCTGTACATTTGCTTGTGCTTCTTCATCAAACTGCTGGTTGGCTGAAGGGGGCAATCGATCACGTTCAGATGATCAGCAGTCTGAGCCGGAGCATCACGAACGATCACGAATGCTTGTGTTGTGGCCTGTACCATCGCAGTCGGGTATTCAGTCAATTGCTATGCGATCATCCTTGCGTTTCATGGACGCATCCATCCACAGCGCCTGCATGTGCTCAACCCACGCATTCAGACCGACCCAGTCGCAGTGGAGGCGCGCCAACCACGCTTCGCCAAGGGAGGGGGGCATATCAAAAGAGAGGATGGTGTGGGTATCTACATCACTGAACGACAAAGCCATTCGTGTCCAATCGATATCGCGATAGCAAAGCCGAGACACCAATCAAGCTGCAAGGCGAATGAAGCGATTCTAAAGCACATCGTGCTGCTCCACCGTCTTTTCCAGCTGCTGCACCTGATCCGATGTCCTGCTTTGAGTCTTGACAGCTTGCGCTCCAGCTCTACTATTCATCGATTCGGGATCATTCGCCTCTCTTCTCGCTTGCCGCTCCTCCACTCTTACACTTTCCAGCTCTTCTTGCGCCTTCTCCACTGTCCCTCTTGTTGTGGCACCCTCGGGCTTCTGTGCCACAATGGCTTCCTCGTCTGTCTCCTCGACCTGGCCTGCCTGAGAGATCGAACCTTCTGCAGCATTCTCCACCGCCAAAATGGCCTGCTTCGATACTGCCGGCTGCACAGTCTCCTCTCCAAGTCTATCGAAAGCAGAGGATCTCCACTCGTTCGTCACCACATTCCTCTTTCCAGTCGTGTCCACCTGTTGCTTGATCCACTTGACAGCATGCGCCTCCTGCCACCTCTTTTCATCGTTCGGATCCTCCTCTCTCTTGAAATCAATCTCCAAATGACCCGCCTGCTCGTTGTACTTTCGAAGCAGATCTCGCAGCTCAGCAATACGTTTGCGAACTTCCGCAAGATCCATCCTACCCGCCTCCTCCTCCCTCTCCAACCTGAGTGCCATCAGCGCCACGTCCAGCTGCTTCAGTCCGATCGTGATGCCCATGCCGATGAAATGTCGCAGGATGCGCTTGGTCAAATACGAGTTGACGATGGAATCTGCAAATGCGTGCAAAATCCTATGATTGCTTTGGTGCACCTTGATGCGCAAAGTCTTCAACTTCGCCTTGACCTTCTTGACCTTGAAGTAGTGCGGTCCGGGATCCTTTGGCACGTCAATGTAGATAGACACTCCAAAGTCTCCCACCAAGAGATCTGCAATGCCCTTGTCGTGAAAGGGTAAGCCCTTGTGGAGTTGCAGCGCAAAGGCCAACTTGTGCACGCGTATGCTCATACCCTTGATCTTGATCTTGACAGAGTGCGAGTGCGAGGAGGACTTGAGCTTCTCAAAGTCGAATTGGACGTCGTTGAGCATTCGAATGCCCAGCATGGAAGGCAGCAAATTCTTCAACTCTAGCGCAATGTTCTCAATGACCAGATCAAAGTCTGGATGGGTGTACTTGACGCGCGGTACGGGCAACACTCCGATCTTGTCAAAAATGGCCGGCAAGATGGTCAATCGGAGATCTTGCCAAAGCGCTTTGCTGGGCAGCATGCTCCCATCCCTCCCGAAGCTTACATCCTTGACGATGTTCTTGAGATGCACGCCGAGCTGGTGCAGGAGCTCGTCGGAGGCCAAAGCTGACGCGAAATCAGCAACTTGGCCTACTAGCCTTGCAAGTTCCTCCTTGTACTGCTGATTCAGCTTGTCGAAGCGCGCAGCCAAAGCCCGCCACGCCTCTTCGCATGCAGGCTCGAGAGCATAGCCTTCTTGCAGCAAAGATCGCTTCAGGAGCTTATCGGCGTCGCGCCACAGTTGGCGAATTGCGGGATCATCCTTCGCCCCTAAGCTCAACTTGCGAGC
>CCYA01000252.1:523658-543222 GCA_900000165.1 Ceraceosorus bombacis
AAGCCTCAATCTTGTGCAACATTGACTTATTTTTGGCAAAACATTGTGGGTTCCGCGCCTACCAAGCGCTGGTTCCTCCCATGATCGGCCGCACCCCGTAAGGGACTACCTTGCTGGTTGTACTGAAAGGTCTCGCCTCAAGCATTGAATACGTGACGCACTCGACGCTTGCGCGAAGTCTTGGGTGCGCAGCGAGGGTTTCCAAGGGGTCCGTGGAACCTAGGAACGATGAGCTTGCTGACCTCGGCGCGCCTGATCTTCTCCGCGCGGTCGTCGCTGAAGGCGAAGCTTCTCGAGTCCTAGGGTCGCATGAGCAGATGGGTCCTGAGCTGGAGCTGGGCTGTCGTGCCCAGCAGTGGAAGACGAAGCTCCTCGGCCTAGCGAGGACGGGCGACGCGTATATGGCGTGCGCGAGGAGAATCGTCCCAAATATCCACTGAAGCCGATACGATGGATCCTCGTGGCGATTCCACCCGGCTCCATGAAAGGGATGAGATTTCCGTCAGCGTCGTACGCTTGCCGACTAATGTACTGCTCGTGACGCGACCTGAATGGACGCGCCAATCTCATGTCTCGATCCGCCTTTCGTGGACCCGTCTCAAGCACGAAAGTCTTCATATCTGGGTGTAAGTGCATTGCGTGGCGTCTCACTCCGCTTTCAAGCGCTACCAGCTGCGAATGGGACATCTTCAGATCGTCTCCTTCTAGCTTGGAATAGTCCACGCGTATTCTGTGGGACGAAGGTACGTTGGGAGGCAGAATCTGCTCTGCTGGCTTCATTTTGACGTCATCAATGGCGTGAAACGCGTCGGAAAGCGCTTTGTCGCCCAGCCCACGCTTCAACGCGCTGACCGCGCCATATGGAGGGCTTGTTGCGGATTTAGAAGCTCCCGCGATATCCAGCAGAGCCAAGGCAATCGCTAACTTTACTGCGAGCTGGTGCATCGTAGTTTCGAACTTTGGGACAAGTGAGCACCTGTGCAAGGGATGAGATCTGTCCCGAAGAGCGCTTAGTATGAGCACGCTTGGTCAGGTACTATGAGCACGCTTGATCCGCGACGAAAAGATTCAATGACAGAGAAAGATGAAGATGGAGTGAAAGGGGGAGCGGCACAGGCTACCCACTCTTACTATGAGCGCCAGGACGAGTCCTCCTTGTCGTGCTTTGCGCTGATAAGGTGATCTCGAGCTGCAGCGGCGCCAACGCCGAGTGGCAAACACGACGTCCACAACCTCTCGAGAAAGCTTGCCGGTACTTTGAAGCGCGTGCGGTTGCCATCCATTCAAGCGCCAACGGAGGCCGTTCTTTTTGCCGTCAATTGTTTCGCTTGCGAAACGGCCCATAGTAAGCTGGCCAGTAGAAACGGAAGTTAGAATGCTTTGAATATCGAGCTACTCGCGGTGGGTAGCGCGATCGAGACTCATTCATTATGGGACATTTCCGGCCGCAATGTCTTGGGGCTACAGAAGCAAAGTTGCCTCGCTTAATGAGTGTAAAAGCCGATCGGAAATGCAACATTTGAGGCTTAGTAGCCTCGCGATTTGGGAGCGCCTGCTTGAGTACAACTGAAGGCTCAAACGAATTCAATACAAGGATCTGCAAGAAGACCTTAAACCGAGGGCGCAGCAGCGAAAAGTACAGGGGGTTTGTTCACTCAAGTTAACGTCACGGTGGCGTGCCCCCGTGGAGTGCGCCACTCTTGGCGTACGTAGCAGGGCCTAAACTCGCGCCTATCCTGCAGGTACAAAGGATCATCGAGAGAATGGTCAGCTGTGTGCACAACCCTTACATCATAGAAGCTCGCCCGACAAAACTTCACATCGTCCGCATCGCAAGCAGAAATATTCACGTGCCCTGCGACTCAACAGTCAAGGTCACATTGACAACGTTTAAAGCAGTTCCCATTCATCTGATCATGCAACTTTTCGCATTCACAATGGTGCTGGTCGCCGTTGCGGATGGACAAGAGAG
Source organism: Ceraceosorus bombacis (assembly GCA_900000165.1). Taxonomy (NCBI): domain Eukaryota; kingdom Fungi; phylum Basidiomycota; class Exobasidiomycetes; order Ceraceosorales; family Ceraceosoraceae; genus Ceraceosorus; species Ceraceosorus bombacis. The sequence continues at coordinate 525,631 of CCYA01000252.1, forward strand.
AGGGACGACGGCTTGGCAGCTAGCTGCGCGTGCACCTGTGCTACCTCCATCATCGCTTCGCTCTACTACCTCTGACGTCTTGAGAGATGCGCAGCAAGCCCATGCGCACATCTCGCAGCTACCAAATATCAGAGCCAATGACTCGTCACCAGACACGAATGCCGCCAGTGCGCCTCTTTGGGTCCACGGTCCCGCATCCACCCATGTCACCAATCACGTTGGTCCATCCGCCGAGCACTTGCCGCTTTCGCCTCTGCGCGCCTCGACACATGCAACTCACGAAGCTGACAGCTCTAGCACTTCTCTTGCACCGCACGAGCCACACCTTGGTACCGATGAAGAGAGTTGGTGGCACAACATCGACTTGGACGAGATGCATGATCTCCTGCGAACGCCGTCGCCAGCTCATGGCACGCATGCGCACGAACAGGATGCAGTGGATGATGACTGGATCAACTCTTTGCTGCGCACTCCTGATGGTACGCCTCCACGTAGTCCGCTGCATCCCAGCTCCGGCGCGTCCGTTGGTGGGTCTCCGACAGCGGTGCAGCCAGACGCTGCTGGGAGCAACGAGCAGGAAGCGGCGTCACCTTTGCTGCATTCGGTCGCTTCCGATTCAAGCACTCTGCCAAATATGAAAAGCACCCAAAAGCAAACGGGAAATGTCGAAGCATCGCCGGGAGAGGAGACACAGCGCAAGAGGAACACGTCCGAGCCAAAGAGGCACGTGGATGGGACGAGTAGAAGCATCAACGGTGCGCAGAGGACAGGCTCCGATGCTCGACCCCTAAGGCCGTCGAAAGCGCAGATGCAGATCCTACTCTCCGCGAAGCGCTGGAAGGGAACAGCGGAAGAATTTGGTCCGCACCTTCCAAACGACATTCGACAGATTTACAGGCTCAAAGATTGGGCAACGACAATCGGCACGCGCACCGACACCTTTCAGGCGGCCATCGATGCCCGTGCTCGCACGGCCGGTCTTGCAAAGGCACCTGATACGTACGCGGAATGGCTTGCGCGACCAATGCAGACGTTCAACAAGGTCAATCAACTGCGCTCGGGTGTCACTGCTCTTTTCAGAGAGCGGGACGAGGCGATGCGCAACAACAGGGACACCTCTGACGTCGATGCTCGCATTGCCGAGATGGCGGCCCAGCACGGCGTAAGACATCCCGTGTCGAGGCAACACTTCAACGGCATGATTGCCAGACAGAGAAAACGCGCAAAGCGAGCGGCGGCGGCAACGGCAACGGCAGCGGCAGCGGCGACCGAAGACCCTCAGCGGAGCTCATGACTCGAACGCCGGCAAGGACTCATGACGATGCTCCATTGCTGACGTCGGTCCGTCGAAGTGAGGGGCGGTGAGTGCGGTTTGCCAGTCAAAGAAGAGGGCAGCGATGCAGCTGCACGGAATGTGCAGGCATTCGGCCTCGGCCTGTTGATGGCAGCACTTCTCTCACTGACGCGGCGCGCTGAAGCTCAGCTCACTCTTCTACTCTGCATGGGACGTCGCCCAAGGCTAGAGATGCAGCACATTCAAATATTACGATTGTGATTCAAATCAAGTCCACGATGCTTGATTCAAGATTCAGATTCACGATTAACGATTACCTTATCGTGTTCCATTTGTCCTTAATTGACATGATTCCGCGGATCCCATGCACACCGCGCGCCATGCACATCTTTGCAAAAGTGGTGCGGTACCGCAGCTCTGCCGGCGTGCCGTGCATGCATGCAAGCCACACCAAGCCACCGCATCTGTCAACAAAGGCCGAGGGATCGACACTTGACTTGTCGCGGCCAGCAGCTGATGCGGTGCACCGTGACTCTCACAACTCTGACTGTGGGTCCGCGCGCACAAGCAGCCATCTGTGATTTTGCATGCCAAGCAAAGGCGCTTTGGTTGCCCTGCCCTGCCATCCTCATCGGTCAGGTCGGCCACCGAGCACCACGGGACGTTTGTGGGTACACGCGGGAGTGCGAGTGCGAGTGCGAGTGCCAGTGCGAGGGGAAAGGCGGACATCGAAAGGAGGGGGCGTGCGTGCGTGCGTGCGTGCGTGCGTGCGTGCGTACAAGCAAGCTGCGGGTAGAGCAAGGCAAGGCACTGCAAACAGAAAAGCGTCACAGACGACAGTCAGGCGATGCTGATGAGCAGGCACACTTCAAATGAACAGCATGGCACGCCATGCCCACGACTGTGATGCAATGGTCATCACCGGTTTACAATGCCCGGCAAAGTGTCACCAACGCAACCAACTCCTCCTTCACCGCCACCGCCACCGCCACCACCACCACCAACAAGCCGCGCTCCTTCCGTCAAGGTTGCCTCCCATCATGCGCGACCGCACCACGCTCTTTGCTGCTCTCGCTGCTGTCGCCGCCTTGTCAACTCGCAGCTCCTTTGCCCTCGCCACAGAGCAGCCCGGTGACGTTGCCCTCTCCTCTTGGACGTGCCCGGAGCGCATGCCATCCACGCCCAACCTCGTGCTCAACCCAAGCTTCGAGACGGTCGATCCGAGAAGCGCGTTGGAGAACAAGTACTTTACAGAAGCAGCGCAGTGGACACCCAGTTTTCTGAGCGTCAATGAGAATCGCGTGGGTCCTGGTGCAGACGATACTCGCGATGGGGAGAGCGCGTACGATGGAGAGTACTTTGAGCGTTTCGGTACAAATGAGATCATCTCCTACACTTCCGAAGGCGCTTACACCCTGCTGCCCGGCAAAAAGTACATTCTCAGCTTCTTTGTCCGCGGCACCGGCGGACGCGACGGCGTCTCCTTTGGCCCTGGCATGCTGCTGGATGCTCGCATCGATGGTGTCAGTCTCAGCAGCCCCGTCACCAGCTTCCCGCGCGGCCAACTATGGACGCAGCACTGCGTGCCTGGCTTCATACAAGGCTCTGTCGCTCCCAAAACGCTCTCCTTTAGGTTTCAGGACCAGCCGGGGAACATGTGAGTGGCGTAAGCGCTTGGAGCGCAGATGATGACACTGCTGAAAAGCTACATTGGTTGCGTCGCTCTTGTCAGTGCAATCGACCTCGTCGCTCTGCAAGAGTACTACTTTCCTCCAGTCGCACCGCCAGAGCCGCCTGCAAAGGCCCCCTTGGGCGGGACGTGCACTTTGCCAGAGGACTGCAAGAGCAATAGGTGCAACGAGGGCCATTGCGTGGCCAGTCATGGCACTGCTGTCCTCGGACAACACTGCAACGCCGATGCGCAGTGCAGCCACTCACACTCTTTGCTCTTTTGCAGCAAGCGCTCCTTCAAATGCCTCTCAAAGCGTCTGCCGGGCAGCACGTGCCTTCGCGACCCTGTGTGCTTCTCAGGCAAGTGCGATGCGAATGCAAGGTGCGCGCCCGGTCCTAGCAAAGGCGATCCTGGATGCTACTGCAGCGACGATTTGCACTGCAAGACCGGATACTGCTCCAAGCCCGCTTCGGGTCACTTTGGCATCTGCAAAGGCAAGAAGCCGTTTGGTGCTGCGTGCACCCGAGACGCTGCGTGCAGGCGCGGCCAGTGCGTCACGCAGCGCTGCGTCCCAAAGGCATTCCTGGGCAAGTCTGGCGATTACTGCAACAATTCCAATCAGTGTCGCACCTGTCGATGCACGCGACAGCACAAGTGCAGCTCCAAGCCTCGGCCTCGTGATCTCGTCGCATGATGTAATTCAGAGTTGATCGGCTGTTCGAGGCGGGAATGTCATCTGTAAGCTTTATGCTGACCCCCCTTGCGTTGGCGGTGCCATCTTCTCGATGCAGCGTACGAGTTTGCTGTGCGCACGCGAAGCCGTGCCAGCGCAGTTCCATGGCGGTAAAACGGTCGATGTCGCCAGCATCACTGTGCAGGTCGGCGTGGAGCTTTGGCGCGCTTTGTCGCCTCGCCACCGCCCAACTTTGAGGGTGTCATCTTGCAGCACGCGTCGCTTGCACGATGGGCGCAACTTCTTCGGTCATGTTGCGCCACCGTGCGGCCCCACAATCGAGCACAGACGTTGTGCCGGTTGCGTCGGGGAAGCGGTTATTGAATGCTTGTTGGTGACGTTGATCAGCCGCTTGCCTAACGACTTGATGCACGAGTCTGCCATTCTTAACAGAGCGGTGCTTGACCTCTGCTTGACCTCTCGTCGCGCTCCCCGCCACTTGTTGACTCATGGACAATGGACAAGACGACATTGCGCTTGTGACGTGCGGCCCCGACATTGCGTGCTCAACCTGGGTCGCATTCGGCTACAGTCTCGCCGGCACAGACTCGATCATCGCCACTTGCTCTGGTTTCGGCATGCGAGGGTGCAAGTGTAGGGGTATTGGTGATGTTTTGTTTTGCCTTCATGGATCCTATAAGTATTCCATCCGTATCGCGAACGACTTGCGCCAGGTACATCCCCCCAATCCTCTACCCAGCGGTGCAGCATCGCGTGCAAAAAGCGAGCTGACCAAGCGCACCCTAACATGCGGATCACTGCTGTCATCTGTCCCCTCGCCGCAGGTCTCCTTTTCGCAACCAAGGTGGCGGCCACATGGCTCGCTGGACGAGCATCAGCCGGCGAGTCGTCCCTGACGATGGACGTAGGCCAGCATTTGGATGCTGTGGCGACCTCCCTGGTTCAACATCAGCGGACCACAAATTCGATCGCATCCGCTTCGTCTCCGCTACACAACGATCTCGCGGGAGGCTATAGCCTCTCCGCGGGAGATCATACTCATCAAGCACACGCAAAAAGCATTGTTGGCACTTCACAACCCCTCCGATCGGCTGCTTCGCGCTTTGCGTGGCCACACAAGGACTTTGACGAAGGTCATACACTGCTGTGGCCCCAAACGCCGCCGCCGCCGCCAAGATCCGCCTTGACACTGCAGACACATTCGTGGCAGTCGACTCGCACCGCTTTCGAGCACAAGGCTGGTGCTAGCTCTCGTCCAAGCCAGTCTGACCGATGGAGCTCCCTGGATGCGACGCGCGTCGAAGCAGAGTCTACGGGCGACACTCAGAGCCGAGGCAAGCCTCGCGCGGATCAGACAGGTTCCCGACCCTCGCACATCACGGATTCGCAGCTGCCAAAGGACTACTTGCATTTGGAGGGGTCGCTTGTGCCAAATCGACGCGGTGCTGCTCGTCCGCAACGCTCACCGCATTATGCACCACTCCACGATCATGCACTGAGTCCTTTAATCACACATCATATCGCTTCGACTGCATCGATCAGCTCCCCTCTATCGCAGGTCTGGTCGCACAGTGCAGACCTCGACACTCTGCATCACTGGTCACCGTCGCCAAAATCACCTGGCATGTCCGTTGGACAGGCAAACGAGTTTGTCGATTCTCTGCTCCGCTTGCCCAGTCGCCAGACACTTGCCATCACGCCTCATAGCAATTTGAACTTGCCGAATGGGTCGAGTGCAGACGGAGCGGCGCGGAATTCGGTTGCATCACGACGAGCGCGTAAGCGTGTTGCAGAATCGCCCTCGATCTATCGCTCAGCACGACCAGGCCAAAACATGTGCAGTTTTCTTTCGGAGAAGAAGAGGCTTGTGAAAGCTGGTCAAGACACGTCGGCCATCGACCTTTGCATCGCCGCCTTGGCTCAAGAGAAGAAAATGCCGGTGCCCAGGAACCACTACGAGTATTACGTCGCCATTCCAAAATCGATGAAGACCTCGCTTGATCCAGTGCAGGAGCCTAGTGTAAGCGAAGTAAGCAATAACATCGCATCGGCGGGAGCTCAGAAGATCAGCAACACCGCAATGTCGCACCGCGCACCTCGCCAAATGCCAGGCATGCGGCGTTTGTACGCGCAGCGAGATTGCGAGAGGCGCCTTGACGCGCTCCACGGATACACGCAAGGCAGCGGCAGGAGTCAAGAGACCAAGGCGGTACAGGCGGCCATCGACGCGAAAGCGGTTGCTGCAGGGTTGAGCAAGGCCCCAGAGACGTACGGCGACTGGTTGGCGCGTCCCAGAATCGTGGGAGATTCGAGCACGCACATGCAGTACGGCATGGCGCAACTGTTCGAGGAGAAGGAGGACGCGCTTGCCAAGGGGGAGGACACGGCAGATGTAGAGTCGCGCATCGCAAGCCTTGCCGCACAGAACGGGGTGCGAGTCCCAAATTCCAGCCGTCACTTTTATATCATGATGTTCAGAAAGCGACAACGCGAGCGCGAGATCGCAGCTAGACTGGGTCAGCCCTCAACAAAGAGAGCACGCAGACCGGAGGTGTCTGCGCTACCGCATGCGTCATCAGAATGGGCAAGCACATCACTTTCGGACTACGGTGTAGCACAGCTTTTCCGCTTCCGCGATCACGCTCGGACAGCTGGCGAAACCGAGCACGCAGAGCGCATACAAGCTGCCATCGATGCGCGTGCCAAGGCGGAAGGAGTGATCCTCACAGACACTTGGAAAACTTATCGAAAAGACTTGCATTTGCTGCATAGAGAAGGCGCGTACGAGAAGACGTACAGGGACCAGATGTAGAGCGCTTCTGCGCGTCAAGTCTTTGCAGGCTCGAGGCGCTTCTGCGTGTGTAGCTCCGCGAATCGCGAGAGTAATAAAAATGTCAACTGCCAAGAGTCTTCATGTTCGTCGTTGCAAGCTTGCAGCCGCTCGTCGAGTCCGCATTGAGCCTAAACGGAGCAGAAGTAGCTTGCGCAGGCGTTCGTATTGAGGGCTTTGTTGTGCATGAGAGAGCATTGATTTGCGGATCGGTAAGTGGCAACGCGCGCTCATTTTCGATGTGGGATCAGGAACGGCAACAATGAGATAAGCGGCGACTGATCTTGTATAGCTGGCGAGTTGCGGAAAGAGACTAGCAGGTATAAACTTGCGCAGAAGATGCACAAGAGTGTCCAGGCGTCCTCTAGCCTGCTCAGCCGCTTCGAGCCTTCAGACGTCCGTGTACAGATTACCGATGGGTCGAGTCCCGCTCACCAGGCTCGCCCACTGTGCCACACCATGCCACTCTTTGTGGGCTTCTAATTTCATTCCATGAAGGTCTAGGGGGTGCACGGTCCCCTTCTCTGCATGAGGCACCTGAACGGTCAGAATAGCGCATGGCCCTCCTCTCTCTGCATGTATATGAATATAAGTCTCTCAGTTCCTTCAGTTGAGCTCCCACTCGCTACAAATTCGATCTCTTCTCATAACGCCGCCACCGTCGTCAACACCAGAACGCATGCGAGACTGCTGGCAGGCATGGATGAGCGCAGCAGAGCTAGTCGCACACAAAGCCCAGCACGCAGCAGCTGAAGCTCAGCAGGTTGCAGCCAAACCTCAGCAAGCAGCCATCTAATTACAGCAAGAAGCAGCTCAAGTCCAGCAAGGAGCAGTTGAAGCCCATCAAATAGCAGCTCAAGCTTGGCGAGCAGCAGCTTGAGCAAATCAACTCGCACCTCACGCCCTTTGAGCCGAATTTCAGCAGGGCGCAGCTTAAGCTCTGCACATGGCAGCTGGCTACCAGCAAATGGCAACTCGAGCGCGGCAACAAGCAGCTCATGTTCAGCACGCAGCGACCCAAGCTCAGCAAGCAGCAGCTCAAATGGAGCAGAATGCAGCTCAACATCAGCAAGCCACAGCCCAAAATCAGCAGATTGCAGCTCAAGTCAAGCAGATGAGAAGGGAGACAATGCAAGACTTGGAAGCTTTGTGTGAGTTGCGAGGGGAGTGAGCGCAGTGAAAGGAGGAAGGGCAGTGAGAGCAAGAGGAGCCAGAGCTTGTCTGACGCGATCGCTTATCCGACGCGATTGCTTACCTGACAGAACATTACTCTCCGCAGTCTTTGAGTCACAAAGCGCACCCAGGGTTAGGGTTGGAGCGCTCACCACCGGCAAGCGCAAGGCCAAAGGAGGAGTTTTAGACTCTTGAGGATAGGCAGACTTGTGCGCATGCTAGCGGCGCCGCCATTCCCAACTCGTTTTGCCCCTCGCACCACAGTTTGTACAACACTTGCGGCCGCCTCGAGTCCATCTGTGACTCTTTTGAATTGCATCGATGAGGAGTTCCTCTCAAGGTTCCTCACCAATGCAAAGTGCGTCTCGAAAGACAGCGCTTAGGATGACTACTTTTCTGCTTTCTAAAGATGTCGATGATTGATGCCATTTGGAATGTGCGTCTCAGAGAGGCGTGTCAAAGCGCGCCAAGGATGACTAATTTTCCAATGTCAAAGGATGTCAAAAATGGATGCAGTCTGTCAATGTCTACTTTTCAACGGCTCTGGCATGCGTTCAAAAAGACATAATTAACCGATGCAATTTGTCGACGGCTTTGTTCCCAGAGCTCAAGTGACTTTTTCAAAAGACGTGAATAATCGATGCGGTTTGTAAGTTGCAGCGTGGCTTGGCAGCTACTCAAGCTGAGCATGACGCTCGAGTCGATGCCCTTGCGCAGCGTCTTGCAGAAGCCACCACCTCAATTAGCAAACCCGGCAGCAAAGTGGCAGAGCTTGAGCAACAACTTGAGGCTGAATGGCAATCATTGCGCAAGCTTGAAGCCGCACTCTATTCTACTATTAAGAAGGAGGTACAAGTGCAAGGGATGTTGCCCCCACTGATTGTGGAGGAAGAGCGGTGGGGCAGATATCTGAAACTCTTGCCAAACTCTTTGGACTGTCACACCTACGCTGTAGCTTTCTGTAAGCATCGCGCAACGTGGACTACTTTGTCGAGCGTACCAGAACATGTCAAAGGTGGTCCTGAAGATCTGCAAGAATACTACCTTTTCCATATGAAGCAGCACGGCCGATTCAGTGGAGACCTCGCTGAAGACATCCTGCGCTGCGAGGCGGTGCAGAGGGCAGCAACCAAGGGATACATGGGGTTGAAGAGGGTCAAGAGGATTCCGCAGCCCAAGGGGCATAGGGCATTGCGGGTAGTCTTTGAGGGCGAGGACCAAGACTACCTCAATGAGCATCTCTTTGTGCGCCAGCATGGTAAGAAGCAATCTAGCGGAATGTGAGTGCGCTGCCCAAGTGCTGCTGCTCGAGTGCGGTGCTTGGGTGCCGTGCTCTCTTCGCTACCAATGCTCGCCGTCGCATGTACACAATTGCTCCATTCCACCGTCTCGACTCTCTTTCAAGTGCAGACACCCGTGAATCCATGACATCAAGTTGAGCGCCGCACGCATCAAAAGAGCCGTTGTACAGTCACGTTGCACGCATGCTCACATTACCATATAGGAGAGTTGCGTACAGCAGGCAAGCGCAAAGGTTTGAAAGCTGCACTGGCCAAATGATTGATGCAACCAACAAACTAAATGCGCAGGCAGAGCTTCAAGACAATGGTGACTGCAATTGCACCTCCCAGAGCAAGCCTTCATGGCAAGGGTGAGGCTCAACTTGCGGGGAGCTGGCATTGCGTGTTGAGCGGGGTGCAGGCGTGCCCTTACCTGCTGGCCATCATTCTTCAATGCACCAAATGACAATGTGGTCACAGTGAGTGGATGCACTCACACAGCCTATATATATGGGCCAATATTTTACAGGGTAAAAGCAATTTTGCCCCGCCAAAAAACGCGTCTGGATGTCTGCGGAGCTCATAGCACCGTTCTCACCGTGGCTTTGACGGGCACCAAGCGAGACTCGACTCAAGCCCAGCAACAAGATTTGGCGGTCAGCACCACCCTCACCATTGCTCTTGAGGCCGCCAAGCAAGACGCTGCAGAACTACAGTGACTGCGCAACAAGGAGTACAAAGCAGCGTTCATGGTGCAACTGCCTCTTTGGTCCATGCTGCCTTCTCCTGACCTTCAGCACATGCACTTTGTGCACCTGTTGGGCATCCTGGGCGATGAAAACATCACCTTGGCCAATGGCTACAAGGCTTGTCAAGATGCCTGGGCAACAGCAACAACAGTGCCTGAAGCTGTGATGCTCAACCACAGAACAGAGCTTCAAGGGACTTTCATTGAGCATGTCCTGCAGCACCAAACAGACTGGTCTTCTGAACCATTTGCCTCGCAGTTCACCCTCTGCAAATCCCTTCAGCAAGCAACAACAGCGGGTTACTAGGCAATGGAGAGCGCAGCAGCGGAGCCAAATGAGAGCGGCCTGTCTCTGGGTGTCCCATTGACCACTGAAGATCAGTCTTTTCTCAACAAATACCTTGTTCTGCGCCAATTGCGATAGCTGCATGCGCGCAGATGCCCTGATCCACATTGATACCCCCAACAACGCCATGCCTGTCAAGTTAAGTGACTCAGCTGAAGGTGTTGGTGCGGCAATGAGCGCAGAGCGCGCGTGTATTGGAATGTGAGCGCTGTGTGCAATGGTGCGTGGGGCAGCGATGGCCACGTGGATGCGATGGTTAGCGTGGATGCTTGCTTGCTAGCACCCATGGTGCAGGCACAAAAGACCATGGAACACGCACGGAAGACCGTCCAGCGCGGCCTGCACTCACAAATCCGTACAGCGAGTTCCCGCACCGGCCATTTGCGTTTGCTGGGCAACGCGCCGCCGTGGGCATGCGCGTCCGCCAACAGGGGCGCCGCTGGGCGACGCGCTCCCTGGTGTGTGGTGTGATTGACGGGTCGCTGGAAGCGTTCATGCAATCCGACCCATGCCACACATTTTGTGTGGACCGCCAGCAACGTGGTCAGATGGCTACCCAGCCACCGTGCTTTGCTTGCGCTTGCAGTAGCACGACGCTTCCACAAGCCCATAAATCTCTCACCTGCAAACGCAACGCAAAACATTACAAGAGGCGCGCCATGTCCGTTCTTGGAAGCTCTTGTCTGCCCTCATCTCTGCGGGAGCGCTGCAAAGTTCATGACCACAGCGCTTTGCGCTTGCCTGACGCATGCCCCAGCTAACCCTATACATATGCCCCAAGACTTTTACGGCGCAAAAGCGGATGCGCAGCCAAATCCCCTGCCAAAAAACGCATCCGGAGGTCCGCAGATCCACGGACTTTCACTTTTACGCCGTAAAAGTACGCAGACAAATGCGTGCCATACGCGCCATACAGACGCGCCCCTGCCATACAGATGTATGCGCCATACAAACGCGTGCCTGCCATACAGATGCGCGCGCCATACAGATGCGTGCGCCATACAGACGCACACCACACAGAGGCATCTGCCATACCCAGGCATGCGTGCCACCCCTACGGCCGTTCCCCATGCGTACCGTACCCACCTATAGTAGCTTCCTGCGCATACAGTACGCCCCTACGGTAGCTCAAATACCCATTGTACTATCCTACAGTAGCTCAAATCAACCGCTGCGCTACACCAATGCTCTGAAGTCACCATACACTCCTACAGTAGCTCAAATCAACTGCAGTACTACATCAACGCTCTGTAGTCACTATAGTCACCTACGGTACCTCCTTACGCATACCGTACACCCCTACAGTAGCTCAAACAATCCACCATACATCAACAAAGCTCTGTGATCACTGTGCCCATCTACGGTCGCTTTCTACGCGTACCGTACACCCCTACGGTAACTCAAACCATCTGCCGTACATCAGAGCTCTGTCATCACTGGACGCACCTACGGTATGAATGGCTGTTGTAACCACCTACGGTAGCTCAAACAATCCACCGTACATGATCAAAGCTCTGTGATCACTGTACCCATCTACGGTTGCTCTCTACGCGTACCGTACACCCCTACGGTAACTCAAACCATCTGCTGTACATCAGAGCTCCGTGACTTGCGCAACTGCCAGACTTTGTTGGCCAATTCAAGGAGCACAAGCTAGCAAAAAAGTCGCAGATCAGAGAGCTGTGTGCAGGCAAAACTACAAAACTAGGTAGCAGTAGTTATCTCCCAAGCTCACTTGTGTATTCTAGAGCGAGCTGCCCTATGCCTGTCAGCCTTAGACAGAACTGGGGCGTGGCTGTTGGGATGTGTCGCAACACTGTAGCTCTTCAAGTTGCTGCGGCATAGCCTTGCAGTTAGGGGCCTCCACAAACCAGGATAGTCCCCCTCACAGGTCTAGCAATAGGCCGTCAAGCCTTTGAGTGAAGCTCAAAGGTAGATGCATTGCAAATTGGGCTTTGAACCTCAATTTTGTATTGTGTTCAGCAACTCTGGTACGCCCATTGAGAGCTGACTCAATCCAAAAGGAAAGCTTCAAGGTTTGGTTTGCTCTGCGCACGCTTGTATGATGTAATGCACTCATTGTATTGAGTGTCCAGCTTGCAGCACGCCTCAAGTCAATTGAACAGTGCTGTAATGCTGCATTATGGGGCGCAATCTGAAATCAGATGCATATGTTGACGTGATGGAGATGGTGGTCTGCCTAACCTGTTGCGTCAATGAGGATTGCGGTGATGAATGATGTCTTCTGCAGGTGAGATTGCTTGATTGGCCCTTTAGTTGGTTTGCAATCATTTGATCAATTGCGTTCATTCAGTTGGCTTCAATCAATCAATCAATCGATCATCATTCATTCAGTTGGCTACAATCAATCGATCAATCGATCATCATTCATTCAGTTGGCTTCAATCGATCGATCAATCAATCGATTGCGTTCATTCAGTTGGCTTCATCATCGATCAATCAATCGTCATTCATTCAGTTGGCTTCAACATCGATCAATCGATCGTCATTCATTCAGTTGGCTTCAATCGATCAATTGATCGTTATTCATTCAGTTGGCTTCATCATCGATCAATCGATCGTCATTCATTCAGTTGGCTTCAATCAATCAATCAATTGTCATTCATTCAGTTGGCTTCAATCGATCAATCGATCGCGTTCATAAGTACAATGGGTAAAGGCTGCATTCAAGGGTTAATAGAGCTAGTAAGTACAGTGTCTGAAGGCTGCATTCAAGGGTTAATAGAGCTAATAAGTACAATGGGTAAGAGCTGGGTTAGATTCAGGTAATAGCATGGTGGGTGTAGCAAATACTATTACTTAGAGAGCACTTGCAAGCTTATAGGGGGCGCTTTGTAAGCAAGCAGCACTGTATGAACGCAGATGCAGTGTAGACCGTGATGACAAGACATTGCGCATCATGGGGCTTGTGACAATGGGATGCCGTACGTTACAAGTCTGTGCTCAAGAGCAGGCTAAAGCACCGGTGTGTCATGCACTGAGTCTGCTCATCTAGGGGGTTTACATGGCCCGACTGGTGTGCACCAGTTGGGCTGGGTAAGCTCTCTCAATTGAGGTGCAAGAGGGGTGAGGACGGAGACTACTATAGACTTGACAATGTACAGCATTTCAAACCATTGGCTGTACCCATCTATGGTACCTTGATACACATACCGTACTGCCCTGCAGTAGCTCAAATCACCTACCGTACTATGTCACTGCCCTGTGGTCACCATACCCACCTACGGTAGCTCAAATCAGCTGCTGTACCACATCAACACTCTGTGTTCACTGTACCCACTTACGGTAGCTCCCTATGCGTACCGTACACCCCTACGGTAGCTCAAATACCTGTCCCACTACCCTACAGTAGCTCAAATCACCTGCCGTACTACAGTGACCTACAGCAACTCAAACCACCCACTGTACCCACCTACGCCTACGGTAGCCCCCTCTGCATACCCTACACCCCTGCGGTAGCTCAAATTGACTGCCGTAGTACATCAATGCTCTGTAGTCACCGTACTCACCAACAGTACCTCCCTTACGCATACCGTACACCCCTACGGTAGCTCAAACACCTGTTGTACTACATCAAAGCTCTGTGTTCACTGTACTCATCTACGGTAGCCCCCTATGCCTACCGTACACCCCTACGGTCAATCAAAACAACCGCCGTACTACATCACTGCTCCGTGGTCACTGTACCCATCTATGGTAGCTTAAATTGCTGTCGTACCCACCTACGGTAGCTGAAACACCCGTTGTACTACATCAAAGCGCTGTGTTCACTGTACACACCTACGGTAGCTTGAATGGCTGTCGTAGCCACCTACGATAGCTCAAACATCCATCGTATCACATCACAGCTCTGTGTTCACTGTACCCATCTACGGTAGCTGCCTATGCATACCGTACACCCCTACGGTAAATCAATCAACCGCCGTACTACGTCACTGCTCCATGGTCACCGCATCTGCCTATGATAGCTCAAAGCAACTGCCTAGACTGCTCTGTGGTCACTGTACCCATCTACGGTAGCTCAAATGGCTGTTGTACACCGCTACGGTAGATCAAATCAACCGCCGTACCATATCAACCACTTACAGTAACTCCCTATGCGTACCGTACACCCCTACGGTAGCTCAAATCAACCGTCGTACTACAGTAACCTACGGTAACTTGAACCTTTCACTGTAGCCACCTACGGTAACTCGAACCACCTGCCATACTACATCAAAGCTTTGGTCACTGCAATCAATGACGTAATACTGTACGTACATGCACCCAATGTGATGTCATAGTCTAGTGCTTGCTGACTTACTCGCCAGCTACCTCTCTCTGACTTAGCTCTGCGCCTCTCCGTGCGTGCTGCTGGTGCTACTAGGACTGCTTGCGCAACTGTCAAACCTTGGTGGCCAAATCAAGGAGCACCAGCTAGCAAAAAACATCGCAGATCAGAGAGCTGTGTGCAGGCAAAACTACAAAAGTAGGTAGCTGCCACTGGCCCAGAGTTGTCTGATGACCCAAAGTGAGCTGCCTTATGCCTGTCAGCCCTAAGAGCAGCGCTGGTGAGTGGCTGTAGGGATGCGTGGCATCAAGTGGCTTGTTTACAGGTTACTGCTGCTGCATATTCTTGCGGTTCAAGGCCTTCACAAGCCGCGTTGCAGAAGGTCTAAGGAGGTAGACCATTCATTCATGCTACAAAGCAGGCATATAGCTGCTGGTGGTTATGTCTTTATCTTCAGCACCTCCGGTTTGCCCGTCGAGAGCTGGGTATGATGTAATCACAAGTGGTTAGGTGCTCTGTGATGTCATGGGTGTCCACCATGCATTCAAAGCTGGTGGTGGTTATGTGCGTATCTTCAGCCCCTCTGGTTTGCCGGTGAGAGCTGGGTATCTCGTGATCACCTGAGGTCTAGAATGTTTGGTTTGCGCTGGGGATATGTTGTATCTGCTGAGCTCCAGACTTGTCTGTTGAGCTCGCTGTATGACGCAACCTTCAGCCCATAAGCTGGGTTTGTGGTGCGCTTTGGCGTCTACAGATCTATGCTGTGGGTGGGGTTTAGGGGGGGATGTTACAGCCGCTGAGCTTCGGACTTGTCTGGTGAGCTTGCGGTATGACGTAACCTTCAGAGGTCTACAAGCTGGGTTTGTTGTGCGCTTTGGCGTCTACAGATTCATGCTGTGGGCGGCGTTTGTGGGGGAGGGGATGTTATATCCGCTGAGCTTCGGACTTGTCTGTTGAGCTTGCGGTATGACGTAACCTTCAGAGGTCTACAAGCTGGGTTTGTCGTGCGCTTTGGCGTCTACAGATCCATGCTGTGGGCGGTTTGAAACCACCGGTATAGTTGGTGGCAATGGAGATGGTGAGCGCCTAACCTGTTCCCTCAATAATGATTACTATGGGGGATAACCTTTGCGTTCATCTTGTTGGTTAAGTGACTGCTTGCACGACCATTTACTTGGTTTCTTCTGCATTCAGAGGACGAAGCTGATCACTCGTTCATTTGTGGGATCTACGTGACTGCTTGCACGACCGTTTACTTGGTTGCTCTGAGCTCAGAGAATGAAGCTGTTCACTTGTTCATATGGGGGATATACCAGGTCTTGATCAGGTAAATATGTTCATTTGTGGGATCTACGTGACTGGTTGCACGACCTTTCAGAGGCTGGAGCAAGCATTTGTTCATCTGAGGGATACACCAGATCATGCGACCGTTCACCCGGTTGTCTTCAAAGGATACAGTTGATCAGGTAGGCGTTCATTGCGGGATCTATGAGACGACGACCTTTTAGAGGCTGGAGCAATCACTTGTTCATCTGAGGGATACACCAAATCATGCAACCGTTCACCCGGTTGTCTTCAAAGGATACAGTTGATCAGGTAGGTGTTCATTGCGGGATCTATGAGACGAGCGGATATACTAGACAAGCGGATGACAGGCATTCATTGCGGGATCTATGAGACAAGCGGATATACGAGACAGGCGGATACATGAGACAAGCGGATGACAAGCAGACTTGTGTGTTGAGCAAGCGGACAGATGTCGCAAGCAGATGTACAGAGAATAAAGAACTTGTTCATACAAGGGCTACATGCAATGGGATCAATAGAGCTATAAGCTATGGTTTGAGCTTCGTATTGGTTGGCATTATGATTCAGGTAATAGCATGGTGGTAGTAGCAAAGACTTCACTTGGACCGTGGGCACTTGCACGCTTATTGGGGGCGCTTAGTAAGCAAGCAGCACTGTATGAACGCGCATGCAGTGTAGACCGTGAGGGGCAAGACATTGCGCATCATGGGGCTCGTAACAACGGGATGCCGTACGTTGCGAGTCAGTGCTCCAGAGCAGGCTAAAGCACCGGTGTGTCATGCACTGAGTCTGCTCATCTAGGGGGTTTACATGGCCCAACTGGTGTGCACCAGTCAGGTCTCATAAAGTCATTCAGTTGAGGTGCAAGGGGGTTGTATGTGACATGCGTTATTTCCGTAAGAGTTCTGCGCATGACATGTGGTTTTGGAAGCTTTGCCTCTGGCTACAAGGCAGCACATGATGTGACATATGTTCTATGAGGGTTAGGGAGTCAGGTGGTGGAGGATGATACTCACACTTGTGAGCTTTGCCTCTGGCTATGAGGGGGCACATGATGCGACATATGTTCTATGAGGGTTAGGGAGTCAGGTGGTGGAGGATGATACTCACACTTGTGAGCTCTGCCTCTGGCCGTGAGGCAGCACATGATGTGACATATGTTCTATGAGGGTTAGGGAATCAAGGGGTGGGGGATAATACTCAGACTTGTGAGCTTTGCCTCTGGCTATGAAGCAGAGCATGATGTGCCATGTATTCTATAAGGATGGCCAAACAATTGGTGCAGGTGGCATGCCCCAGCTGGATGTTAGACACAACACCAATTCTACCTGGTTCCGGCACACGTGATTGGTTGTCGTGGTCCCTACGCACGTGATTGCGTGCCGTGTTTCCCAGGCACCCCGCACGTGCCGCAATCCCCAAGCATCCCATATGCTCTAAGCGTCCCGCAGCGTCCCGCAGCGTCCCGCAGCGTCCCGCAGCATCCCAATTGCCCCTTGAGTCCCAGATTGCCCCTGTACCTCCTTACCTTCCAACCTTGTGTCAATTACTATTCATTCACTCAGCAAGCTGATCTAGAACTGCTCTCCACTCCGCTACTGTGAGTACAGAGGCTTTGGGCAGCCTACAGGCAGGATGCTTGTGCTGGGCCACCAACCGCAGGGGTTGATATAGTCATCATAGGCGTAGCAAGTCCAAATCCCAATTGCACCCGCTCACGTCAATACCCATCTAACATTGGGTTTCATAAGATGATTCAATTGAGGTGCAAGAGGGTTGTGGGTGACACGTGTTGCCTCCTTACAGCTCTGTGCAATGCCAGCAACGCCTGCAACGTGCAATGCCAGCAACGCCTGCAACGTGCAATGCCAGCAACGCTTGCACCACTTGCAACGCTTGTATCAACTGCTCATACACAGGGACATAGCAAAGGGCAAGCTTGGGGCACTGTTCTAG
>CCYA01000253.1:3641-19750 GCA_900000165.1 Ceraceosorus bombacis
GAAGCTGCTGAAGACGCCTGCTGACTTCCACGCACCAGTCTTGACCTCAATGGCATGCATGACCACAAAGCTGAGAAGTGGAGAGGCAAATCGGCGTGTGCCAGTGTGATGCTGGGTGAGCGTCATGCAGAAAGAGTGCACTGCATCTGTGAGAAAAGACGCAATGGGCGTGTTCTTGCTCTCTTCCAAGACAAGATCCCATGCAAAGCGCTGCTCCTCAGTGGGCTGAACCAGCTCGTCTGGCGTGGTGTGGTCTCCACTGCCAGCGCTGAAGTGCGCCTTCTCCTCATGCGCAATGCCGAAGTAGTACATAATGAGCTGCTTCCAGTGTCTGATGTAGTCTGTGAGCGTATCAGGCATCTTGACAGGGTCCCAAGCACGGTGAACAGTGCCAGCAACTTCCACTGTACAGAAGTGGCTGAGAGCCAGCTTGCGCTGCCAAGTCAGCTTGAAAGACCACTTGCTGATGCACTGTGTGTGCGTGTCACGCAGCACCCACTCTAGGGCAGCCAGGATGCGCTCCAGCTGCGCTTCTGCCTTGCTTGTGGGAAGTGCAAAGGAAGCCTGGATCTCCTGCTTGCATAGTCCACGCACGTGCTTCTCGATGCCAGTGTTCTGTAGCCATGGCACTGCACCAGAGTGATGCGCACCAAAGCCATGAATGCGCTGGGCATGCTCCTGAGCGTCATGCTCAGCCTGCTGCTTGTCTGCTTGGAGCGCAGCAAAGAAGGCCTCCTCAGCCAGAGGGACATCTTGCGACTGTGACTGAGTGGGACCAGGCGTGGGAGGCAGTGCTACAGCAAAGTAGCGCACTGCCTGATTGTCAGAATAAAAAGTCTGCACTGTGCACCGTCTCCAAAGCAGTGCGTCAGCTGATCTGGCTGACTCTGATGTGTGCACATGAGCAATGTGCTGCTTGACCTTGTCGAGTGTCCTAAAGGCATCTGTGCATCCAAAAGTGCACTGGTAGCCCTCATGGACAGCTAGCTCCTTGATGAGGGCTGTGGGCCACTCTGTGCGTGGCGCTTGAGGTCCAAGCACCTCGTAATCATCCAACAGATTGACAAGCACTGTCAATTCTGGCCCAGTCACACTGTGCTTGTACAGGTGTCGAGTGATGGCATCCTTACCTGGACGCACACAGCTTGCGCAGTGCAGGCAAACAATAACCTGCCACTGAGAGAGATATGGGTATTGGAGAGCAAGCGCTTGAGCACGCTGCTCAGTGGTGGGAACAGTTGTGGTAGACATGTTGAAGTTTGTCGAGGGGAAGGGAGGTTTGGGCAAGAGTTGGTGCTGTGCACTGAGTAGTGAGTGTTTGAGTGAGTGATTGACGAGGGAAGATGGACATGAGAGCATCTCACATCCCATCTTTATAGCTTTGGAGCCTGCTACAGAGCAAGCTGTGCGCCCATCATGAGCAGCACTTGCCTTGTTGACGCACAGGTAGTCAAGTGTAGCTCTTTGCTTTGTAAAACAAGTGTCACTTCCACAAAGAAGATCATCTGCTACGTGCTACAAGCCTTGTCTGTAGTGAAAGACAAGAAGACTTGACGCGTGTAGTGGTGCAGCCACACCCGCTCACCAGCAGCAGCGCGCTCATTGTCCTTGCACCGGCCCATCTTTCAGATCTTGTCACTGCTTGCAGGTACTTGTTCTGGCAGATCTAATTTGACTACATCAAATGCCCCTATCACAGCTTCCTGACGGTGTAATTGGCATCTCATTTGGTAGCATGCTTGCCGTACACCAGCACATCAAAGTGTCGGTGCCAGGGACAATGAGGGGCTGTGAGCAGCACGCGCAGTACGCGTCACTGCCAAGGCACAGATGGCACGTATAGTGGTGCAGCCACACCCGCACAACAAGGCTGATGCGCCTGTTGTCCCTGCATATGCCAACCTTTGAGTGCTTGTCACCGCTTGCAGGCCCTTGTTCTAGCACAACTGTCTTGACTACGGCAAATGCCCCTATCATACCTACCCAGTGAGCGTCTGAGCAAGGCAATTGGTGAACAGGAGCCTGCACAGTGGGTCCTCAAAGTGTCGGTGCCAGTGTACTTGTTCGACGCTGATGTGACGCGCATCACTTTCAAATTGTGTGCATGTTCTTGCTGCATAGATGCACCATCTGAACAAGCAAATTGCACCACACAAAATGCCCCTATCACAGCTTGCTGACTGTGTGATTGGCTTCTCATTTGGTAGCCTGCTTGCCGTACACCAGCAAGTCAAAGTGTCGGTGCCAGGGACAATGAGGGGATCTGAGTGATGTTTGGCGCGCAACAAAGGCGTGACGGCCACCACTGCAGGCTGGGGTGCGGCGTACAAATTGATGCGTGCAGCGGATAATTTACGCGTAGCGCGCGCGCCTGCATGGCCGTATGGGGCGCACGCGTGTCCATATGGCAGAGCACGCGTCCGTATGGCAGAAATCTGTCTGCGCACTTTTACGGCGTAAAATCTTGAAAATCAAGGTCCGCGGACGTCCGGACGCGTCTTTTTGGCGGGGTGCGGCCTAGTTTACGGTGTAAAATCCTCGACTTATACCAATAGGGGTCGATCTAGTCATCATAGGTGTAGCAAGTCCAAATCCCGATCGTACCGGCTCACGTCGATACCGATCTAACAACATGCACTTGTCCAGGGTCAGGGGTAGGCCACATGACATGCACTTGTCCAGGGTCAGGGGTAGGCCAAGACGCACGCTCACCACCTCTAGGGTCAGGGGTGACTTGCACGTGCCCCTGTACTTCCCAGGGCCCAGACCCTACTGCTGCAAGGGGTAAATTTTAACCCCCTTCCTCAAAACAAGGGGTACCTCTAGACCCCATAAGGGGCAACCCTTGTTTCTCCAGGGGGGGGATTTTGCAGGGGAAGGGGCGCTTTTTTGCAGGGGTAGGGGTAAAACCCTGCATGAGGAGGAGGGGTAAACCCTGCATAGATCCAGGGGCAAACGCCAAGACCCTGCAAATTTCAGGGGTAAACCCTGCATTTGTACAGGGGTAATCACTCTTTTGCCTGTATCTCTGTCAATACCCCCAGGGGTGAGCCTCAAACTTTGACAGGAGTATCAGGGCATCCTTCTGCATCCATTGGGCCAATCTTATTTTCTGCCCCTCCCGGGAACCCGTATGTAACCCTAACCCTAACTCTAACCCTAACCCTCACTTCCCATCCCTGCACTGCTTTGCATCCCCCCACACTCTCTCATTTACTTGCACTGACTGCCCACCTTCACTTTGCTGCATCAAACTTTCATTGCTTCACTGCCCTTTTTTCTTACTTCCTCACCTCTTTCTCCACTGCTCCCTCATTCACTGACTGACCCTCTCTCCTCACAGCTCTCTCATTAACGCGCACTAACATTCCCCTCATTCACTGACTGACCCTCTCTCCTCACAGCTCTCTCATTTACACGCACTAACATTCCCCTCATTCACTGACTGACCCTCTCTCCTCACAGCTCTCTCATTCACACGCACTAACAGCCCTCTCATCAACTGACTAGCCCTCTCTTCTCACAGCACTCTCATATCCATGTGCTAACAGCACCCTCATCAACTGACTGACTCCTCACAGCTCTCTCATTCACACACACTTACATCGCCTGACCTATGCAACGCTTGCATGTTGTAAGACCCGAGGAGGATACTCGACTATGAGGGTCGGGGTTTGTTGGCTACGCCGGATGAGCACGGTAACACAACGGGGATAACGGTGGTACGCAGTACTGACCTAATGATCTAGGCTGTCTAGGCTGGGGAGAGTGGATCTCAACTCAGGCTAGCAAGCAGAACAAGGAAAGATAGTATTTGCGACGGAGGCCATGAAGGAAGTACAGGGGGCGCTCGTCGCGGGGGAAACTACATAGCGGGGACAGCCGCTGGCGGCGGCGACGCTCGGCGGCGATGGCGACGGCGATCGGCGGTGATCGATGGCAGCGGCGACTGGCGGGAATGTTCTAGTACAGGCGCGGCGTCGGACGCGTCACAGTGCGCGTCCTGACACATGTACTGCCCCCTTAATGCCACATCCTAGCCCCTGTTTGCCATGCTCTATCATTAGTGCATGCAAGCACTCTTTGCTGCATGAAATACTCTCACTTGTGCACTCACTGCTTCCACTCAAGCACTCTCTTGCTTCCTGCTTTGTGTACACCTCTCAGCACTCTCACTTTGCGCACTAACTGTCTACACACACACTGCCCTGCTTTGAGCAATGCTGGTGCTTGTTCTGGCTCACCTGCTTTGACTAGGTCAAATGCTCCAATCAGAGCTTCCCAAAAGTGTCATTTGTAGATTGCTGGGCAGCGTACTCACTGCACATCAGCCAGTCAAAGTGTCGGTGCCAGCTCCAGCCAGCACATGACGCACATGCTCACAGCAAAAACCCGTGCGAGCTTGGCGTGTGTGCATTAGGGATCAAATCTAATCTCACAGCCAAAGCCCGTGCGGACGCAGGGGTCACGTGCGTGCGTGCGTGTGTGCGTGCGGGATCAAGTCAAAGTTTGATCTCACAGCAGAAACCTGTGCAGGCGCACAGGTCACGTGCGTGCGTGCGTGCGGGATCAAATTTGATCTCACAGCCAAAACCTGTGCGTGTGTGTGCCCGTGAGGGTCACGTGCGTGCAGGATCAAATTTGATCTCACTGTCAAAACCCGCGCGTGTGGGCGGGCCCATATGGCGCGCGTATGGCATGCATATGGCGCGCGCGGTGTCTGCACCAGTAACCGAAATCTTCAAAATCAAGGTCCGCGGATGTCCGGACGCGTTTTTTTGGCGGGGTGCGGCCTAGTTTACGGCGTAAAATCCTCGACTCATACCAGTAGGCCGCGTATGGCGCGCATGGCAGCCTATGGCGCATATGGCACCGTATGGCGCGCTTTTGTCTGCGCGCTTTTACGACGTAAAAGTAGCTCCAGTCATCTCCATGGACATCTGTACGCATCTTTTGGCGGGGGAACTGGCTGCGCATCCTGCTTTTGCGTTGCAAAAGTCTCGGGGCATATATATAGTGCTTCCCAACGCACTTGACACTTTGAAAGCCCATATCTCCATGAGTTTGCAACCCCACCCCAAACCCTTCACACATGCTAAATGACTCCTCTGACCCTCTCCAAAACTCTGCTAGGGTCACATAGATTCCCAAATTTCAGAGGCGCCACCAGCCAAAATCACCCCGCACTTACGCTTTGCGCCTCCTCACGCAAAAACAGCTATTGCAAATCCAAAAATTTTCTGCCACAAGACACTCCTCAATGTGCTCTACAAACTGGCTATCAAACATTTCTGACCCTAATTCCAGACACCCTTGTAACCCTAATCCTATACACCCACAGCCTTCCAGTTTCCCCACCACTCTCTTATTTACTCGCACTAACCCCTCCTCACTTGCTTACTTGTTGCCCATTCTCACTTCCCATCCCTGCTCTGCTCTGCATCTCCCCCACACTCTCTCATTTACTACTTGCACCAATTGCGCCCCTTCACTTTGCTGCACCATTGCCTGATTGCTCTCTTATCATTGCGCACTTAAACGCTCTGACCTGTGTAATGCTTGCCTAATATGCTCCCTTAGTAACACGCACCAGAATCTTTTTCATTGTTTGATTGCTTGCTGCCATCGAATCGATTTTGATCTCATTTTGTTCCGCCCATGAAGACGAGAGAGGTCACGAAATTATCAAGCGACCGAGCAGACCAACGATGAGTAGAAGGGAAACACGTGATCACAGCCGCGCACGGGGGTGGAGGGCGTGATGCACGGACTCGAGACCTGCGCGCGCGCCACGTATAGCCTGCGAAAGTTGTAGTTGATGATGCGCGTTGCACCCACCACGCGCATCAAACGCGCAACCACGCATGTCGGACCCGCACTCACAACTCCTCCATCGCACTTTCCCCCCCGCTGCTTACACATTCTCGACTTCGCATCAGCCCCTGCCATGCTGTCGTCTCTTGCATCCATAGCGACTGGCTCGAGCTCCAGATCGCGCGAGCATTCTCAGCCTCAAATGCAGACGCCCGACGATGCCTTGACCCTGTCGCGTCAGCTGGTGAATAGCGACTCGGCAAACGATGATCCAAACGCCATTGCCAATGCATCGGGCTCCAAGACATTGGCAGAGAGCTTGGACAGACTTTACAAGAAGGGAAAAGGGGAAGGCGCGATGCAGCTGGCGCAACCGCTCGCGGATGGCAGAGATCCGCTCAGCGTAGTCGTGTATCCCAGAGATACGTTGGTAGGACTGTACATCCTGTGAGTTCATGCGTGCTGGTGCAATGGGTCGGTAGTCAGGCGTCGGTTGCCAAGCATCCGGGCATATTCTTTGAGCGCTCGCCTCTTACTGTCTGGCGCGCACCTCGCAACGATCAGCAACGCCCGTCTCAGTCTCATCAAGGACCAGCAAGCCATTGGCGCGGCGACAGTCTACATCGACGCATTGCTAGCTCGTGCGCCACCTGAATTGCTCCGCATGGCTCCTAATCGAGGTGAGGTGTTCCGTACGAGGTGTCTCGCTTTTCGAACGCTCATGCGCGTGTCCTTCCACACCAGTCACCCACCTCGCGCGTCAAATTGCAACCTTTTCAGCAACTCTGCGCAATGTGAGTCGAAGCGTGTATCTGGCGCATACCCTGCGCTGACCCTCGGCATCACCGCCGCTGCTTCAAGCCACAATGGGGCCTGCAGCGACTACTGCGACTGCATTCGATGAGCCCATACGAAGTGACGGTGAATGTATTGACGCCTCTGCACGCGATTGTGCTGTACGTGAGTAGCATACATGGCACCTCTCGTCAGACCCTCCCCTGACAGTATGCCTCGCTTCCCGCCCACTTATCACAGCAAGCTCTAAAGACCGGCGATCTCGGCGCTATCGGAGCTCTTGTGGAGGTCCCAGTGCAGCACGTTGCCAAAGTGAGCTCAACGTGGTCTTTTGTCTGGTAGCTCTTGCTCATCCACACCTCTCTTGCAGCACCCCAACAACCGCTACCTGGATGCGCTGGAATACTTTTACTATGCAGGTCTAGCGTACCTCAAATTGGATCGTTTGGACGCCGCTGACAATGCCTTTGAAACGGTGTGTAAATGCAGTGCAATGCCGGAGCACCTGCACCAACCTGATCCAGATTATTGTCCTAGTGCCTGAGCGTCCCAACACGCGAAGTCAGCGCGATCCAGCTGGATGCATACAAGAAGCTCATTTTGGTGCAGCTCATGCTTTATGGAAAGGTGAGCGAGTGGCGAGCGCCATCTGTATCAAGAAGCATGCACGGCTAACCCTTGGCGCCCCCAGACTCGATCACCGCCAAAACACGTCTCGCCGCCTTTTCAAAAGATTTTGCGCAATGCTGGTGGCTCCACTGGCACGCACCCTTCCACTCTGGTGCCCTACGAGACACTGGCTCGCCTGTATGCTCGTGGTCCAGTGCTCAACCTGGCAGGTCAAGCTCAAGCTGCTGGGCATGTCGATCGTGGACTAGCAGACTTGCAGGAGTTCGTCGCGGCAAAAAAGGCCGACTTTGCAGCGGTGCGTGGCTGTGTCCACGAATTTACGCTTCTTTGCTGAGCCCTTGTCCACTTCTCAGGACGCAAATTGGCACTTTGTACAGTCCTTGCTTAGCCTGCATCGCTTGCGGCGCATTCAACGCTTGGGAGATACGTTTGGGTCGCTCACAATCGCAGACATCATCGATCTGTTAGCTTTGCCAATCCCATCAGGCAATCGCGACCAAGTAGCGCAGCAAGTGGCGGCTGACCTGCTGTGGATCGTGAGTACGCCCATCATCTGGCTGTAGTAAAGTTGCTGATCGAACGATACCTCTCCGTCAGACTCAGCAAGGCTGGTCCCAAGCCACGATAGATGGCGAGTCGACGCCGTCGCCTGAGAGCGTCGTGGTGCACTATCATCCAGCGCCCTCTGCGCAAACGGCGGGCAGCATGAATCGCGACGCTGGTACCGTGCGTCGCCTACAAGCCATGCATTCTGAATTGCACCATCTCAGCTCGGCAGTCGAACAAAAAGAGAGGAGCATTGCGACGAGCGCTAGCTATCTGCTCAAGGTGCGTTTGGGCAGCTGAGGTCGACACAGGAGGCTCCGCCATTTTGTAGCTCACCGAAGCGGCAGTCCCACAGGTGCAACACAATACTCGACCTGCATATCAAGGCGGCGGCAACCTTGGCGGGGCTGGTATGGACTGTGAGTTGCGCTAGCAGTGCTTCTGGTTGAGATTCTGTCAAAAGCTGATGATGTGATGTCTTCCGCCAGTTGACGACTACGATGAAGGTGAGGCGCTTTCTCTGCAGCGCCAGTCTGTTGATGTGCTTGTCGCTGAATCTTGCCTTTGCAGACGTTTTCGGAGCTTGATGCCGCGGACGAATGCGTAAACAGCGATTGCAGACGGGATGTGACCATTCGACAAGCTTTGCTAGGCCGACCCGAGGTGGTTCGTCCCATTTCTCTTTCGTGATGAGTTCTTTGGGCTCCATTGATGCTGGCACGTACTTCAAATGCAAAGAGGCTGCAGTCATGAAGACGGTGACCGCTGCCTCCTTGCACAAGTGCGTCCTCCTCCTCCGCCAACCATGGTGCTATGTGCCGAAGGTGAGATTCCAAACGGACGACTTTGAACATTTGCGTCTTGTAACGTTCGTCGAGACAGTGGGGTCGTCTGCCAGCTTCCGACGAGGCCAAAGTGATCTTCCCAATCCTGATAATCTTTCGCCTGTGGATCGTCGACGTGGCTCTCGCGAAATCTGATGTGAATGAAGGTCGATGTCTAGCGCGAGTTGCTTGTCTGCCTCGGAGAAGCGGCGATATATCTCACGCCCCCCCCCCCCCTCCAGAGCAGGTGCAGCACGGATGATTCGATAGAATAGATTGAGTCCAAGCACATCCAGGCTGGAAGAAGGAGCATTGGCGGACGAGATGGCGGTCTTTCGATTGCTTGCAGACACCCTGCGCTAGGCATTCAGGCAAGCATCGAACGAGGACTGAAAAATGTACCCAGATACTCCCGAAGAAGCCCGGGTGAAGTGTGCAAGGAGGAGAAGCCAAACTCGTCGGACGGAGATGGCGAGTCAAGATGAATTTTGCGCTGATGTGTGTACCGAAGCGGGAGCCTGCAACGGTTGCATTACCTCCGAAGCGGCTCCTTTGCTTCAGCAACGCGTCTTGGTAGCGAACCCGTCCTCCACAGACGCGCTTGTGCGCGCTCTCTGTCAAGTTCTGACTCCAGCGAGATTCCTTTTGTATGTCATGCGACACGTAGTTGGGGTGTCAGCTTGAGGTACACATGGGTGACGCGTCGGTCACGTGCTCTACACTTTCGTCCTTTGTGATTTCCCACAATCCCAATCATTCACATTGCTACTGTCCTTGTGAGCCTTTCGCGACATTTTCGACGACGTGGTTGAAGGACGGGGCAGTAGGAGGACAACGCAAGTCGCATGCTCCTCATGGTATCACATCTCGGAAGGATGGAGTCGACGCGAAAGGTGCACGTGCGTGAAACTCTCGGCCGAGAAGGTGTGTCGCGGCAGAATTTGGAACGCAGCGCATCCCAGATTTTTGCACAGCCTCCGAGCATCCCGCACACGCCTTCGCCTTCACTCTACCACCACCACATTTGTCGACGGGACATTTGGCTTCCCTTGACGTGGTGTACACCGCACGGCCGCTATTGAGGCTCTAAAAATCGTTCTACACACCATTCCGCAGCTCAATCAGCTGCGCTACGCACCGGGCACACTGGCGTCGTGGCTGCCAGCATGGCGCCGCTTCCAGGTGCGTGCCAAGAGTGGTGTTGATGTCGTCCAGTCTATCACTCTGACGCACCTCTGCACTCCTGCAGATCAAGTCGGCTCGCTTCTCTTTTGTCCTGCCTGTGGAAGTCTCTTGGACGTGCCTGCCGACGAGGATGTGGTGCGCTGCACTCCCTGCGGAGGAGTGGTGGATGCCAAAGTGTACGACAATCTCTCCATCGTCACCAAATCCGCGCCCAACGCTTTTCCCTCGGCATTGAGGCAAAAGCGGACGTTGGTGCATAGTGTGGACCCAGCCGAGGCGGGCAAGAGGGCAGAGGATGCTACGATCAAGGAGAAATGTCCAAATTGCGGCAATGAGGAGATGAGGTTTCACACGCTGCAAATGAGGAGCGCGGATGAAGGAAGCACAATTTTTTACACTTGTCCCAGATGCGCTTACAAGTTCAGCCAGTGAGTCTGGAGTGAGGGAGCCGTACCGCGTAGGCTGCAATGCTGACGTGCCCCTTTACTCCCTCATCATCCCCTTCACGTGCAGAAACAACTGACGCTGCAGATCGCCAGTCCGCGATTGCTTGCCTCACCCCGCGATCGAGTCAATCACCTCCTCGAAGTCCTCGCAAGTCACCCCTGTCTCACTGCCTTGGCCCCTCTCGCGGCATACATCCTGCATCCGCTGTAATACCATCCATCGCCCCTTGCTGCCTTAGGGTCTCTCGTTGTGCGCTGCACGCCACGCTCCTGTGCTGTGCCCAAGAAGCATCGAATCGAGCCTTGTGTCCCCTTTCGCTGGGAGCCAACGAAATGCTTCTCTGACCTCTCCATTCGACTTGGAAATTGATGCGATTGGTGTGCTGCAATACGATCATTGATCCCTTGCTGGGGGGGGCGAGGTAGAGTCGCGTGCGTGCGTGCAGGGAGGGGTGACGCGCGCCCCACGGCAGCAGGCTGGTCATGCCAGTCACGCGTGCAGTCACGAGGTCTCCGCCGATGGCACGCGTTCCGTGATTGCACACGACATCTGTGGCGCGTCCCGCGATCCATGCATCGCATCATGCATGCAAAGTGGCGCACGCGCACGCATCAGCTGGGCCATTCTCCCGTGGAGGCAAAAAGTCATGCATTTGATTCTGCTGGCTGCTGGACGATGAGAGGGACTCGCGCGGTCGTCGCCAGCACCCACCACCACCTTTCCATCATACGCGCGCGATGCTTGTCGCTATCACTACCACACTCCCACACACTCCCACCTCCCCTCAACCACCTCCTCCATCATGTCGCTGCTCACCACTACGCCAGCCCCGGCAGGAGGTCTAAAATCCCGCCTGTTGGAGCCATTCTTTCCGCTCATCTTGCTGGCCGCACTGCTCTACCATGGTCTTGTGGGAGCGATCCTGCTGCAAGTGCGAGCAGCCACTCTAGACTTGAAACCATGGAAGCTGCTCAGTCCATGGGCTTGGAGAGATGCCGTCTTGGCCCACGGCTTTCCCATCATCTTGGAGGGATCGGACAAGACGTGGAAGGAGGTCAAGGATGAGCTGATCAGGGCTAATGCGAGCGGCAAAGTGCTGGAAGTGGGAGCGGGAAGCGGAATGACGCTCAAGTACTACGATACGGACAAGGTGCGTGGTTGTATACAGCAGAGAGCAGCGTGAATCACAATGTCGCTCGTTGATGCGCGTAGCAGGCGCAATGTTGAATGATCGCCGTCGGGCCCCCCCGCGCACGCGCACGCGCACGCGCACGCGCGAACCCCGTCAGTGTGTCAGATGTGACTCGTCTGAAACGCATTCACGATTCACGATCGCGCATCCATTACCTACGCCTTGCTTTGTTGGGCAGCCGCGCTGACAGCATCGATCGCGCCTTATCCGCCCGCCGCCCGCAGGTGACGTCCCTGACGCTGCTAGAGCCGTTCGCTTCGCTGCATGCTCCTCTGCGCAGAGCAGCCTCGCAGCTCGCACTGCGCAAGGACCGCGTGCACATTTTGCCATTTGGCATTCAAGAGCGCGAGGAGCTGCGCAAGCAAGGTGTCAAGCAGCGCGGCTACGATACCATCCTTTTGGGTGAGCCAGCCAGCATGCACGCGCGCGCATCGCGTTTCAAAGATTCGCCACTCGCCACTCGCCACTTGCCACTGCTGAGCTCACGCACGCTCTGTCTCTCTCGTTCGTCTTTTTGCACCGCACGCACGCGCGCGCGCGCGTCCCCGCCAGTTCAAGTGCTGTGCTCCATCCCAGAGCCAAAGTCGCACCTCGAATACCTGCAGTCGCTCCTGGCCCCCGGAGGCAAATTGTTGCTGTTCGAGCACGTCTTGAGCGGCTCGACGCTCACGCGGCTGGAGCAGTACGCTTGGACGTACACCATGTGGAGATTCGTGGCCAATGGGTGCTGCTTGGATCGAGCATCGGGAGAGTGGGTCAGAGACATTGGAGGTTGGAAGGATGTGCGGCTCATGAGACCCAAGGACGAGAACAGCGCCGCCCTCGTCCCTCACGCCGTAGGCATCTTCACAAAGGCTTGAAATTGAGGCTCTGCGGCCGGCGCGGTGAAAGGGACGACGAGTCCCTGCTTTCTGAAACGCCACGCCGCAAACCTCCCAACTGGGTCGCAGCGGTACGCCGGCTGCTCAATCTTTGCAAATCAATCGATAGCGTACAAGCGTGGTCATGTGGAGAGAACTCATGCAGTGGTGCGCGCAGCTCCGGCAGCGCATAGACGACGAGGTGAGAATGCTAGGCTGCCACATCGGTACCATCGGCAGCCTTGTTTGATGCTCCTTCTTGAACTTGCTCGACTGCGGAGGGAAAGATGCATTTTGAGCGTGCGAGCAGCGAAGATCTTTGCGGTAGTA
Source organism: Ceraceosorus bombacis (assembly GCA_900000165.1). Classification (NCBI taxonomy): domain Eukaryota; kingdom Fungi; phylum Basidiomycota; class Exobasidiomycetes; order Ceraceosorales; family Ceraceosoraceae; genus Ceraceosorus; species Ceraceosorus bombacis. The sequence goes on from CCYA01000253.1 coordinate 16,265, forward strand.
TGCGCTTTTCCTCTCGTGCAGTCCTGCACTGCATGCTCTTTGCACCCCCTCCGCACTCACCCCAAGGCCTCTTGCACATCGGACATGCACCTTCCTCGCCCCTCTCCCTCATCGGCTCGAGCCACTTGAGAATGCAATGCATGTGAAATACGTGCGTGCACGTTCCAAATACTGTGAAAGGGGGAGGGAGATCGAGACTCTGCTTTAGCGCCCACAGGCATTGCGAAAAGAGTGAGGAAGCGGACGCAGCTCACGCAGCGGACAAGCATCTCCCGGCTCTTTGCAGCTCCCGCCGCACACTCCGTCAAAGGCGTTTTGGCAAATGCCACACACGTCGTCTGGATCCTTGACGTCCCAGACTGTATGCGAGGGGGTGCGGGGGGCGAGGCGAGTGAGGAGGGGGACTGCGAATGTCAGGATCGCTCCTGCTCTCTTGAAAGATGAGATGGACACTTACCCCAATAACCCACGGGCTGGTAGTTGCGAATGGTAACTCGCATCGCTCTCTCTCTCTCGTCTCGCTCTCCTACTGACTCGACTGCAGCTGGAGCAGCAGCTGTGTGCCGCCTTGAGCGTCAAGTCATAGATGGATGGCTGCGCCTGCGAGCGCGACAATGGGTGGTGGATGGTGTGCAGGTAGATGCTTCAAAGCTCCACTCACACGCGGGGGGGCATGCGTCGCTGCTTGCATGTTGGTGCTGCTGCTGATGCTATCCCATCTCGCACGAGACGCGTCCAGCCACTCCCGCGCGAGTGCGCCCGCGCATAGGTGCGTACCGGTACGTTGCAGGGCAGAAGAGTTACGCAAGTCACGAACGAGTCTTGAGCAGCGAGGATAGGATGCGCGAGAGCGTTGACCTCATCTCTGCTCCACAAACACCGCAAAGCCCACTCGTGACTCAAACTCGTCAGTGCTCTCACCCGTTCGGCCGCCCCTCCCCTCCCCTTGCCCCCGCCAAACATGTCGTCAGTCACGCGATCCCAAACCTCTGCAGCGCCCTTCACTCTGACGGTAGCGTCCCGTCAGACGCGCAAGAACAAGGCCACCTCTTCAGCTTTTCCCCTCATCATTCAGCTCAACACCGACCAACCGACGCTCAAGCAGCTCAAATCGGCCATTCATCAAAAGCATGCCGGCTTGACTGCAGAGAGGCAGCGCATCACTACAGAGGAGAAAAAGGCCTTGCTGGATGAGGACAAACGCTTGACAGAGGCGGGTGTCCGCAACGGCGATACGCTCTACGTCAAGGTGTGTCCAGGCTGCATGCACAGATGCCTCTGTTCAACGAGGTGTCGCTTGCTCATCCTCCTCCTCCTCCTCCTCTCCCCCTATCGCTCTGTCTGGTTGCAGGACATTGGTCCACAAGTGGCCTGGCGAACAGTGTTCTTGGCAGAGGTGAGTCGCAGAGGGGCCTTCGCCTTCGCCTTCGCGAAGCAGAACCCGCAATGACCTGCTCACCCGCACTCATCTCCCTTGCAGTATGGTGGTCCGCTGATCATCAATCCTCTGCTCTACTTTGCGGCGCCTCGCATTTGGGGAGCTTACGAGCCATCCAGGATGCAAGCGTGAGCATACATGGCGGGCGTGAGGAGCAGCAGCCTCTCGTGGCTCGTATGTATGCGCTGCGTTGACTTTTGTGCGGCCATCTCTCCACAGCTTGTCCACAACCCTCGTCACTTTGCACTACCTCAAGCGAGAGTACGAGACAATCTTTGTCCACAGGTTCTCAAACGCCACAATGCCGATCCTGAACCTCTTCATGAACACTGCCTACTACTCGTTTCTTTCTGGAATCTTTCTTAGTGGCAGCATCAACATTCCAGCAAATTCTGCTGCCAAGCTCAAGGGAACTTTGCGCGATTCGGATGCTTGGTTGATCGGATGCACAGTCGCTTGGCTCGCCTTTGAGACCCTCAACTACTCTACGCACATTGCTTTGCGCAACTTGCGACCGGCAGGAACGAGAGAGCGCAAGATTCCTCGTGGGGGCTTGTTCGAGTACGTCAGCTGTCCCAACTACTTTTACGAGGTACGTCGTGCATGGTCGGCTGGCGAGCTCAACGTCGCTGCGCAGAGAATAGCCCGTGTATGCCGCTCGCGCTCGCATGTGATCCAAGGCCGGTTTGAAGACGCTGCGCTGAATACACATCTTTTGCGGCCCCTTTTACGCAGATTTTAGGCTGGGTCGCCATCAGCGCCCTGACGTTGAGCCCAGCTGCAGCGCTCTTCTCAGTCGCGGGCGTCTTCATCATGACCAATTGGGCCTTGGGCAAGCATCGTGTGAGTTCTGATGCGCGGCGAGACTGTGGCTATTTTCGACTAAGATACACCTCCCCGCGAATTGCACAGAACTATCGCAAAGAGTTCAAAGACTATCCTCGCAAGCGCAAAGCTCTCTGGCCTTTCTTGGTGTAAGCGCTCTGGCTTGCCGTGCTCTCTTTCATCCCTTTTCTAGTTTCTCGAGAATGTCATCTTAGGATGACAAGCGAGTCAAAACACGTCGTCTGATCAAGTCGCCTTCCAAAGCCATTCGTGATTGATTGCGGCTGCTTGACACGTGCTTTGCATTGTATTGCGCAGTCTGAATCGCCTGCCGCCATTCTGACACGACTTGCGCCATCGTGGGTCCCCCTTGCGCTCCTTGCAAGAATGCAATGACGTGTGCATTCATGCGCCGCCGCCCCCCACAACCTGCCTCTTTGCCGCCCCAGGAGCGGCGGATAGAGTGGGCTCGATGGGCAACGCTATTCCCATTTCAGCTCGCAACGGTCGACGATCTTTGCAGACCAAATCCACGTCTCCATCCCCCCTTTCCCACAACTCCTGATCAACAACTCTACTTTTTCTTCTTGAGAGCATCTGCGGCCGCTTTGCGAGCTGCTGCTTCCTCCTTTTGCTTCTTTTGGAATGCCAAATCCTGGTGAGCGCAAAAAGAGGGTGGCGGAACGCGTCAGGGTGCAAAGATGTGGGCGAAAGATTTGCGCTTGGGAAATCGTTGGGCACGCAATCTGAGTGTTACATCTGGGCCCAGACCTGAAAAGACAGACGAATGCTGCTGTTTGGTCCCACCTTTTTTGCCTACTCACGTCCTCGTCCAGCTCCTTGGCCTGCTTCTTACCCTGCTTGAGGGGCTTAACTGCACAAGAGAGGCGTTACATGCGTCAGCTTCGAGGGCGGATGGCAAAGCAGCTCCCAGCAAGAGGCTTGGCTGAGCTCGTCTAGCTGCCCCCCCCCCCCACGCCCACATGTCAGCACAGTCGGCTACTCACGCTTTCCTCCTTGACGACCACTCATCTTGGATGATCAGCGATCGGTGCTTGTTGGATGCGCTGAGCCTTGTGTATGGTCAGGTGGATCTGATGTTGATGGTCCTGGGTTGCAGCCCAGTGTGCGGATGCTATGAGATCGTGAAGGGGGTCGCGCGAGGGTGCAATCCTGCTAGGAATCGCGTGCATCGCAGACACACACACACACACACACACACA
>CCYA01000253.1:28593-48909 GCA_900000165.1 Ceraceosorus bombacis
CTCACCACTGCTTCTGGCAGTCGAGTGAGTACAACTTTGGCCTCGTGCAGCCTTCAAGTTCTAGAGGCGGGGGGCTCATGCAGCCAACTTTTTTATTTCCCCCCGCGACAGCTTTGCATGCTTCACAAGTGGGATCTCAATGACGCCATCACTACGATTCAACGGGAAAAGTGCCACAGCGTAACGGGAGTGGGATTCATGCTTCGAGAAATCGTCTCTAGCGGCGCATCGCTGCCCAGTTTGGAAGTGATGGGACACGGAGGCGCATCGACGCCAAGAGAGACGGTGAGGGAAGTGTCTGGCAAGCTGAAATCTTTGCTGGTCGGGCAGGGATACGGCTTGACAGAGGTGAATGGTGTAGCTTGCGGTATCTATGCCGATGATTACGTTCATCGACCAGACAGCATCGGTCTACCGCCGCCCACTGTTGAGCTATGCATCGTCGATCCTACATCCCTCGTCCGCCTTACAAAGCCTGACGAGGAGGGCGAACTGTGGATCAAGTCTCCAGGGGTAGCTAGCTACTTTAACAGACCCGAAGCCAACGCCGAGTCGTTTATGCCCGACGGTTGGTTCAGAACTGGCGATCTGGCAAAGCAAGACCAAGCTGGCTTCTACTACATTACGGGAAGAGCAAAGGAGATGATCATTAGGGGAGGCGAGAATATCAGCACGGTGCACGTGGAGAATGCAGCCTTTAGTCATGCAGAGGTAAAGGATTGTTCGGCTTTCCCGCTGCCTTGCAAGATTTACGGCGAGCGCGTAGGTCTGGTGGTGGTGCTGCACAAGAAGGAGGCTTTGCGCACCATCAAAGCCAAAGACATTATCGATCATGCAAGTCAAACGCTTCCCAAGTTTGCTACACCAGAAGTGAGTTTCGGGGGGTTTTGCAAACCAAAACAAAACAAATTAAGCTCAATACTCCTGGACTGCATCCTACCTACCCACTGCCTTCTTCCAATGCATCTGCTCAAACTTTGACTGCGCTCGCTCGGCTCCGGCTCCGGCTCCCCCGCCCCCTTTCAACATTCTACAGTACGTCCACCTGACCACCACTCCTCTTCCCCGCAATCCCAACGGCAAAGTCATCAGAAAGCAAGTGACAAAGACGGGCGTGGAGCAGGCTCTCAAGGATGGATGGAGTAGTGCGCAAAGCTCGGCACGCGACAGCAAGCTCTGAGTCCGATACACATAGATAGATAGGCCCTTTGCCCTTCTCTGTCTCTTGTCTCTTGTCTTTTTTTTTCCTGCTGGCTTGCTGCTGGGACCTCTTCGTCTGCGCTGCGCGTCCGCCTTCAAGAGCAAGCAAGCATGGCGCGCGTTAAAATTTGGTTGTCGCATCTGCTTTCAGTCTCCTACGGTACGCATTGCATTGCCCAGCAGTCACATTGGTACCGCTGCGCCTCGTTTCCCCTTTGTGTGCCATCGCCCACATGCAATCTGAAATGCTTCCTCACGATCAATCTATTACAAGCCGAGCTGATCTGACAACTATCTTGTCGATGAAATTGCTTGGCATGGCGCGCGGGAAAAAAGGACGCCAAGCCAGTCCAGACGTCGTGGTCGACCTCTGCACTGCACCTCTCGACTCTAGTCTGATGAAGCGCGCGTCGTTCAGGGCGCGGCGCTCGCCTCGAGCGCCGCATTGGGCACCAGTCCCAGCTCCTTCAAGCTCTTGCCAAGCTCGGCTGATCCGAATTGTTTGCGCGGAAAAGTGGTGCTGAACTGTTTGTTGGCGCGCAAGCACGATGAGAGGGGGGGCGTGTGGATGTGGTGCAAGGATGTGACCCTGTAAGCTGTCCATACTTCAAATCGAGTTCGAGAGAACGAAGGACGAATATTGCGGGCAAGGAAAACTCACATTCAGTCCTCCATCAGCCATTCCAGCCTCCTGAATGAGCTTTGCAACATCCCCAAGCGTCTTGTCAGCCGGCAGAGTTCCAGTCCAAGTGCCTTTCGGAGCTCTAACCCGCAGTCGTGCCTCGTTGGTATTTGCGCCGTTTGCCCCTGCGCCACCTGCAAGTGCAGCCGCTAATCCTCCAGGCTTGCTAGATGCAGCTGGCGCAGACACGGGCACTGGACCTCCTTCGCGCAAAGCCTTTTCACGAGCAGCCTTCTCCGCCCTCTCGCGCTTATCTTGCTCGATCTGCTCCCGCACTCGCCGCTTCGCCTCGACCTGCATACCACAGCAAGACTCCATTGAGCTGGCTGGCCATTTGTGCGCCTGGACGTGGGACTCACATTGGCTCGCGCTTCGGCTTTGCGCTTCTCAGCTTCTCTCACAGCCTCTGTGCAAATGAGGGGCAGCGTTTGTGGGTGGGTGAGAAGCGGGCAGCTTCGTGAGATCCGCAACGCGCTACAATTTTTCTCAGCATGCTCACCCTTCTTCTTCATCTCCTCTCTAGCCTCTCCCATATCCCTTCCAGCTTTTCGTCTAATCTGCTCGTTCGCCTTGGCCTCCTTGGCATCATCCTTGCTCTGCGCTGCTCTTTTGGCTGCCAGCTTGTCCCGAACTGTGAAGCGCCGGAATGGGGGAACCACATATCGTTGAGCGGATATTAGTGCGAGGGGCACAGCAAAGCGCATACTGCGATATTGTCGACTCACGCTCAGCGAGCTTTGCCTTTTTCTCTTCTTCTGTCAGAGGTTTGACCTGTGACGTGTGCGGGGCAGAAAGTGAGAGCGAGAATGAGTGCGTGAGATTGAGAGGGGGAGTGGACGCCAAAGGAGACCAAGTTTGACACTGCGCACCTCTTCTGTGCTCTCCTCAAAGTTGGTGTGACCGCTCTTCTCGGCGTGAAAGGAGGCAAAGGCGGGCGACTTGAGGATCTTGCCGCATTCCACGCATTTGATGCTCTGCTCCCCAAGGAATGGGAAAGAGGGAGCAGAGTGGTAAAGCGTAAGTCAAGTTGCGCGAGCTGTAGCGATGCGCGCATACATGGCATTGCACGCTGCGTATATGCGCACCTTTGCCTCTTGAGCACCCTCGATCATCTCATCCTGAGCGCTCTGACCCTGTTTGCCCAGCATGTCCATCAAGGCCGCCTGATCCTCATCATCATAGTCCGCCGCGCCTGCCGCGGTGGCTGGAGCAGGCGCGTTCTTGTAGTCGGGCACTGGCTCTTCGGAATGAGCAAGAAGATGATCCATGGCGGGCTGTAGACCGCTTGAGCGGGTGGCGTGCAGTGCCCAGTCCACTCGATCGGCTGTGAAGCCCATGCCCAAGACTGCGCGGGGTGCGGGAGGGAAAGGTGGAAGCACGTCGGTCAGTGTGTGTGTGCGTGTGCGTGCGTGTGCGTGTGCGTGTGCGTGTGCGTGTGCGTGTGCGTGTGCGTGTGTGTATCGAGAGCCTGATCGCGTCGGGCCAGCGTGTCGAGGGGATGGATGCGGCGTGATGCGGCTGGGTGGAACTTGACTGAGAATCGGCTACACTGCGCCTCGATGGAAGGGGCACGCGACACACGTCGTCTGAATCGCATGCTTGAAGAAGAAATTACTCACGAGTGTCGCGGTCCGCCATGATGACTACGAATCTTGCGCTTGTGATGGTGAGTGGTGAGTGGTGAGGGATGAGGGATGAGTGGTGAGCGGTGAGCGTCTGTGGAGAATGGTGAGTGACGAGTCGGTCGACATCACATGCATCCATCCATCCATCACGCGCGCACGGACTCTCTTCCCGCACAGAAGGCGATGCGATGCGTGTTGCACGGGGCGCGTCCGGCGCATGCGAGGCGAGGTGAGCATCATGCTGCTGCTGCTGCTGCTGCTGCTGCTGCATGCATGCATGCGCGCTCGCTCGCTCCCACCCGCCCGTGGCTGTGACCTTCTTCCTGCTGATGGGGCCAGCCAGCTGGAATGCCATGTCTGCTCACCAACCACCTCACCTCACCTCACTTCACTTCATCAACCTTGGCAGTCTGGACCGCTGGAAAGATGTTTGTGCGCAAAGAGACGAGGACACGAGAGAAGGAGGCGGCCGAGTGGGAGCCTTTGCTCGGCTTTGCATCGGGCCAGAGGGAGGGGCATCAAGCTGCTCCTGCTGTTGCTGCTGCTGCTGCTTCTACCAGTCAAGCACCATGGAGTCAGCTCAGCTTTGCTAGGCGCGTCATCGCGCTGTGTACGGTGCTCATCCTCAGCCTCGTCGTGGCTTTGAGCCTATTCCTGCTGATCAACGGTCTCACCAGCGACCCCGCCTCCCCATCCGCACCCGCACCCGCACAACACGCAGGCAGATTCGACAGGACAGCGCGGCCTACTCTGCATTGGGCTAGCTGTCCAGGCGACAGAGGCAAGGATGAGCACTGGAAATGTGGACACATCGATGTGCCCTTGGATCATCTCAACCAGCAAGACGTCAGAGTGGTGCGCCTCGCCACTGTCAAGTACTCGCCCAATCCTCATCGCAAGAGCGAGAGGACAGTGGTGGTGAATCCGGGTGGGTATGGGTATTTGCATGCGCACCTTCTGCCTCCCTTTTGCTTTGACTGATGCGATGCGCCGCGCCGCTCTTGTCCATATGATGTCATGTTCTCTTCAAGGCGGACCAGGCGGGTCGGGCACGTCGTACGCTTTCAGAGCAGCTGTCACCATCTCTGCAAACTACACGCCATCGTACGATGTGCTCGGCTTCGATCCGCGCGGTGTCAACCTGTCCACACCCGTCGGCTCGTGCTACAACCATTCGGCGATGCGCGACAGATCCTTCTACCTCAAAAACGTATTCTACGAGAGCGCAGTGGGGAGTAGACACGCGGAGCATGTGCACCCGCACCCGCACCCGCACCCTTTGCCTCCTGATCATCACGCACCTCCACCCACGCATCGAGAGGAGGAGGACAGCGTGGCTGTTGGACAAGCTGCTAGAGCGCTTCGACTGGCTAGTGCAGCGGACAGCGCCGAATGGTCCGCTTGCAGGCACAAATTGAAAGATCTGCCACGATTCTTTACCACGGCAGCAACAGCGCGCGATGTGGATCTCATCAGGCAGGCGCTCGGCGAAGATGCGCTCACGGCGTACATGGTCAGCTACGGCACTGGGCTTGGACAAACGTATTCACAATTGTTCCCTCACAGGGTGGGTAGGATGATTCTGGATGGGCTGGAGTTTGTCATTGATCATCGAGAACGCGTAGGTGCGTGCGCGTGTGTGGGCGCGCTTAGAAAGGGGCGACCGACACTGCTGCTGCTGCCCACGAGGCGCACGCTGATGCTGACTGCATCACCGTCCCTCTCTTCTCCACTTTGTAGGATTTGGGTGGACGTCGCTGGATAATGTGACGGATGCGTGGCGAGATGGTTTCATCGGCGAGTGTGTCAGACCAGGTGCACACTGTGCCCTCTCCCTCAAGCCATCCGCAATTCAAGCACAGCAACAGCATCATCTCTCGCTCGACTCTCGCGAAACGCGCAAATCGCTCGAAATTCGTCTAGAGGCGCTCCTTGATCACATCTTTCGCAACCCGATCGGAGGCTTGGATAGTCATGCCGACCCTCAAGTACTGCGCTACGATGATCTCATAGGCATCATCTACGCTTCCCTTTACAATGCCCAGACTTGGCCCGATACTGCCAAGTTGCTCTTGCAGCTCGAAAATGGAAATGCGACATTGGCGCTCGATGCGCTCAGGGGCTCGTGGTCTTATGATCCGAGGAAGCGCAGCGTCCCGCGCGGGCACAGGATTCGCAGACATGGACATGCGCACGGGCATGGACGTGCTCCTGATTACGAGCGAGGTCAAGGCAGCTTCTACCATGCAATCTCCGATCAATGGTCTGCTGCAGAGTCAGACTCAAATTGGTCCGATCGCCTAGCGAGCTTTCTGGAGCCCAAGAGCGCAATGCGCAAGAGCGGCAGTATCCAATCGAATCTGGACCCGCTGTGGTCCTCTCATCCCTTGGAGCCCGAAGCTGGATCTACCGAGCTGGGCATCTTCATCATCTGTGGCGATGCGTACGATGCGCCCGCGCAGGATGATGCGTGGTACGTGTCGCTTTGGAAGAACATGACTGCGAAGTGAGTGGCGTGGCTAGCACGTTTGCGTGCCGTGTCGCACGCAGTGTGCGGAACGCAGCATCGCAGCAAGGCTTGGCATCTGATTCCTATTCCCCCTCCCCTGCTCCTCTTTCACGCACGCACGTCCCTTGTCCTCTTTGCTCGCCTGCAATCGCACCCCCGCACCCTCAACCCCTCACCCCTCGCCCCCCTCTTCGCGCGCAGATCTTTCATCTCGGGCGACGATCGCTTTTTCAGCTCTCTACCTTGCAAGACGTACCCATACAAGCCTACGGATGTCTATCGAGGCGATTTCGACCATCCGCTCAAAACTCCACTCTTGCTGATCGGCGAGACGTACGATCCGGCCACGCCGCTACGCAACGGAGAGAGGCTAGCGAGAGCGCTGGGAAGAGGTAATGCGAGGTTGATCAGGCATCACGGGTATGGACATTCGTGAGTGGGGCAGTGGAAGTGGAAGCTAATGTCTCCCCCTTTCGAAAGAGACGTTTTCTTTTTGCGTTGTTGTCGTCGTTTTTCTGTCTTTCTTCTTCTTCTTCTTCTTTCCTTCCAACGTCGGGGCAATGGTTGAAGAGTGTGCGTGGAAAACATGGTGCCTATACTCATCTCGATCCCACCCAACCCCCCGTCCGCCGCAGTTCTCGTGATCGCTCCATCTGCACGGAAAACTTTAAAAAGGCCTACTTGTCGCACGGAGAGGTGCCGGGAGATTTCTTCACCGACTGTCTTGCCGATAGCAAGCCGTACAGCCAGCCGATGGAGCGCGAGTCCAACGTCTTTTTGACAGAGGTGTGGAGGGAGGTGATGAGAGAGAGCGAACGCGGCATTTGAGATTGAAAGGGAGGTGCAAGTGCGTTGCGTGAGGCACGACGGGACTCGATGCGTCATCTGCATCGGATGAGTTCTGCTGCTGCTGCTGCTGCTGCTGCTGCTAGTCGCCGGAGCTCGCGCCCGTTGCAGCCTTTCCATGGCGACACGCTCAGGCAACACTAGCTCGCGATGGCACATTCCACCAATTCGCCACACCTCTTCATCACGAGATGATCATCTCAAGTCGAGCGATGAGGTCAATCATAAATTCTCTTTTCGGCTGGCACGGTGTACATAGTGTTCTCGTTGCGCAGCAATCAGATGTTCGGGCTCAGAGTGCAGCAAGCGCTCAGAGCTCTTCGTGAGCGTGACCTACCACCTTCTCCTTTACCTGCTGCGCAGCCTCCTCTGCACTGTTTTGCACCTTTTCAGCCGTGCTAGGTTCTTTCATCCCAGCCTCCTTGGCAGCCTGCTGCATCTTCTCCTTGGCCTGCTTCGCAACCTCTTCGAGCCTCTTTAGATTCTCTTCCGGAATCTTTCTGAAAGCTCCTAGCACATTGACCTTGCGCGTGATCTCGTCTACTTTGCTAGATGCCAGAGCTGCGGCACCGGACGTGTGCTTGGAGAGGAGCGTAGAGAGTCGTTTGGTCTCTTTCTCCACGTAGGACGGGTTCAGCGTCACCTTGTCCATCACCTACAGAGCGTGCCAAGCATCAGTAGGAAGGTCAACAACGCGCGCGCACAGCGCTCCATACTTCTGCCCAACGTGCACTCACCTTCATGTAGTAGTCCGCAGCAGCTTCCTTGGCCTTGGTCGTGTTGGGTCTCTTTTTCAAATCTTCCAGCATGTTCAAAGCTTCAAAGACGATGTCGCGCCTCTTTTCTCCCAGTGGGGCATTGAAGAATCTGGTAGCTATGCTGTCCAGAATGGGCAGTCTGCCTGCCAATTCGGACAGCTTGCCACCGGCGGTACGGAAGGTGGAGGCCTTATCGTTGAGGAATTTGACGAAGGAGTCTTCATCGCGACCGCCTTGGTACAGCACGCCTTCCTTGTTGTCCTTTGAGAAGAACTGATGGGCGGTCGCGCGAGTGAGGAAGATTTGGTGAGTGTGCACAACGGAAGTGAGGCGGTGAGATGGATCAGACTGCTACTCACGACGATGGTTGGATAGCTGGACACTCCGTGCTTGACCGCAATGTCATTGTTGGCAGGATCGTTGGCATTCATCTGCGCTACGACGACATCCTCTTCATTCTCAAAGTCCTTTGCCACCTGCTCGTAGATGGGCGCCAGCTTTTGACAGTGTCCGCACCACGGAGCGTAGCTGGAGTGTGGGAAGGTAGGGACGCATAGGCGGTCGCGCGTGAGACGTACGTGCAAGTTCATCGAGAAACTGCGACACTCACAACTCGACGAGCACGTGCTTAGAGTCATCGAGGACGATCCTGTCGAAATTGTCCCTGCCGAGTTGAACAGCGACAGGCGGGGGTGGTAATTTGATGTTGCTCTTCTTTCCCGTCTTTTCCTCAACGAACTTGGCCAGCGTGTCGAGATCCCTTGCGCCTCCATAGTCTTCCAGCTTGTCAATGTCCTTTCCATCGAACCATTTGAGCGTAGGGAAACCTTTGATTGCGAACCTGTTTCCCAAATCCCTATTCTTGTCCGCATCGATCTTGGCAATCGTCACCTTGGTCGTAGCAGACGCTTTGCCATCGTTTCCGAAAGCGGCTGCTAGCTCGTCGTAGGTAGGCGCTAGCTTCTTGCAGTGCCCACACCAGGGAGCAAAGAATTCCAACAGGGCTGGCTGCTTGAGCGCTACAAAGGCGTCGAAATCCTTCGTCGACGTCAAGTCTACCGCTTTGCCCAGCGCAGTCGGCAACAACGCAACGGCAAGGATGCTGGTAGCCAGGCAGCTCGCTAGCATCGAGGGTGCTCGCATCTTTGTCAGCTATGCTGTTGACCTCGTCGTGTTAGCGTATTCTCGGCGAATTGTCGAGCGTGAATCACGTAATGGTGGTCGTCATGGTGGTCATTCGCGTTGCAACGGACAGCGCATACACTCGCACTCTCAGACCTTCGCGCGTGTCATGCAGAATCAGAATCCTGCCTGCACTTGACTCTCCCCCCTGCGACGCGCTTACGACCGAAATGAAATCTCTGAAAGTTTTTCAAATCCGCGTGTCCAGCTTGTAGCGTGGCAATACAAATATCATCGGCACACACACAAACCGCCACGTCGCGGTTGCGCGTGACCGTTGCGAGCGTTTGAGCACGGACCACTCCGCATGAAAAGGACTTGGCTCGCGCCCGTCAGCGAACCTAGCAGCGCCGCGAATGGTCTATGTGCACTCGTGACTACGGTTGCAGTGTCAAACAAAGATCCAACAACGTCGCAAGAGGCACATTTAATTCTACAGAGCATCAGGGAGGGCGAAGGAAAGGGGGATGAGGGAGCGGGAAGAACAGACCGGAGCAGACATTCAAGCATCTGCCATCTCGACATCTTCGTCCCCAGCACCACCAGCAGCGCCCGACTCTTCCTCCTCCTCCTCCTCCTCTTCCTCATCCTCCTCGTCCTCATCCTCATCCTCCTCATCGCTGTCCTCTCCCTCTGCAACCTCGAGGCTAGGTAGCTCCACTTCCCTATCTGCGCCAATGTAGCTGTCCGACATGAGGTACAATCTCAATCGACTATGAGTGCCCTTTGGCAGGGTGAACTCCAGCTTGGCATTGAGGCTCTTGGTGATGGTCACCCGCTTGATGGACAGGAGGGTGCGCGCACCAGGATCTCCGACAATCAACCACCAGTTGCACAGTTTCTTGTTGGGATAGAAAGGCGCCACAACCGTAGGATCGCTCGCCTCATCTTCCTCCTCTTCATCGTCGTCCTTGGCCAAATTCACATTCATGGTGATGGGCGTGCCGGAAGCGAGCGCATCTTGATCCTCGATATTGAAGGAGACTTCGATGTAAGGGAAATTATTCGTAAACTTCGCTACATCCGCCAACTGCCTCTTGTCCAAGCGCAGAAGATCGTCGCGCTCCTTATCAGAGAGATCTGGAAGCGTGTCTCCTAGCGCAAAGACATCTTCGATGCCTCGAGCTTTGCAGCGCGCAATCGTGTCCGCTGTAAAGTGTGGCACTTGCCGCAAAGGCGAGTCTCGATCCCAAACGGCTTGAACGCACATCTGGCTGAGCTCCATGGCAACGAGAGCATTGAGGAAGGCGTTGGAGGACATGACGTCGACGCAAGCGCTGAGAAGGTTGAGGATTTTGGTGAGAATCAATCGCTGGTCGTTCTCCAGGTCCGCCGGCAGGCTCAAGCGGGCAAAGTGAGCTTGTAGAAGCACAAAGACCTTGTGGTAGGGCGTCTGCAGATTGATGCGGTCTAGCTTGTGGGGCAATCGATCGTAGATCCGTCGAAGCACCACGTCCTCGTGCTGACGGATGGGCAAGTCTTCGAACTCGGCAGATGAGCTGACAATCTCCAACAGCCCCTTCAGCTTTGTGCGCTCCTTGAGGGACATGTTGAAGACGTCGATGGTGACATAAGAAATGTTGTAGAACGAAGAGACTGTAGTCGTGCATCAAAATGAGGCATGCACAGTCAGTAAGCATCTCATAGAGCACATCAATCAAGGGCGGCGACTCACTCATTCCCAGGTTGAGAGGCGCAACGTCCATCTCATCTTCAATGGCGATGCACTTTGAGTTCTCCAGATCAGCCAAGCTAGTCTCTACCAGCTCTGACAAAAAGTCTCCGATGTGTTGCATCGACGATCCTTGGCAATTGTATGCCTGAGGATTCTGTTGCAATCTCCGGTACATCAAGGTCCAGGTGAGAATATCGACGGCGCTCTGCTTATCATCGATGGTCCTGGCGACGATTTCGGCATTGAAAAAGTCTTGCGCATAGGATCCGAGTCTGCTCTCGATCGGCAGCCCTTCCGCGAGGAACTTCATGAAGAAGGCTTTGCGAGTGGTTTGAAGGAGCAGAATCACTCGACTACTTTGCCCCTCGGGTCCCCTTCTCGTTGCCTTGCCAACCATCTGTAAGACGTCGGTCAGAGGATAATCGACGTATCGATGCTCCTTGCCTTCGTAGGTCTGCACGCTGAGAATGAGGACCATGTGCGCGGTGAGAGGGATGCTCCAAGCCGTTTCTCGACTCGCGATGACCACTTGGATCGCTCCCGCATTGTAAAGCCGCTCAACAATCGCCTTGTCGCCCCTGCTCAGACTTTCGTGATAGTAGCCGATTCCATGCTCCAACAGCTCCGCCAACTCCCGATCTTGAAGACGTTGAAGGTGGGGCTTGAGATCGTTCATCTCGATGTTGAGGAATCTGCTCTCCCCATCCTCCCTCTCGCTCTCCGAGAGGACATAGGCAAGCAAGTCGTTGGCCGTCAATTTCGTCTGCTTGCGCGACGGAACGAAAGCAAGGACAGGCGACTCGGCGGCATGCTCGATGATGGACAGATATGCCGGCTTGACCATGGCGATCATAAGGGAGGGAAAGTGGGGAATGCTGAAACTTTGGATATGCACCTCCACAGGCACAGGTCGAGCAGCAGGAGAGAAGTTGTACACTGCTGAAGAGGGCGCACCAAGCCAGTCGCCCACGTCCTTCGCATTTCCAAGCGGCACACTAAGGGCGACAAATCGCGTGGCGTTGCCAGTCTGAGCAGCAACAAAACGGGCTCTCGAAAGAACGACTTCGTACGTGGCAGCAAGACGCCAGTCGCCGAGCATGTGCACCTCATCGGCAACGTACAAGCCGATGCTCTGCACGTTTTTGCGCTGTCGCCAACGACGGGAGAGGACGTCCCATTGATCCGGAGTCGCGACGATGACATCCGCCATCTCGAGTAATCTGAGATCCGCACTAGTCTCGCCCGTCAGGCCGACAATCTCTCTGCCTCCTCGATAGGCGCCAAACTTGGCCTTCCACTCCGCGACGCGAGGAGCGAGCATCTCGAGGAAAGGCACCAAGCAGACTGTGCGAGGAGTCTGCGATTCTCCTTTCGCGCTGCTGTTGTTCCAAAGGCGCAGCATTGCCAGCTCCGCGATGACGGTCTTCCCTGCCCCAGTCGGTGCGCCCACAAACGCCGAATCGTCTGTCTCGTAGATCGTATGATAGGTTTGAGTCTGAACCTTGTTGAAGGTGCCAAACTGACTCTGGAAGAGTGCCTGCGCATCCTTGCTCTCTAGCCCTGACACCGGCATCGGTTGTCGGTCCTCCAAGCGCGTATGAGGAGGGAACTTTTCCGGCAAAATCAGATTCTTGAACGAGATGGGCAACCTAACTTCGCTCTGCAACCACTTGTCGCTAACGACGGAGATAAAGTAGTTGGGCGGGACAGGATCCGTGACTGGAACGGTGAACGAGACCTGGTGCTCTTCTTCAGCGTAGCGTTGTCTGAGTTGAAAGGTGTCGTGGAATAGAATAATCTCTCCATCGACATCCTCGACGAGAATGTGAAACAGCTGAGCATGTCCGTGATGCTTCTCCTCCCATTGAAAGTCGGGCGTGATGGTGAGCTGCACGTGGAGGAGCGATCGAGTGACAGGTTGAAAGAAAGCTTGCAACTCCAATTTGGGAAATTGATGTACCAAACGGTGCACCAACCGACCGGCTTTAGGTTCGCCTATAAGTTCTCCAATCTCGTTGGGTTCCAAATCCCTCAGCCTGTGGAAAGGATACTCCATGCGCTCTAGCCGCCTCACAAGAGCGGGTGGGACACCTTTGAATTGCCTAAGCGGAGTCATCGAGTTCCACTGGCGGGACTCTGCCATCTTGCTGAGGTCCAGCGCGACGTGGCTCAAGCGAGCATAGCCGCGTTTCAAGCAAATCTCAAAGAGAGCCCTGAGTATTCTTCCAGCGGACTGGGTTACGTAGACCATATCTGCCGCCAAGACGTAGCCTTCCAGCTTGAGTTGAGAGATCCAAGTCTGCAGCAGGACATTGATCTTGGCTGCTGGATCCTCTAGCGTCTCCTTGACGGGTATGGGCACACGCTCGAGCAGCTTGCCCACTTCCAGCTTCTCGTCCTGTCTGACCATCTGATGCTTAAACTCGTCGCTGAGCGAGAAGACGCGGAACAATTCGATGAGGCCCATGTGCGGTTTGAGATGCTGCAAGTAAGTCGACATGCTCGTGTGCGAGACGTAAAAGTGTGATCCTACCCTGCCCAGGTCGTTCGTGGCAAATTGGCCTGTTCGTCGATCGTACCTCACCATGCCGCTCTTCTCCAGCCAGACTGCAGCAGAGTGGATGATGTCAGCTCTCTTCTGCTCCAAGAAGGGATCGTCTTCGGCATAGTCGGCCGTGACAGAGTACAATGCCGGGCTTCTCAGCATGCGAACGTAGAGGTACGTGTATCCGAGCCACGCCACAGCTTCATCCCGATTTCTGATCGTGCCGAGGACGATCTCCGCATTCAGATTGTCGGCGAGACGCGAGACGAGTTGAGACTCGATGGGAAGTTGCTGGTTGAGAAGGCTAAGATAGTACTGCAGCTGATCGTGATTTGTGATGATGATACCCTCTCCAAACGTGTCGTACTGTGGCCGACCAGCTCGACCGAGCATCTGCAGCATGTCCTGAGGGGACAACTCAGCCCACCGTCCCTTTTCGGGGTTGTAGATCTGCGTGCCCTTGATGATCACAGTGTGCGCGGGCAAGTTGACACCCCAAGCCTGCGTTTGGAGACGGGAGCACACATCAGTCGGAGTCACGCACCGCCATGGACAGCTACACGCTCAAAGCTCACCAGAGTCGCAGTGGATACTAAAACTTGCAAATGACCATCTCCGAAGAGATCTTCTACCAGCTGACGATCTGCTCGGCCCATACCAGCATGGTGAATGCCGAAACCGTACGGCATGACATCGCGCAGATTGGCGTCTTTGACGTTCTCGATCTCTGCATTCGCGAACAAAAGCGCATGGGTGTCAGGCAAGGCGGCAAGGCGTCTCGATGAGATGATCATCAGGACCATCGACTCACCAGTCTGAAGCACCTCTCTGCTCGCCGAGCTCTGCGGCAAGAATCTAGCGAGTGTATCTTGCTCCATGGCCATATCCCTGATAAATTTGGCAGTCTTGGCCGTCTCCTTCCTAGAGTGAACAAAGATCATGACCTGATTCTTGCCCGCCTGGTCCAACGTCTTTTCGTAGCAGACATCGTTCATAATCTGGAACCTCTTGATGGCCTTCTTTTCCGTGATGCCCACGTATTCTTGTTGGAGCGGGCACGGCCTGTACGAGGCTTCAAAGTAGAACAGTCCGCGCTTGGTATTTACTCGAAGGAAGGTGGCCACGTCCTTGTAATTAGGCAGGGTAGCCGAGAGTCCTACAAGCCGAACAGGATCATTGAGCTGCTCCATGCGTCGAATGGTACGCGCGATGATCGCTTCCAAAACCGGACCACGATCGTCGTGCAAGAGGTGGATCTCGTCGACAATCATGAGCCTGACCAGATTCGTATAGCTGCTATCCGTGCTCTTCCGCGACACCACATCCCACTTTTCTGGAGTGGTGACGATGATCTGGGTATCCGCAATCTGCTGCTTCGTCAATTGCGAATCGCCCGTCAGCTCATTCACCTGGACGCCAAAGTGAGACAGCCGAGCTCGGAAATTTTCCGTCTGCTCAGCAACGAGCGCTTTCATGGGCGCAACGTAGACGATCTTGAACGCAGTCAAGTCGAACGTTCCAGTCTCTTCGTCTCTCCACTTGCCTAGCTCGTTGAGAATGGTGAGCATCGCCACGTTGGTCTTTCCGGCACCGGTAGGAGCGCAGAGCAGCATAGGTTCGTCCGATCCAAAGGCGATCGGGTAGCACTTGGACTGCACCGCATTGAGCTCTTTGGCCCCTGGAAAGGCCGTCTGGGCCCAGGCGGGCAAAGAAGACATTTGTATCCTCTCGCTAGCAGGCACGTCCTTCTTGACGGGCGCCGGCACGTGAATTTCCTCGTAGCCCTTTTTGCTCCGCTTGAAACTTCCTTCGGGTAGACGGACTTTGGCATTGGTGTTGAGGTGGCCTCCTGCAGTGAAAGCCATAGCTTCGAGGTCCACTCCTTTGCGCGGTGCAAGGGTTGATCCGGGCGCGAGCGCGGCGGCTGTGGTAATTTTGCGCGCTCGTGCTTTTGCATCTTCGTCAATATCGAGGGGCTTGAGGCCAGCAGCAGCAGCAGAGCCCTTCGCACCGGCTTTCGCGTCGCCTGCACCGCGCAGAGCTTTCAAAATCCAACCGACTCCAGCCTCTCTCATGCTGACCTCGACGTCAGCTCTAGAAGACTCGTCCGCTCGACCGAGTCTAGTGCACCACACTACCAATTCGCGATTCTTGATGAGCGTCTGCACGATGTCGAAATGTTCGTAGTCGAAGAGTTCCATGAGATCGTTTTCTGCATCGCGCGCCGGCGTATCTTGAGCCAGAATCTCGAGCGCCTTGGAGGCTTTGGAGGAGGATTCGTGCTCGTCTGGGTATGAAGCAGCGACGAGTCTCTGCAGCCAAAAAGCGTCAACATCGAAAGGAGTCAGTGTATCGGAAGTCCTGCTCGCTGGGCCACTCTTGGCCTTGCTTGACGTCGATGTGGATGCGCCTTGACCGCCATCACCACCGATGGTGACTTTTGCATCGCCTTCTGCTTCTGCGTCGCTGGTCGAGTCGGCCCCATCTGCGGCATCCTCATCCTCATCGCCATTCGCAGCTGCAGGAGCGTCGTCCTCGTCGTCGCTCTCTTCCCTTACGACGTAGGTCTCGCCTTCTTCCTCTTCATCCTCATCTTCTCCTTCGAAGAGCACGGCCACGCCGTCCTCGTCCAGCACGTTCCTCTTGTCAGCATCAGGATCCCTGACATCCTCTCCCTCAGCCGAGTAGTCTGTCAACTTCTTGGAGAGATTGACGAGTTGCCCAAACGACTCTTGACTCATGGCTGTGCCTAGGATCGATTCAACCTCCTTCGCTTTCTCGTGATCCCGCATATCATCCAGCTTGAGCGTCTCGATGACCCCGTCCGTCGCCGATCTGACGACGTCGGAAGTCTGGTCTCCCAAAGCTCTGAGCACGATGTTGAGGATCATTTCGTACGTCTGCCGAGTTTCTGCTGTTCGTGGCACATACGTGAGACCTTCGATGTCGGCAGTAGCTTGAAGTACGTCCGCATAGCTTCCGCCCAGACCTCCTCCTCCTGCATTGGAAGCTGCAGCGCCGCCATTAGCATTTCCCTTTTTGTTCAATCTGATTTCTCCCTCATCCATAGCCTTTCGCTTCTTCTTTTCCACATCCTTCGCTTGTTCCCTCACCACCCTCGCGCCCATATCCTTGTGACTGATGCGCCCAATGAGAGACTCGGGAGCACCGCTGGGCTCATTGTCGTGCCGATCTACCAGTCGACGATCTGTCTGCGTCACCAACGAGGAGATGGCACTGTACTGGTAGCCCGACAGATCCGGCTTCTTGGGCGGCATGGTGGCGCAGCGATGCTATGTGGGCAACAGAGGCGGATGCTATCCTGGTGATTGGCAAAGACAATCAAGCGGGCGAGACGAGTGCAGTGCGCTGGGCAGCACGAAGAGGCAGGTGCTCGCAGGCAGAAACGACTCGGCCGAGTAGTAGGATAGTAGGAACGACTACGACTACGACCACGACGCCAAGCCGGTGACGATCAGAGTACTGAGTGCGTGCGGATAGAGAAAGGTGCAAGCTGGACCAAATGCTGTCGATGGTGTCCCTGCCTGCTCCGAAGTCCTCGCAGGTGGTGTGAAGCAAGTGACTTCAGCATCGTGTGGCAATGAAGTCACCACCCCACCCTGCGCGAAGAAAGCTTCGACGGTTGCGACACGCGCGCGCGCGCGCTTGATTCAATCCCTCGCTTCTGACGCTGCCTTCATGCGTCCCACTCTGCTCAAAGTCAAAGTGGGCTCTCCCCGCGGCGTCGCGCAAGGCTAATCACGTGAAACGTGCATCGTGATTTCGTGAATCGAGTCACGTGAATGGATTCTTGAATGCACGCACGCACGCACGCACGCACGCACGCACGCACGCACGCACGCACCACTCAAGACGCACTGCTGACTCCAGCAGCAGCGTTGCCGGTCAGGCGGGGCGGGGCAGGCAAACGCACCCTGCAACCCGGCCCGGCATTCAGCGCGCCTGTTTCTCATCCTCACGACTACGTGCAAATCCCCATCAAATCGTCGATCCAGCTGGCACAAAGCAGTCATTCACATTGGGCATCGGCATCGAGCGGCGATCTATCAGCAAGTCAATCTGAATCTGCGCCTGCGCGATCGCTATCCAGGGCAAAGCTGACCGTTGTCGGCGCTACTGTTCGCGCGTGCGAGCCTCCCCCTTCGCTTCGCCGAGCGACTGACTGCTACACGGCTGCTCCCACTTGCATTGCACCACCGCATCAAGCTTCATCGACACCCCATCGCATCCAACCAAGTCGCTCGAACATGGCCGAGACGCTCGCAACAAATGGCGTCGCGTCCGCAGCGGCATCCGCAGTCCCCATCGTGCCCGTCGGCGGGAGCGATGGCGCGAGTGGAGCAGGCGGTGTCAAGCCTACTCTGCTGGGAGCAGCAGCAGCAGAGGCGCAACCAGCAGAGCGTATGCACCTGATCAACGAGGAGCAAAAGTTCACACCGGACTTGACGAGTTATCTGGCCAAATGGAACTTGATAGAGAGCGGTTTCGGATACAATCTGTGTGCGGTGTTGGGTAGTCAGAGCACTGGAAAGAGCACCTTGCTCAATCGACTGTTTGGAACGAGCTTTGATGTGATGGACGAGACGAGACGTCAGCAAACCACAAAGGGTGAGTGCTGGAAGCCGTGTGCACTGGCTGACTCGTGGTGCATGCATACATTCGAATCAATCTTACTGACTCGCCGACGGGCCTCGACGCCTCGCACCCGCACCCGCACAGGTATCTGGCTCTGTCGAGCTTTGCAAGCTCCTTTGCTCGTGATGGACGTAGAAGGCACAGATGGTCGTGAAAGGGGAGAAGACCAAGACTTTGAGCGCAAATCGGCCCTCTTCTCCATGGCCAGCGCGGAATGCTTGATCGTAAACATGTGGGAGATCCAAGTGGGCTTGTATCAGGGCGCAAACATGGGACTGCTCAAGACCGTCTTTGAAGTCAACTTGGGCCTGTTTCAGTCCGCTAGAGCTCGGTGAGTGCGAACGAGAGCGCATATATGCGCGTGCGCTACGCGTGAGCCGGACGAGACGAGACGTCTCATGTTGCGCTCTGTCGCCACTCCGTGTGCGCACATCCGCCGCAGCTCGGGATCAGCGGCGCGGGACAAAACCCTGCTGTTTTTCGTCATTCGCGATCACATTGGCGTGACGCCGCTGGAGAACCTCAAGAACACCTTGCTGCACGACTTGGGCAGAATTTGGGATTCCCTCTCCAAGGTGAGCTCCGGTCAACATCTGTCCAACTGCGAGGCGTTCGTATGAGCCTAACAGCCTCCTCGAATCTTCTCAACACCAGCCCGAAGGTCTGGAATCATCACAAATCACCGACTTTTTCGACTTTGACTTTACCACATTGCCCCACAAGGTCCTGCAGCCCGACGAGTTCGAGAAGCAGGTGGTGCAGCTTCGAGAAAGATTTGTGGAGCGCAACAATGCCAAGTTTGTCTTTAGGCCCGAGTATCACAAGCGCATTCCTGCGGATGGGCTTCCCATGTACCTTGGTAACATTTGGGTGAGTAGACGGCTCACGCTGGCAGGATGAGGGTACACGGGCATTAATCGCTGCGCTCCTTCGCCTATCTGACACTTTTTTTGTTCGCTGGGATGCGTTGCGCTCCCTCTCGAATGCAGGAACAAGTCATGACGAACAAGGATTTGGATTTGCCTACCCAACAAGAATTGCTGGCTCAATTCAGATGCGATGAAATCGCTGGGGCTGCCTTTACCGCCTTTACAAGTCAAATTCGCACCTTTAGAAAGCCGATCGAAGCTGGCTCCATCTTGGAGACATTGGGCGAGGACATGGGAGCGCACAGAGGCAGCGCGTTGGGTGAGTTGGAGTTGGATTGAGAGCCTGTCGTTGGCGCGCCCATCTGACTTGAAGTATGCGTCTGCAAGCCAAATTTGACAAGGACGCATCACGCTATCATCAAGAAGTCTACAAGCGTAAGCGCGTCGAGCTGCTGGACAAACTCAATGCTGCTCTATCTCCCTTTTTTCTGGGTCAGCTCAAGAACCTTCACAAAGTTGTGCTGGCCACCTTCCGTACATCCGTCCTGGATCGATTGCGAGGAGAGAATTACGACTTTGCAGAGGTTGTGCAGGGGGAAAGAGCAAAGGCGTTGAGTCGATTCGCAGCTGCTAGTCTAGCGATTAGGTTGAGCGAGACAGATTGGACGACGGACGAGGAGCAAGAGCAGCTCAGAGAAGCGATCGATGGGATCGCAGACCAGTGCAGAGCGGACGAGACGAAAAAGATGGTGGCGCAGATAGAGAGGGGCATCAAAAAGATCACGGCTGAACCTACCGAGCTGGCGCTAGCTAGACCCGGACCGGACATGTGGGACAGAATCTTGATCGCTTTCAAAGATGCGCTGACGAGCGCCGAAGCTGCGTACTTGGAGAAAGCAAAGAGTGAGTAGGGATCATGCGCGCGCTCGTCGTGTCGAGGCATGCATGAATGTTGAGTTGGGCCACGTCGCACGTCTTTGTCTTGCCAGGCTTCAATTGCACAGACGAAGAGAATGCCGTAGCTTTGAGCTCCCTTCGACGCAAATCTTGGCAAGCCCTTCGAGCGAAGATTGACGAGCAGACGGCGGACGCTGTGCTCTCCATCAAGCTTCGGAGCGTCTTTGAGGATCGATTTAGATACGACGATGAGGGTGTGCCGAGGGTTTGGAAGCCCGACGACGATATCGATGGCGTGTTCCGAAAGGCGCGCGATGAGGTGAGGGCAATGTGTTCACTTTTGATGTTTGAGAGGTCGCGCTGACAAGGGCCTGCATGCGCTGATGCCCAACATCTCTCCGCCTCGCACAGACGCTGGCTCTGATTCCCGTGTACGCGCGCATCGAGCCATCGGACCCGCATTTGGCTGTCAGCATCCCCTCCACCTCTGAAGATCCAGCGCACGCAGCTCAAGTGGAGCGCGGAGAGGATGAAGAATTTGATTTCCCCTCTTCCTTGGTCCTCTTCACCGAGACGCGCAAAGCGGACGTTTCGGCCAGGTTCAGAAAGGAGGCGGATGCGTACTATGTAGAGGCGAAGAGGAGCACCGTCTCGTCTATTGCGCAAGTGCCGGTGTGGATGTATGGCGTCATGGTCGCGCTGGGATGGAACGAATTTTTGGCCGTGGTTAGGAGCCCTCTTTATTTCACCTTTCTGCTTCTCCTCATCGCTTCCGCTTACGGTGAGTCTTGGGGCGCACCTCGGCGAGTAGAGCGAAGCCTATGCTCAAACGTACCCGCTTCTCAACTTTGTGTGCGTGTGTGCGCGCGCGC
>CCYA01000253.1:86796-147887 GCA_900000165.1 Ceraceosorus bombacis
GGTTTCCGCGCGCCGACATGCACGCATCAGCAACCATTCAGCACTCCTTCGCTCCATTCGTGATTGGTAGCCCTATCCTCGTTCTGCGGCCAAGCTCGCTGTACGCACCCGCCCCAACCATGCGCTTTTGACTGACCATCCTGCGGATTGCGTCGCTGCATGAAGGAGCCATCAGCCCTGCCCTGCGTGCAAGATGGCTGAGATGAGCCCCTTGGCCATCGGCCACTCGGCCATGTTGTAGCCGCCTCCGACCCAACCACAACAAACTGTGACTGGCGCTGTGAATGCTCATCAATCTTGAGAGTATGAAATCGTAAAGAATCATGATCCTCGTGCTGCCTGGTCTGCTGCACATGCGTGGTGCACGGAAGTCGGATTCACGACGCGCGATTGCATGACACCGTGAGGGAAGAAGCCACGCGGTCTGCCGGGAGCTAGGGAGGATATGATCCTAGCACAGTCACTATATTTCCAGGTCTGGCTCAAATTATCCCCGTGCTCTCGCCGCCTACGTCACTGACCCAAGGCCGGGGACATTGAGTGATTCAAATGTGTGTGCTCATGCCCGATTGGGAAAGAAAGAGAAAGCTTCCGCTCGACGCGATGACCGTCTGTGAACTGGGTGCGCACAAAGTCGGGATGGCGATGTGCTCGCCGAGACCTTTGACCACGGCAACGCAACGCTCAGCCCAGCAGGAACGTGAGAGATCCGTGCGGTGGCTGCGCTAGTTTCAGCTATAGAGGACAGACGCGCGGCCTACAGCTGTTTGGTCTCAGGAATCACGAATGATCGACATCGCGTCATGCTTTCCATCCATGCAGTCACAAATCCAGCCGAGCGTTATATGCGGCCTTCGCGTCTGCGATCGAGCACACGAGGTCCAGTCTTGAGTGATTTCACGCGCGCATGCGCACGGCGTCTTTATCGCAAGGCAAATAACGCTCGATCGGCCTCTGAGCTTGATATGCATGCATGCATGCATGCATGCATGATGCCACTCTCAGTCACGCCTCTATAGCTGCTGGTGCTGGTTGTGTATTTGTTGGGGCGGATGCATGATGCACGCACAGACTTTGCCACCCCGATTGCGTTGGGCGCGCTCACCGGCTCATGCAATTGCAGCCAGCATGTCGAGGGCAGAATACTCTCGAATCTCTTCTGCATCTCGCCCTAGCTCGTCTTCAACATCCACCAAGCAACACTTGCTGCAGCTGCAGCCAAGTTGCGAGTGCGACACTCAACAGCCTCTTCTTGAGGCTAGCTGCCGTTGAGCGCATGCATCCATCCACCACTCTGACTGCCTGTCCATCTCGTTACCTCTACTTCCATCTTCATCTTGCCATCGCACTTGCCGCATTCGACCAACCTCCTCTGCCTCCACAATCCTGTACTGATGAACAAGGATGACCTCGCAATGGGACAGTCCCTCGTGCGCGTGCTGCGTTCGAAAGTGCACGCAGCACACCCCAGACGTTGGCAGTGCCTGGTGCCAAAGTGGTGTAACGGTTGGGATCACAAGGACCTAGCAGTGTGCCCGTGAAGAGTGCGACATCAGATCACTGCACTGTTCTCCGTGTCCGTCACTGACTGTAGCTCGCAATGATCGTTGGCCCGATCGTGGACAAGAGCAAGGCAGAGCTGCATGTACCGTTGATGTTACTCGAGGGACGGCACGACCGTTTGCTTGCTCAGCCTTGAAGGCCTGGCGCGCCCACATACGCCACGCCAACTCCTCTTTGCTCTCCTTGCGAAACGTTGGATCATTCGCACCATCATTGTGATCTTCTTTTGCCAGCATCCATCCTTCCTTTCGACCCCCTCTTCACCCTCTTCCCTTCTAGTCAGGCCAGGAGCCACCTTTAACTTTCTATCTTGCCGCCCTCCCCTCCTTTCACTTAACCATCTCCAGACTTTGGAGGAGCGGCGGGCTGCGCCTCCTCAGCCTGCCCCATCATCCCCAGCACCACGTCAGGGACGTTCGCATGGAGAAGCTGGCTCGCTATATTTTTTATCACATTTGATCATGAACAAGAACGCAGTGGCGGGTCCGAGCAGAAGTGCAGTTCAACATGGTACATTGGTCACCAACAACCGCACGTCGGGCGCAGGTGCCTCTACAGTCAGTGTGCTCGCTGAAAAGGCGCGCTTGCGACCTCCTCGCAAGTTTAGGCCTCGGGTCGATGACAGCCGAGCGGGTGGCTCTGAGCGGTATGCTCGCGTAGGGCAATCTCATGCGGCAGCCAGAATCGCGCGGATCATGCTCACAGTCACTCAGTCGGTGTCGGCAACGAGCACGCTCTCCCACGCTGGTCATGTATCGAGCGCATCCCTCAAAGGAAAGGCGCGAGCCATGGACCCGGCCCCCACGGCACAAAGGCTTTTGCGCAGACAAGATTCACCGATCAGCTTGGATGGGCTGGACAAGGATAAGGGGGACAGAAGCGCAACGCCGCCAACACAATCATCAGAAGGCGCTGACTCTTCTAACGTGGGTCTGCTCAGTGCTGGCGCTTCTTCGGTGCCTCTAATCAGCGATGGGACTACTGCGCTGTCTCTGACTGCGAGCCAAGCATCAAGCTCCTCGTTCCTTTTGCCGCCGATGTCATCATCATCCTCCCCGAGCATCACCGCAGCAACCACAGCTGCAGTACAAAGTCTTGCACCGGCGTCACTGATCCAGAATGCTGCAGCTTCTACGGCCAGTAACGATGCAGAGGGAGCAGCCCCGCACGTGTCTATAAAGCACAACTTGCCTTTGCAATTGCTCATCACGGTGGGCGCTCTCGTAGTCTTTGCAAGCTTGCTGGCAAGCTCTGCTTGGCTCTGCAGGACGCGCTTGCCTTGCACGCGCAAGAGGAGGAAGCGCCGTGACAAGACGACGTGGAGTCCAGCCGCTGGCAGCACCGAAAGCTTTGACGTCAAGTCTGTCGATGCTCGGCAATGGGCCGCCAAGTATGCCCAGACGCCCATGCTTTTGAAGGATGACGTTCAACGGTTTGCTGCCGCGCCTGCAGTGCCTACCGATGCGGAGCTACAGAGGCCTGCGCCTTGTGCGATGATCGCCACCAGCAACCAGCCTTGCGACCAGCAGTTCGGCCAACGAGGGTACCAATTGTGGGATGCACCAATGCCGAGCGCTCCCCGACAAAGCCCTAGTGATGTTCCGACCACTTGGCAGGGCATGGTCGACGGCGGCGGCGGCAACTATGCAGCTGGTGCCGCCATGACTTGGACACCCAACGCGTCGGATCGTGCAAATGCAGAAGACCGATTTGGCGAATTGCACAGTCTTCCTCCTGCTCGTCGACCCAGCTTCATCGAGCGTCTGCTCGTTGCCAGGCCCAACTCAGCTGGCTTGCCGGACGTCTTGCGAGGCGACGAAGAGCAAAGGATCAGTAACCCTCATCAGTCCACTACCGATGATCTTTTGCCTTCGGCGACGCAGCTGCACGAGACTTTTATAGATCCACCGGATAAAAGTCAGAGGCAGGTCCAGCAGCCTCCCGCGACTCGCTCTGCTACGCTCCTCTCCACCGTCCTATCGACGCTCGGTGTTCACCAGAATGCGAACTTCAAACGACCACAGAAGCACGCACGAGACCTCGACTCTGACTTTGAGGGCACTATTGGAGCCAAGGACGTCGAGCTGCCGATGGCTCGACGCGTCGGCAAACGAGAGTCTCGTTTTCCATGCGACATCAGCTCCGACGAAGATTCTGCTGCCACTCTGGCAATAATTTCTCGGGCGCGCAAGACGTTGGATGCATCCGGAGAGCCGTATTCTAGCACGCCAAGGACACCGGGTCTTGCGGGCCTAGGATCCGCATGGGCCAGGGTAGCACCGCTCGCAGCAGCAACAAAGCGACCATCCCCCCTAGGACCCCTGTGCGTGATTCCGCCTGCCATCAGCGCGCCCAGTGTTCCTGCGCCCGCGGCTCGAGCTGGAGCAGCGCTAGGCGGAAGGACCATCACCTTGTCAGAGCTGAAGCTGTTGCAATCGCAGAAAGATCTCGGCCACGTGCTCAGTCCGGCGAGCAACAACCGACACAAGCTCGAGTCGACTGTGGCTAGATGGCTCACGGTCAGCCGATATGCTGATCTAGTACAGCAGACTCCACTGGCGACCCAAGGTGCGCTGCCACGTATGCCTCGCAGACGAGACAGTGCTCATAGCCTCACGCAGTCCGAAGGTTCTTCAATGACGCTGGCTTCTTCTGACCAAGGTCTGTCTCGCATGCCGAGCATTGTGCCGCGCTTTGGCGCCACGACGACGCTCGAAAGCTGGCTGGAAAAGGATCCTATCAAAGGCGATAGCTCCGATGCTGGAGTCAACGAGCTCGTCAACATTCTCGGCATGTACTCCATGGGAGACGGTGCGTCCACAGCTGGCTCCGAATCGCTCTCGTTGGCAGACGTGCCCCCAAAGCGGCCTCTCGAAGCATCTGCGGGCGGTGCGACACCGATGATCTCGCTGCCAACAGGCGATAGCATCCTGCCTCCTTCGTACCGCAGCTTTGGCACAGCCGAACGGCTGCAAAGAGAGGAGACGAAGAGCTCAAACGGTTCTTCGAGAAGTCGGACCCAGACATGGAGTCAAAGCAACGAGGCGCTCGAAGAAGAGAAGCGTCAAGTAGACCGTCGTCAAAAGCTGCACCGCAAGGAACAGCGCAGGAGCGCACGGATGCAAGCTAGACACTTGGCCCTGTCTCAAGAGGCCGAAGCGCAGCAGGCCACTCAAGCGGCAAGTGTCGAAGAAGCTCAAGATCGCCGACACACGATCCTCGATTTTGCGATGCTGACAGCGGGTCAAAGTCCCAGAGTAGGCGTGACACGCTCACGCAGTCTTGCAAGCTCAGTCTACTCTAACAACACTGCTCCTTCGGAGTATTGCAATGCGCCCATCCTTTCCAATCCTGCGACGGTCAATCGCCTGTCGGTCATTCAGGAGCATAAGAGCCCATCATCTCAAGAGTCGCAAGCTGAGCAGGCAGTGGCAGCACCTTCTCCGCAAAGTGCCATAGAGGCGAAGGCTACGCTTCACGTGCCTGTTCAGAAGCGTAGAGTTTCCTCGGCACGACTCATGGCGCCCCTCTCACCGCCCGACTCCCCCTGGACTTCGCCCGATTCTCGCACTGGGCCGAACAATGGAAGGTGGCAAGGAGGACCTCAAAGACCTCGCGATTCATTCATCGTGCCCAAGCGGTCTGCAGCTACCTCCGCAAATGCGGCTCTGCCTAGCGATAGACGCGAGCTGCTGGAAAAGAAGCGCCAGGCTTCGAAGTCTCAGCGCGATGTGATCCCGCCCACGGGTCACCTTGTCGATGTCGCACCAGGTACCGGCGGCCATCACAAAGACGCAAGACGCGTCGTCTCTGCCCTTCCGACCAAACAGGCCATGCGCAGTCAGGGCGCGCGCAGAGATCGAGTGGTCAGCGAAAAGGCAATCTTGGCGTAGTATTCGAAGTCGCCATATTGTATTTGCAGTCCGAACAGCTTTCCCGTGCTCTAACCGTTCAGGAGTAATCACAATCACCTCCCTTTTTTTGTTGCCTTCTCGTCATCGACATGTCGTTTAGTTTGGCTTCTGATGTGTGTGCGTACAGACACGAGTATCGCTTGCCAAGCCGCTGCGATGTCACAAGTTCGGACCTTGTGGCGCAGCGGAAACACGAAAGTCACGCGTTGTATCGCTTTCGGCAATGTGAATGTGAATGTGAATGTAAATCGGCCGTCCGCGTGCGCGTGCGCGAGCAAAGAGTGTCGAGGTCCTCACATGATCTGAGGGGCCACTTTGAGTAGTATGGGCTGATCCGTGTACGATCGACCGTGCAGAGCGCCTTGTACTCTTGGCAACAAAGGGAAGAGGAGTAGAAAGACGTCAAGAGTGGGGTCGGATTAGGTACGAGCAAGGGGGGAGGAGCTACACGCGTACTCTCACAAGTCTTCTGGCTCTACCATGTACGGTACAGTATCTCCACACAGCTCCGTGCCGAGCCCGATGAGGGACAGGTTCTTGGCGGTTCCTTGCAGCTCATTAGCGCGCGCGGCGCTGAAGGCAGCTAGCTGCTGATGGCTCAATCAAGCAGACGCGCTGGATAGCGAGCGGCGCCGGCGAAGCTTATACGAGTTGCTTGCATGGCGCCAACGAGCCTCCGCATCCCTTTGCTGCTTTGGAGTCGTGAGTGCTTGGGTGATGGTCAGCGGGCGAAGACGCGTGTCGCGCCGAGGTCCCCTGCTGACGCCTGGACGGCGTAGGTGTTGCCAAAGCAGCGGCATTCGTGACTGCTTTGGAGCCAGCCTTGTTCCTGCTGGAAGCGATTTGAAAGTCTAGTTTGAACAATCGTGGCTGGTCGAGTAAAAGTCGCGAATCACAATCGTGAACTAGAATATATTGAATCGAAGCAACGAACCCTGCATGGACGGCCGGCCATGCGGAGTCCCGACGACTTATGAAACTCCGCTCGTAATCGCGCGGTGGGCCGTGCAGTCTCGTGTGGCGGGCGGGCCGTGTGTCTGTCTGCCTTTGACCTAGCTCTTTCTTGATTTTGTTCGAAGGGACCAGCAGCAGCAGCGGCGTCGACTCACGTCAAATTTTGAATCGGTTGCATATCATAACGTTGCTTCCGGTCTTGCGCGACTGCCGAGCAATCGAGGCCTCTTAGTGTCGCTTCTCTGTGCTGTAGGTGTGCCACGGAGCTGTCATGCACGCGCACGAGGTCCCTCTATCTCCATCTGCTTTCATGCCGTCATCCACCATCTCGACACAATAACCTGCCAGCAAAGCAATCTGCTGCGCCTTGCTTGGCACTGATTGAATTAGTCGCACATAGAAACCGTCACCGAGGTGCGATCGCATACGTGCGGGGTGTCCCGCGTTGAATTAGATCTACCTCACATTTGAGTAGGTAAAGCGTCTGCTCGATGTAGAGCGCGGGAAATTGCACATAAACATATTCGTGACTTACGATATGCCGATACTTATACTCGCGAAGTCACGATACTCGCTCTTATAGCTGTGACTGTATATATATGTGTTCACACCAGGCAACTGGCTGGCCCTACCCGCTCACCCCTCCAGTCTTGCTCTCCCCCTCCCCTCCTTCGGACTGTCGCCACCCCTTCGTGCGACTCCTCCAGACTCTTGACCACAGTATTTGAGACGCCTGAGCGTCTTCTCAGACTGGAACAGCTGAGCGACAACAAAGGCGCCCTCCACCTATACTGTGACTGTCCTGCAGGCCGACGCCCCGCTGCAGAACCACACGAAAATAGAAAGGGTCTTGCGCACCTAGGCCACCTGCATATTCCACTCCGCCGCACAAGTTTCTGTGCACTGCTCTTGGAGAAGCACAAAGGGCAGTGTCGCAAGTGAACAAGACGCAACGTACAATACTTGCTTCCCTCGACCATCCTCGTGGAAAGCCAAGAGCGCTTGGACAAACCAGCGACTAATATGTCAGCACACGAATACTCGTCCGTCCCTGGCGGGCAGGCAGCTGCTACAAGTCAAGAAGAAGCTGCTGCAGGGCCATCCACATCCACTCCAGGAGCGAATGGCGGCGGATCTGGAGACCTGGGTCTGGGCGGCAGTACGGAAGCGGCGGTGGAGGGTCAGTCGTACGAAATTTCTTCCACACTCTCCAATGCTTTCTCTTCCGCATCCATGTATGCACCCTTGGAGGGCGGTCAGAGGGGCTCTGGCTCTGGTGCTAGTGCCTTTGGACTGCCTTCCCCTCAAAGGATAGCCATGAGCAGGCCACTGAGTTACGCCAGCTCTCACATGCTCGGTGGAGGCTCAGACTACGACTCGACGTATCGACTGAATGACCATGGAACATCGGGCAGGGACAGTTCATATGGAGATGCGTTGGCTATGGGCGGATATGAAAAGGGCTCTTGGACTCCGGATGCCGAGAATGCCACTTCGGCGGCGTATGCTGATGCCGCAACAAAGAGACCTGGGCTTGATCGATATGGCAGGGCAGGGACAGTGTCTCACAAGAAGAGATGGCTGATGCTTGCTGGGGTAGCTGCAGTGCTGGCTTTGCTCGTCGTTGCAATCGTGGTGCCCATCACGCAAATCCTTCTGAAGGACGACAAGGGCTCTGGAAGCCAGTCTGATGAGACGGGCTTTACTCAAACCGATAGCTCAGGTCACGGAGCCGGGGGCAAAGTGCTCACTTCGGGCACGAACGGATCAGTCATTGACCTGGGAAATGGGCAAAGCTTCACGTACATCAATAGTGAGTATCGCTGCAACCCATGTACGCACTGGTCTGCGCTCATCCTTCTCCGGCTCGCCTGTGCAGATTTTGGCGGCAGCTGGCGCTCCGGCATCTTAGATGACGGCGCACAAGCGCAAAGCTACACAAAGCCCCTCAATCAGCAATGGGATTGGGCAGCAGATCAACAGCTAGGTGTGAACCTCGGTGGTTGGTTGGTGATCGAACCATTCATCGTGCCTGGCCTTTTTGAGCCATATGAGAATACCTCCACGCCCGTGGTGGATGAGTGGGGACTAGCTCAGCGATGGCAGAGCGAAGGCAGGCTGGAGCAGAATTACAGGCAGCACTATGATACCTTTGTCACTGAAAGGGATTTTGCCGACATTGCAGCGGCAGGACTGAACTGGTGAGTCTTCCGAGCACACTTGCGCACACGCCACCCACCCGCTGACACTTGGCCCACTCTCTGGCATAGGGTGCGCTTGCCCATCGGATATTGGGCGCTGGATGTTGAGGACGACGAGCCTTTCTTGGCACACGTGTCATGGGAGTACTTCCTCAAGGCGATTCAGTGGGCCCGAAAGTACGGCTTGCGCATCAATCTTGATCTGCACTCGGCGCCTGGACAACAGAATGAGTACAATCATAGTGGTCGCTTAGGTCGGCCGATGTTCTTGAACAGCCCGCAAGGAATCGTCTATGGTCAGCGAGGCCTGAATGTGCTGCGCCAGATGATCCAATTCATCAGCCAGGACGAAGTGAAGAACGTCATTCCAATGCTCAGCGTGCTCAATGAGCCTAACCTCAATACTGGAATAGGAAGGGATGGACTCAATTCTTGGCATCAGGAAGTTTACTCCATGATGCGCAACATCACTGGTACCGGCGCTGGACGTGGTCCCTTCATGGTCATTTCCGACGGGTTCCTCGGCATTGGCCAATCAGTCGGCTACATGTCTGGAGCTGATCGGATTGGTATCGATGTGCACAAGTACATCGCCTTCACCCCTCCCTTTAGCACCAACAGCGCGAGCGGCGCCCTGGCAGTCACTGCTTGCAATGGATACCGAGGAGACGTGGAGCAGGGTCTGACTCAGTTTGGTCTGACAGTGGTGGGCGAATGGTCGCTGGCATTGAATGGTGAGTCTCTGATACGGTCGATCTTTGAGAGCGCCTAGACTTACGTAAACGTCCACTTCCTTCCTTCACAGACTGCGGTCTATTCTTGAACGGTGTCACTGACGGGGTGCGCTACGACGGAAGCTACAATGCTCGCGGACAGACGGCTACCAAACAGGGAGACTGCCCATACTGGGATGATTGGGAAAACTTTTCCGCGGAGCAAAAGACGAGCTTGAAGCAGACTGCGCTTGCCCAAATGGACGGCTACCACAACTTTTACTTTTGGACCTGGAAGATTGGAAACAGTCTGAGGACTGGCAAGCCGGTGAATCCAAATTGGTCGTATCAGCTGGGTTTGCAGAACGGCTGGATGCCAACGGACCCCCGAAGAGAGGCCCAAAATTACTGCCGGTCTTTGCAATCGACTTTCCCCTCCATTACCGGCACGGCATTCACCAGCTGGTCTTCGACTTTCTCCAATTGGATGACTGGCGCCGCGAGCACTTTTAGTCCTCCTACTGCCTCGTACGCTTGGCCACCACAGAGCATAGCATCGAGCGGGACGACACCTGTACTAGCAGTGTCGACGCTAGCCCAACTTACCCCTACAGGCAGCATTCAGACCCCGCCTACGCCGACGTTTTCGGCTACTTTCAAAGGAGAAGCAGTGCCCACCCTTGGCGCCATTGCCAACCCTTCGTACAGCCCAGGTTTCTACGTACAAGCTTCTGGCGGGAACGCCCGCAGAAATTTGCTCGGAGCAGAGCCTGTGAGACGAGCTGCTGCTGCACCTGTACCCACTCCAGCTCCTCTCTTGCCTCGCGCCTCCAGCGCGCGGTCTCATCCGCGGGACGTGAAACCTTGATCCGCAGCTGCAATCGGCCCTCACGATGTCACACTTTGTTTCTTTCAACCTCTTGGACAGTTCTATCCCTCTCTTTCCATTTCGCGAGCATGGTAGCGATTCTTTCTCGCCCGCCGCGAGCCACTCCCTTCATTGTAGAACTCTGGACAATTGCTGGATACTGACGTGACTCTACTCGATCAAACGCCTGTGCGCGTGCAACGCATCGACGTAATCTCCATGCAGACAGATCGGCGATCGCAAAGTGCAATACGCGCTGGGCCGTTTTCTCCGACTGATCAGGACGTCGGCTTTTGATGAGATGATCAAGATTGAAGGACGATCGCTCCGTATAGTTGCGAGCTGTACGCTTGCCCGAGGTTTAGTTCCTTACGACCCGAATCGAACACTCACCAGTCTACGCGGCCACGCGTCGCGTCCTCATGTCCGTGACTTCACGAAGCGTTGCTTTACCTCTGAAGATGCAGGTCAAAGGGGTGCAGGTCGCTTCGCTCGCTGCACGGGACGGTGCGAGCGTAGCAAGCAAAACTACAGGAGCTGCACAAAACATGGATCTTGTGCAGCAAGCGTAACAGCTCCGGTGGATTTGCAGTCTGCTTGCTACCGTTTGCTGCACACGGCAGCACAGAGAAGATCATGGTACAGCAAGGGAAGAGAGAAAAGTAGGGTACAGCGCGTCTTTGGGGCTGCGCGCCACACGCAGGCGCACCGCAACAAGCACCTTCCCTTCATGTGCCTGGCTGCGCGCTTAAACATGTGAGAAGGCCTCTCCCAGGCTTGCATGTCAAAGTATATAGATTTGTAAATTTCATGGGACAGCATCTACGGCCATACCACGGGCACCGTACTGGATCCCGTTCGATCTCCAAAGTCAAGTGCAGCGAGCGAAGCGAGCTGCACGAGACAGTGTGTACATTAGAGTATATCTATGTGTAAAAGCATTGACCAGACATCTACGGCCACACAACAGGAAAAGTGCCTGGTCTCGTTCGATCCCAGAAGCGGAAACCCTGTATGGTCTAGTCAGTATTGCGGTGGGGGACCACGCGAGAATCCTAGATGCCGTAGGTTTTTGGTCTCTGCCAACGCTTTTTGCTTACCCCTGTTGTGCTGTTGTGGAGAATGGAGTCGAATCTCGAAAGGATGATGTATCAAGTAGCGCATTTCTGCTCGTTCGCGAGCTCATCATCACTCGTGGCTTTGCCATCAGTACATAAGACCTTTGCCAAACGCTGGGATGCGCTAGATTGACATGTAGACGAAGCAGAGGCAAAACTGCAGGCTTCGACAAGCCAAATCAAGCGCTCCGCAGCGGCACAAGGACAACGTGTTGATATCGCATAATTCAAGGCCGATCGTCAGGTTCGTAAAAAAAAGATGAATGTCGCATTGACCGGGGGGTCCGCGCGGGTCAACAGCATTAGCGCCGTTGCTGCAGCCAGTCGTCGTCTGCATCAGCCAAGCATCAGCTGCCGCCAGTTCTGCCCGAGCCGTGATCGTTTTCGGCAATCCTGAGCGCAATGACGGTGAGGATGACGGTGGTGGGAGCGCTAAGGATGACGTACGCCACAAAGATGGTCTTGCTGATAAGCCTTTCGAAACCTCCATTCTTTGAGCTCTGGGTGATTTGTGCCAGTGTGAGAGCTGGTGGACTTCCAATGAGCAACAGGGCACAAACAATGAGCACCGGATCATCCGCCACATTTTCCCTCGTGGCGATGCAGTAGTAGGCAAAGATGGGGATGACCACTAGCGGAGTGATGACCATCCTAGCCAAGAGCGATACGGCAATGGTGCGCCTCTCCTGAGACGCTTCTCGACGCTCTGCCGCTTCGCGCGCGCCTATTCGAGAAGCGCCGCCGCTCTGTTGACGCAGCGCTGACCCAGCAGGTCCAGCTGCGTTGCTTCTTGCGTTCGAAGCGGCTTCGGAGCCCGGACGAATAGCCTCTCCGACCGAGGCCGTGCTCGCTTCGCTAGCCGCGCTGCTCCAGCCGACAGAGTCTCTCCGGACTCCAGCCTCCACGTCCTGACCCTCCTCCAGCAACTGTGACTGCGAGCCCCAAGGGTTCCGCATCCACGGCAATTTTCTGGTCGAAGATGCGCCCTTTTTCTGGTCGGCTTGGGTACCATCGCCAGCAGGGTCATTTTCCGGATTTGGATGACCAACAAGCGTCGAAGCTTGGCTCAGACCTTCGCCCGACTGAGCGGCATCCGGAGCGGATCTGGAAGAAGTCTGAGCAGCTGGCGCTTCCGCCTTCTTCTCGGGCTCAGGTGGCACAAAGTAGGCTCCCAAGACGACCATGGTCAGTGGAACGCTGACAGAGCCAGCGGTTTGCAGAGCTCCAACCAGCGGTTCGATGCTGCCAATCGCAACTTGCAAGGGACGGACCATGGCCACGATGAGACTGATGACGGCGGCCCAGAGCGGCATCGTCATGAAACCCATGAAAGCTCGATAGGGCTTGAGCACGTAGCGATGCGCAAAGGATTTGCGTTTGTGCGCGGAACGGCTGCTGGCAGTCCTCGCCCACGCTGGACGACGCGTGGCATCAGAGTGCTGAGAGGCTTCCTCTCCATCGCTCTCGTCATCAGACCCACGCTCGGAGGAAGGCGCAGTGGGCGTGTTTGGGAAGCTGCGCGTCCAGTGCACAGGGCGCGATCGGGAAGGTCGCCGCTCGGTCAACGCCGGACCGCCAAGATCCTCATCGCCTTCTGCATCGGCTCGGATGTCGCCGGTAGCTCTGCGGATCTTGATGGACGGAGGTCGCCTTGGCTCGACGGCACTGTCATCCACATCGACCAGCGTTGCCGTTCTGGCAGATGAAGTAGGCTCGGGATAGTCGGCGTATTGCGCTCCATTTGGTCCGGCCATCGCGTCTTTCGTGGGCTCTTCATCCACAGTTGCAAGCAGCTTGGCACCAATGCTCCACCTGGTGAGCATGCCCAGAGTCGAGAACAGCACGAGATACGTGAGAGCTCTGCCGAGCATACCGTCTACAGTATCTTCTGGTTCCCCCTCTTCCTCCCAGTGCAGCTGTGGCACAGTCATCACAAGACTTTGCATCAAGGCTACCGGAAGACTGTTGGAGTTGGGACTCATCGCGCAAGCGATGGCAAAGTTCCTCTGTGCGCGCGTAATGCGGGCTATCCTGGCCAAGACGTACGCCACAATAGCGCTAAAGGCGCTCACGACGACAAAGCCTATGGGCACGATTGCCAGCTCGGCAAGTCGTCCAGGGTTGAGCGTGAATGCCACCTTGCTAAAAAGCAGAGCGGGCGTAAAGAAAGACACGTTGATCTTGTTCAATTTCGTCTGCGTCGTCTTGTCGATGACCCCTCTTCGAGCCAAGAAGTATCCTACGACGCTGAGAAGCGCCACTTCGATGATGCTAGAGGCTGTGACCTTGATGAGCGGCCACAAGGCACCGCCTGAGCCTCCAGAACCATCGCCGTCATGCCGGCTCGCGACGTCAACGAAAGGCACCTGGTCGATTTGAAATGCGGACAAGGGCAATTGCGTGAAGCTGCTGGGAGCGAGGACGGTTGATGCTTTGGCGGCCTGCGCTTCAGGCAGAAGAACCGTATTGAGCACAGCGGCAAGCCGCGTTCCTGCCATTGCAAATTGGCGCTGCAGCACGAGGTCTCTGCGTGCGAAGGAGGTGCAGTCAGCAACAAGGAGCGGAGGCGGCGCAGAGACGAATAGGGCGATGCTCACCTGTCCACCTTGCCAGCATAGTCATCACCATCGAGCTCTGGGCGCTCCTCGCTGCCTGGGATAGGCACTGGGCTGGCGAAGCCATACTTGCAAACCAGAGGATGAAGAGGTTTGGTCCAAGAATATGGGCACAAGGGCTGGCTAGAGTCGTCAGGGTCGTCTTTGGGGGCCAAGGACTGCGAAGCCCTTGCTTGCGCAGCTATGCTGGCGGGCAGGGGCAACAGTCCGGCCACATTCTTGAATGCTTTCGTGGTGTGAGGTAGGAGGGTGTCCGGGGAGAGCCATGTATGCGCCGCACCTTGACCCGGTATGTGCTCTGCTCTACTCGATCGACTTGCAGAAGTGGGGCACTTAGACCATTCTTCCGCGTCTTCCCACCAGGCCTGCTTGCCTCCCTCGAGCGTCTGTCCGAGACCTTCCTGCAAGATCCAGCGTATGTACGCGTCGTACGGTCTGTGTTGGAGGGCTGACTCGATGCGCGCGGATCGGAGGGGCGAGGTATGATTGGACAGGGCACGAATCTGACGATTGAGCATCAAGCTGTCCCACACCGTATGGAGCTTGGCAGCTCGACCTTCAAAGTGCACCCAAATGTCGTTACCTCCTCGAGCTCTTCCCGTCAAATGAAGCGGTTGGTGCATGTCGCCCAAGAGATGAACCACCATCCGCAGAGCCATATCCCTCTCCCACTTCCTTTCCTCTTCCGTCAGACCCGCATGATCTGCAGTGCCCGGAACCAATTCGTTTAGCCTTCGTGTGTAGTTTGTAGCTGCTGTCAAAACATTGTCGCTGCTCGTCCATCCTCCATCCTCGCCATAGGTGCAATGCGTTGGAGGTGCGTCGTTGAGCGGGTTGACATAATGCAACTTGGAAGCCCAGGGGTATCTGTTGCGCACCGTGTCTGCCCAAGAAGACACAGCTCCCAGGTGACAGCTGCGCGCGGTGCCAAGCAGAAGGGGGGCCCATTGAGTCGCTTGCATCGCTCTCCGTCCCTGCAGAGTGTACTCACTGTTTGTGCGGTGCACCCTCTCGTGGCCACTCGCTTCGATACGCTGACCATTCTGGCAGGATTTCGCAGAGGTAAGATCTGACGTCTGGATGGAGCATGCTCTGCGCTATCGTAGCTACGATGGAATGTCCAACCGCGCCCCACGCCTCGACGGAAGTCGATAGCAGGGACACGGTGGCTAGGGCAGCCAGGAGGCTGAAGACTCGCATATCGATGATCGCTCGGGCCGTACTGGGAGAGACTGGGCAATGAGCGGCGTTGGACGAAATCTATGAGCCTGAATGAAAGGTTGATGCGATGATGTGCGACCTTTTGCGTCCGAAGGGTGTTGTGGAGGTCAAGCGCGCGCGCGTCTAACCAAGCCGAGCTCGAATCACGCGACACGTCAATAGAGCACGAGGGTCAAGCCAACGAAGGGGGTGAAGGAGAGATTAGGCAACAGTCACGAGTGTCGTGAGGCGGAGACCAGGTATCGTCAGAAGCGAGAAGCAGAAGAGGCTTGCTGCAACATTCACGATCCGTGATTCACTCACTCGTTGTAATTTGGCAAATAAGGCGCGAGGGCAGATAACAAAAAGCATCGGCAGCAGCAGCTACTGTATATACAGCAGCGTTTACCTTGCTGCTGGGAAGGTGCATGCCGCTCTCACCGTGACTGCATGCAGCCAAAGCGTGAAGAGTGGCGGCACAGCAGAAGCCCGCGCTGGAGCATGATCCTATGCATCCGTGCGCTCCATCACATATATCGCCGCCATTGGGCTGCTGCTGCTGCTGCTGCTGCTGCTGCTAAGCCGCCGCTTCCGTATAGCCGCTTCAAATTCAAAAGATTAAACATTGATAGGTCTTGGCATCATCTCGCGGGCCTCACACGCTCGGAGCTGCTGAGCTGAGCTGAGCTGAGCCGACCCTGAATCGGCGCGGCATGACAAGCGTCAGCCCGGCAGCGCAGGACCTCTTACAGAAGGTCCACATCGCTCGTCCGCCATGTTCCCTTGACAGCTGTATAGGCATAGGATAGGCATAGAGCTGGATGCAGCAGTAGAATTGTGGTTGGGTGCCGAGACTTGAGCCTGTTCGCGATTTGAGATAGCTTCAAGTGGCTGGCTGAGCATCCACGAGACACGACACGATCCGCCGAGTCGTCAGTGGCTGCATATGACGCGGCCCGCTCGCTTCCCTCAGCATCAGCAAAATCACGAGATGATGTCTCGAGACGGAGGGGAGGGATCAGCGAGGGTGCAGCAAGCCATTCATGTGATTCGCACGGGTGCAAGCAGCAAGCATCGACCATCTCACCAGCTGTGCAGCAGCTAGCACTACTCTACGTGTACGATGTGTTCCGCTTGCATGGGCAGCAATCGACGTCCGTGTGTATAGATAGGGACGGGCGATGCTGATGAGGTGCGCGGTCATCGCGAAATGACGACTTTCGATGCGCGCGCCGAGTTGCTCGATCTGGATCGTGCGTACGGTATGTGTCGCTTAGCGCTCGTTGTACTCTCACTACTGCTGCTGGTGACTCAGGACTGGGTGCACCGCGGTGGCTGCAGTTCAGAGAAAGTCGCGCGCGCACAAGTAATCGAGCATGACATTCACAATCACCAATCACGAATCCGCACACCAAAGACGCCAGCCATCACTCCCAATCAACATCTCATCAGGCTCATATCTTTGACTCTCACTCACACGCAAGACTTGACTCATCACTGTCTCTCTCACCGATCTGTCTGGTCTCGTCTGGTCTCGCTTCGTCTCGCCGCGTCTCACGTGTATGCGCGTAGACTCTCGCTACTTTTGACTCTAGCTGCCTCCTTTCAGCAGCCACACGCATCGGTGCCTTGCCCATAAGTCCGTCCTTGTCGCGCATCCAACTACGGCATTTGCGGGGACAATCGGCACGCCTCTGGCCATTTGGTCTGCTTTAAAGGCATAGGCTTGAATATCGTACCTTTTCGGCTGTCTTTCACGCCCGGGCAGCTCCGCTCTTACCCGCTCCTGATCGATATCGCACAAGCGTTCCAACCAACAGCTCCGACGCTCGCTCGCGTCTATCGTGTCGAGCAAGAACAGGACATTGTCCAGGACTCTTTATGCCTGCAGCGTAACCACGCTTCTGAACCTTTCATCACGACGTCCATTGCCCTTGTGCATCCTCCTGCTCCTGCTCGTGCAAGATGCAAGCAGTGTCCAAGCTAATCTTTGGTCCGACACAAGAAGAGCGAGTCAAGTCGGTCCAAGCCCAGTTGCGTTCCGAACAAAGAGCGTTGGATCGAGAAGTGCGACAGATAGATGCGGCTTCCTCCAAAGCCAAGATGGAGGTGAAAAAGTTGGCAAAAAAGGGAGATACGAAGAATGCTAGGATATTGGCTAGAGAGATTGTTAGGAGTCGGAAACAAAAGGATAGATTGATCACGAGTAAAGCTCAATTGAATAGCATTAACATGCAATTGGGACATCAGTTGGGTGAGTCGCGCCCCTAGCTTGCATGCCTTTGAGCGCAGTGTGGATGGCAGTGTCGCACTCGGACCGATGCTCATTCGTCTCATCTCGACCCACACAGCCATGTACAAAGTGACGGGCAGCATGCAAAAGAGCACAGAGATCATGAAGATGTCCAATCAGCTGGTCAAACTTCCCGAAGTGTCCAAAGTGATGAGGGAGATGAGCGCAGAAATGACAAAGGTGAGCGATCATTTCCGCTTTTTCAGCGATTCATCCAGTGTTGCGCTTGTCTGGCTCACATTGCCCCTCGCCATCCGCACAGGCTGGAATCATGGAAGAGATTTTGGAGGATACGCTCGACTCTTCCGTGCTAGGCGAGGAAGATGACCTGGAAGAGGAAGCTACGGGCGAAGTGGACAAGGTGTTGTTCGAGTTGACGGATGGCAAATTGGGTCAGGCTGCTGGCACGGAGAATCTGCCAGATCTCGTCGCACCAAAAGCTGCAGAGGTGCACGAGGATGAGGAAAAGGAACAGGAAAATCTGGAAAGGATGCAAGCTGCTCTGGATGGCCTTTTGAGAGGATGAGAGGTGATAGCTGCTACCTGAGCCGCAGCGCCTCTAGCCACGTAGTCAAGACTACATTGCGCACTCGATCTCGTCACGTCTCCGACTGTCCTTGCGACCGCTCACGCTCGGGCGGTGGACCCGAGCGAGCGAGCCGCTAGACCTGTCTAGAGTCCCGCAAGTATCAAGGCACCCGACAAACACCACCACACGACCCACCATCACAGTCACGCACCTCAGACATGTACAATTAGGACCAGAGAGGCATATGAGCGATGTATGCATTGTTGGCATCGAGTACAGCTACATGAGCAATGCGAGGAGCCGAGGAGAGGAAGTGGGCAGGCAGTAGCGATCGAGGTCAGACTTGCGCAGGCTTGACGATAAGAGTGATGATGGCGCCGGTGTAGAAGATTTCGTGCACCTGCACGTCCAGCACGGTGCCGATGGGTAAGGGCGGCGTGGTCCTATCCCAAAGCATCTCGGCAGGCAATCCAAGATCGGTCAACTGCACCCTGATTCGAGCGTCATGTCTGACCCTACTGAATCTCAGATCGGCCAAAGAGACCACTGCCGGCTGAGGTTTCAATAGTGCAGCTTCTACCTCTGACAATTCAGCCCCTCTGCGTCTCTTTTGCAATATGCGGTGCAGCTTCATGCACGCCCAAAATTGATTGATGCTCCTTTCGTTCGCCGACATTCTTTGTTCCATGAATTTGAACCTGGGCAATTCGCCTTGCAGCTCTTCCACGTTCCACCTCGGTTTGGCACCTCGAAGCGCAGACTTGATCTGCCAGTGCGTGATCAGATCGACATACCTACGAAGTGGAGAGGTACCTCTAGAGTAGCCTCCTTTGGTGAGTGCATCTCTCACTCCCTTCGTACCGTCGGCCGTGATGCCAAGGGCAAAGTGAGGCACGGGAATGGTGGATGCGTACCCCGTGCTGACCCGAATATCGCTAGTCAAGAAATCCACTTGATTGATCCTTCCCATTTCGTCCCTCCTGCGCAAGATGCGCGACACGTCGGCTGCGGAGGGAGAGCTTTGTCCTCGATAGATGACTGGCACATTCAGATCAGAGGCTACAGTACCTGCTACCCTGCCGGCCAGTATCATCGCTTCGGCCACCATCTCTTGAGCTATGCCAGTAAAATGGTTCGACTCTCGCGAAGCTGCAGAATGCATCTTGAGATCAA
Organism: Ceraceosorus bombacis; assembly: GCA_900000165.1. Lineage (NCBI taxonomy): Eukaryota > Fungi > Basidiomycota > Exobasidiomycetes > Ceraceosorales > Ceraceosoraceae > Ceraceosorus > Ceraceosorus bombacis. The sequence continues at coordinate 105,938 of CCYA01000253.1, forward strand.
TCGATGGGAAGCCTTCGTAGACGTTGAGCGTTGAAGCAGCGTCTGTCGAGGAGTGCAGCGGCAAGGGCATAGGCTCCACCTTGACTTCGACGTTCGTTCTCGAAGCGAAAAAGGCGCCATCCTCGACTCGGCGCAGCATCAACGACTGAGTCACTTTGTGCAGCTGTCGCACCGTCTCTGCGTGCCCTGCAAGGCTTGGAGAAGAAGCGCCTTCTCTTCCTCCTAGTATCCTACCAATTTCTTCGTACGTAGTCACCTTGACGTTCTTGATCAAAGATGGTCTCACTTTGTAGTCGTGCACTCTGCCCCTCTCGTCGACTTTGGCGCTGTAACTCAACACTCTGAGACCTTCATCCTGCCTCCTCTTAGCCTCTGTCTCTTCCAAGCCTGCTGAGCCAAGATGGCTGGCTATGGTGAAAGAGTGAGGCAGCATGGAGATCTGCTGACCGGACAGGTACGTGCTTTCATGTCTTCGCTTGGCTTCAAGAGCGACTGGATCGCTCGAATCTAGAAGAGCCGTTGGGTCGGCTACATGTACATGCATCCAGTGGGTTCCTGGTGATTCGGGTACTTTCTCGATCGAAACACCGTCATCTAGCTCGAAAGCCATCGCATCATCGATGACGAACACTTCCAGCTGGCCAAAGTCGTGTCTCTGAGTCTCCGCTTCCGCAGCCGTGAGCCGCACCTTGGTCGAAGCTGCGGTGGACTTGTCTGCAGCAAACAACGTCTTGTAGTAAGGATCGAGATCCAACGTAGTCTGCCAAGGTGCCAGAGCTCCGAGTCGAATCAAGAGGTGGTGCGTGACGGCGTGTTGCAAGTCAGTCGAGCTATCGATCACATCGCTGCCCCTTCCTTCGAGGAAAGGCGGCACTTCAGATGGTTCACCCTGAAGCGTGGGTCTGACTGCAAAGTCCAGACCACATCCCTTCACAATCTGCGACGCAAGTGCGGCGTAGTCGTTGCCTTGGAGAGCACTCGTGCGCCGCGTGCCAAGCATGGTCTTGAGGAAGGTGATTATCGTCGCGTCATCCTTGTTCCATTCCACTCCCGGCCCATCGCGATTTTGCAGTGTGACGGCGCGGGGTGCGCCCTCTTCAAAGGACACATTCCGCTTGCTTCTCCAATCCAAGACCTTCTTGGCTTTGGAGCAAAAGGTTTCGATAATGCTCCGACCAGCTGAGCCAGGCGGGGAGCGCACCCAGCTCTTGACGAGCTCCATCGAGGTGCGCTCTTCAGGTAACCGACCGGCATACAGCAGGGTCTGCAGATACGCAAAGGTATCGGGCAAGAAAGCGTGTGTATGCTGGAAAAGGAGCTGATGAACTGCTAAGACGGTGATGGCCCTCAAGCCCGGATCTTCAACCTCCAACTCCTGCTTCTTTTCCAGAACGTATGGATTCTTCCCAGCCTCAGCCTGCGCCTGAAGCGCTCTTCTCATTCGCACCCTGGAAAGCGGCTTGGTGATGACTCTATTGATCTTGGGAGCATTCGACGAGGCGATCGCATAGAGGGCCTCATCTATGTCCGAAGCGACCTCTTCGGCTGAGAATGTCCCGCCTTCCTCGCGCAGGGCATCAGGATCTGAAAGGCAACGTCGGGCGACGACTGGCGCGAGCCTCTTCTTCTCTTCCTCTAAAATATGGGCAAAAACTCTGAGATCTCTAGTGATTCGATTTCTGGCACTGAATCGGTCTTCGTCGAACGGCTCCTCAAACGGATTGATGGGATGCTTGGCCCGGTCTGTTGTCGATGTTGCTGCTGCTTCTGAGCCCTGCAGATCTGTTTCGAACGAAACAGCATTGCCTTGCTCTTTGAGGATGCGCAGATGGTCGTCAAATGTCTGTGCCGCCGGAGCATCTACAGAGTCATTCGTAAAGTACTTCGCCTCGGTGGGCGTCGCTCTGGCTGCCAAATCACGGTTGAAGAAGTCTGGAATTCTGAACATGAGTTCTGACGAGGATGCCAGGTAGACTGAACCTTTCGACGTCAACAACGCCTTGTTGTTTCTCGCGATAAGGGTGTCTCCTCGAGACCTTTCGCCGGTGCTACGATAGTCCTCATCACCCGTCGCCTCTGGCATTGGCAAGATGGCACACAGCTCCGGCGACCCGCTCTCGCCCTTCCTCCACTCCACCACATCTCCCGGTCGAGCATCCACACTGGCAGCCCCCACGCTCGGCGTCTCGAACAGCATGGCCCTGATGCGCTTCTTGAGTCTTTCGATGCTCGATTTGGCCTCGCTATCTCGCAACGACTTGGCGTGCACCTCAGCCTTACTTTCTTCGGGAAGCGGCGTCTTGCCTGCGCTCCGAACGCCAAATTGGAATCTGGGCTGTGGGCGTCCAACAAGAGTGCCAGGCGCTTTGGAGTCAGAGTTGGAACGTCCGTCATTTCCAAAGAGGTCATGCGTAGCTTTGGAGCTGCCTTCGATACTTGTCGCGTCTTCCGCATCATCTGCTGGAGAGGTATGCCCCGCATTGTCTCCGTCTGGAGGGGCCATTCGCTTGTCTGCAAGCCTTGCGACACCATAGAATAGCGCATCCTTATTTCTCTCTGCCTGCTCCGTTTCTGATCTTTTCCTAGCCAGCCGCGCTTCACGTGCACGGTCGATCTCCGTCCACCGAGCCTTTTCCTCGAGTATTGTGGCATTCTTTTGCCTTGACCTTTCCCTGTACATCATGGCCTTTTCGGACACCGCTGGTCTGGGCGGCACGAGATCCTGAAACTTGTTCCTAGCTTGCGTCTTTTTTATGTAGCCAGACTCCTTGGCGGACATGTCGCTTGGATCGTATGCTAGCTGTCTGAAACGTCCATTGATTCGCAGGGAAGACGAGGTGTGCATGCATGAGGTGCTCGAGCAGCCTATAGCTGTGTACATTTGGCCAGTCGCCGCGTCAACCCGAGACCGGGCAATGGAAGACGACGCGAGGGTGCCGGACCGTGACGGCCCCGCCATCGTGCTTGGAGGCCGCCTCAGCTTGATTGCGTGCATCATTGCGCTTGTACGGGGGTGTCCAGCCGCCGAAAGCGAAGAGGATGGAGGTGACATGACTAGTCAGCGCTCAGCTCCAAGGTACTTGGTCAGCGTGCTGCCGCAAGAATTGCCCTTCTCCTCGATTACGAACCAAAAGAAAAAGCCGCCCAGATGTGAAGCACGTGACGGCCACGCTTTCAGCTGGCTGCATGATGGTCACGTGCGCGCCGCGCCGCCCGTACATCGTCAGCCTGTCTGCGTGCGCCCGCGAAGGTGACCGTGAAGCCGGCACGCGATGAGCTTCGCGACGTGCGGTCACGAGTCAGCTTGTTACCTTGACTCATGACTGTACGGTGACTCTTCTATGTGCCTGCGCCTCCCTATACACCCGGAGTCGTGATCGACGACGCTCGCGTTCAGCATCTCAAAGACGGCCTTCGTTGCATGTTCCATTCTGCAGAGAGCCTGGCTACTATCACAAGTACAGAAACGCGATCATCAGCGGCCTTTGAGTGCGTGCTGGAAGGCCGTCCACCACTCGAAACACTGCCCTACCTCGTTCCATGGCGAGAGTTGTACCATCGAGGAGAATCTCGCTTCGAACTGCACGAAGCCTCGCTCATCAACCTTCTTGTCTCTCGAGGAGGCAGCGACCATGAATAGAAATTCATCCCACGATGCTCCGGCCAAGCTGCTCTCGCGTCGTAAGGGCGCCGCGCCTGTAAGCACCACGCCCAAATCCACATTCTCGAACCAATCAGCGGTGTTCAATTCGACTGGCGAAGCGGCATCCTTCCCTTCGGCAGCTGCTTCGACCAGCACAAATGGTACAAATGCGCCTAGTGCGTTTGGGAACCCGTCATGGAAGCCAGCTGCATCCACCACGTCCGCAAGTCGTCCCATCGGTGCGGCGTTCGCAGCAGCCGAATCATCCGCAAGCTCGTCAGCCATGCCTTCGTATCTTTTCGCTCCCGGCGCCGGTGATCCGGACCCGCCCTCTTCTTCTCCTGCGCCTTCTATCGGTCAACAAGGGAGTGGACTGGGTCGCTTCATGCGCTCGAGGGAGTCTCCTGGTCCTTCGACCATATCGGGCCAGAGGAATGCGCTGGGAGGAATGGTCGAGACGGATGCTGAGCGCAAGAAGCGATTCGACAAGGATACTGTGGGAAGCGCGATCCGGTTCCAAGAGGTGAGCATCGCGTGCCTGCACAGCCCTCCTTTCCTTGACCACGACTGACAAGCCCGCTCTATGCTCGTCGTAGCTCAAGGAGCAGCGCGAAGCGATGAGGGAACGGTACATTCGTCAAGGCGTCTTGCCAGATGATACGAAAGCACAGAATCTGGCTGCGACTCAAACTTTGCGTGGCACATGCATGGAGATGTGCTCAGAGTTTGAGCGTGTAGAGAGGGAAGTTCAAAAGGAAGCTGACCCACCCGAGCTTGTGAGTCCCTGTTATGCCTTCGTACCGCCGCATTAGGTGTCACACACGTTGACAACTTCTCGCGCACACTCTGGCCAGTATCCGGGTACGGAAAAGATAGATCCGAGGCTTGCAGTCAAGATCTATCGCAGACCGGCAGCTGGCCGCGAACTTCCTCTGCCCGACGATGTTCGTCCTCCGGCCGTGCTTCGGGTGCGTGCGAATGTTGCTTCTCATCTTGCACTATCTTGGCACGATCGGCTCACTACGTTTCCCGCATACACTTGCAGCGCACGCTCGACTACTTGTTCCACACCTTGCTTCCCACAGATCCGTCTTCTACCGAATTTGCCCAAGTCCAAGGTTTCATCTGGAACCGAACACGAGCTGTGCGACAAGACTTTATCGTTCAGGGTCAAGGCGGACCTATGACCATCGAATGCCACGAGCGAATCGCACGCTACCACATTCTGTGTCTACATTGGAAGGGTGGTCGAGGTGCGGAGGAATGGAGCGAACAGCAGGAGATGGAACAACTTCGAAAAAGTGAGTGCCATGGGCCGACCAATATGGGAACCCTGCCGCGACACGATCGCTGATTTTGCTTCATTCTGCTCCTCATCACAGCTATCCGAAGTCTGTCCGAATTTTATGCCGATCTTCGAGCGCTGACAGGCAAGAGCGCACCCAACGAAGCGGAATTCCGGGCATACGAGCTGTTGCTGCATCACAGAGATCCGGACACTTTGCGAGAGATCGAAAGACTGCCCCCCATCATCTTCGACTCGCCTACTCTGCAAACGGCATTGCGGCTGCGAGGCCTTGCTCAGGGCGCGGGCCCCGACAAACCGAGGGATGGCAGTGAAGGCTCGCTCAATCTGTGGACTCGTTTCTTTGCGGAGACAAAGAAAGCACGAGTCCCCTACCTGCTGGCTTGCTTGGCCGAGACTATCATCCCGACGGTCCGAGCGGGCGCTCTGCGAGCGATGTCCTCGGCATACATGGCACAACATCCACCGTTGCCCGTGCAAGACCTGACCAACGACCTCTCATTCGACAGTCAGGAAGAGGCTTTAGAATTTGCCAGGAATCGGGGCATTGGCGAGCAATGGACGACGGAAGAATCAGGCAAAAAGACGCTAGCTGTGCGGATCGACAACAAGACGGAACGAGCATTGGGTGAGCATGATGTCAAAGGAGCTCATAAAGTGTGGACTAATCGCTATCTGATGACGGCTGATTGCTCTTTGATGACGTATTGCACAGTGTCGGATGTACAGCTCGAGCGTAGTAAAGCAGTCCCCTTCTCTCAAATCGTAGTGGAGAGCAAACGCCAGCGCTGGAGCTGCCGCGACATTATCGATGGAGTTGCGTCAGGTGCGACTCCACTTCTCAACCACGATGGCGGACAGCCACTGCCTGCGCCTTTTCACCCTGCTCGTCAACCATCCGCAGCACCATCGGTACCTTCGAGGCAGTCAGCGACGCCGGTGACGGATCACTGGAACGCGCCTACCTCACGCAAGGCTGCACTACCACCGCCTGTGATCTCAAGACCAGTGCAGCCCTATTCTGCGCCTGTAGCGGCTCCTTCTGCGTTCGACAATTCATCATCAGGAAGCATCTGGGGTGCGTCTCAACTGCAGTCTCGTTTGGGAGGGGTTCAAACAGATCTGGGGCCTCTAGCATCGCAAAGTCAATTCGGATCGGCACCTACCCCTCTCAGAGCTTCCACATCAGCTGCTGCAAGATCGTCAGCACATCCTTACACCAAACCATCTTCCTCTTCCTCCTCTTTCTCGTTTCCGTCTAATACTTCTTCCATCACTGCCCCCTTCTCCACAGCCCCAGGAAACGCAACTTCAACAACGATGGGCCAGTCTACCAAAACAGCTAGTAGTGCGTCGATACCGTCTGCCTTCCCAGCACCTGCTGCTGCTGCTGTATTCGCCAGTGCTGCATCTCTGCGCGCTGCAAAGTTGCCGAGCGGGGTTGCTACTGCGGCCGTTGTGCCACAAGCATCAAACGCGCAGGCCGTGAGCGGGAAGAGGCGAAAGGCATCCGATCCTTTCGTCTCCTCCTCTCCTCCAAGCTCTCCTTCGCACGGCAAGCAGCGAGAGGCATCCAACATGCAAAGTGCAAGAGCTGACGTTGCTCCTCTGCCCGTCGTACGCTCGCTCAGGGAAGAAAAAGGGCAAGCATGCGCCGCGCTAGATGCGAGATCACCCTCTGGTCGGCGAGAGTGCATTCAATTTGCAGCCGAAACGCTGTTTGACCGTGCGTTGGATGAGGTGCTGAGCTCGGACCTCGACCTCGACGAGCTAGCTCAGCAAGGTGCTGCGGACGCGTTCAGAGACTGGAACATTGCTCAGAATGCTTGGGATCTCTGGCTCGGTCGCCACGACTCTGTGGTGGAAATGGCAAAACAAGCAGAACGACTGGAAGCGGTGCGCGCAAAGCTGCGGAGCAGCCGTTTGGGACACAGTGGGGCAGATGCTGATGCTGATATGACGGATAAGGCAAGGTTGAGCAGTAGACATCTTCTGGGGGATCGCCATGCTCCTAGGCAGCAGGAACAGGACTTGGAAAGATTGTCACCGGTAACGATAAGGGCTGGCAAAAAGGACGACGACACGATCAGTGATTGCTTGGTCGTAGCCCAGGCGGACAGAGAAGACCTGTGGGAGCCCGGCACATTCTTTGACATCGTCGCCACATATGTGGAAGCCATCACGACCCCGGCACTTGGGCGATGGCGGAGCGTGCTAGTCACGCAAATGGCCGACTCGGCGTCGGAGTGGTTGGTTAGGAAGCTCATGTTGCCAGACAATTTGGATCCGTCGATCTCTCAGACGATCCTTTCCGACAGCTCCGAAACGCAGGTAGAACTTGCGCACACAACTTTGCCCCCAAAACCTGCCGTCATCGCCTCGCGCGACGTGGCGCTAGTCATCTTCGCGAGCTCATCTGCAGAGACGCAGAGTGACGAAGCTGCACTCGAGGTCCTTGAAGGGGCACTTGTCAATGCGCGAGGACGCTTTGCGCCTCACTTGCTCATGCTCAGGTGGGGCAGTGCTGCCCCTTCTGTAGCTGAAATGCAGCCGGCTCAGATCAGAAAGCGCGAGGACGCCTTTGGGGCGCGAATCTGGTCAAATGTAGAGGAAATTCGTCTGGAAGGCTCGCTTGAGCAATTGAAAAGTGCTTTCGGGAATGGTCTTGACCAGCTGTTAAAGTTCATCCCTTGGCGCAAACAGTTGGCTAGCCAATCCGATGCCCGAGAAGTGCTCAGCGCTCTCTGGACCCCTCTGGCGGCTGCGGCTCGAGCGACAGATTCCTGCCTCAGGCACTTGCTCGAGGACGAATTGGTCATCGCAGCGACCCCTCGCGTGTCCGCCGAGACAGCGGCCAGGGTCTTGGATCTGCTATGGCATACCATCAACGCCGTCTCTTGCATCGCTTTGAGGCTCTGGGAGGACGATGAGAATGGCACGGAGAACGTCTTGCTAATCGTGCCGAGCGACGTTGCCAGACTCTTACCTGAGGACACACTTCCCCTTCAACTGCTCATAGAGGCAGCGCGAGAGAGTTACGCAGAGCTTGGCATCATGGAAGACGTGACTCTACGTGAGTACGTGACAATGTTCCAAGTTCCGCATGGGCGCTGACCTCCTTTCCACACGCTATGTCTCAGCGTTCTCTGTCGTGCGCTTCGTCGAACAAGTGTTCCAAGGCATCATGGAGAGAATGATTTCGACGTGCGATGACGGAATGTTACGCCCGAAGAATGAGCTTCTTTCAGCCATCAGCCGGGCTGAAGATGTTGCAGCAAAGAGCATCAACGCCATAGCCGCAGAGGATCGCGCATGGACCGATCTCGCGCGGGCCAGGCAAATTTCGGCGAGCGAAGCATCCTCCCTGCAACCCGTCGCCGACAGGCTGATGGAACAGGCAAGTGCGGCGCTGCCATCTGCAATGACCACGTCGAGCAAGCGCTCTCCGTCCGAGTCGGGGTGAGCAGGCACGAAAGGTTCGATAGTGTCCGGACTGCCATGTTTCTGACGTTCAACTTTCTTCCCCGACCATTGCGCAGCTCGAGGTCAAGCGTTGCTAAGCGAGCCAAGATCGTTCGACCATCTCGTGCAAGTCCGACCTTGTCCGGGGCTGCTCCTCGTCATGCCGTCGCCACTTTGCGAGAGCTAATGTCGAATGCGGAGATATTTCTGGAGACCAAGCCGGTCGATGAGTCCTTTGCTTAGCTGCTGCAAACCACACCATGTCCCTGTTGCGCGATGCGGATTGTAATGCTGCAATGGTTGCTCTCATAGTCACCAGTCATTTGTGTATATTTCAATGCCCACTACAAGCCCCGTCCAGTCCCAGACTGCTGCACATCCAACATCTCTCTGTACGCACACAATGACAATTGAGATTGCGACGTTGCGCCTTGTTTTCAAGATGCGCCTGACAAAGTAGGAGCGGATGCGGCAGCCTTGAACGAGTCGGTGCCTAGTCGATCGAAAGATTCTAGGTGCGCTTGTCGGACAAAGGCAAGGTACTGCTTGAGCGAATTACCGTGCATGGAGATAAAGTCCAAGTAAAGCTTGTGCTTCTCATCTGCCACCAAGTTTGGCAAGTTCAGGGCAATCGCAAGATTGCTGAGTGCGAAGATACAAGAGTTGGTCCGATGGTGCGAGTCATGGAGTCAGCTTTCTCTCCTGCCATGGCGTGCAAAGCGCCAAGAGGCGATACTGGTACGTACCCAGGAATGAACTCGGAAGAGTCCAGGAGCATAAAGTGTAGCCTAAAGATGAGCTCCGGAATGTAAATCTTGCGTATGCGAGTCAATTCCAATGCTCTGCGTTCAGCCTGAACATCGACGAGCACCACCTGAATCTTTAGCCAATCCATCTGCAACACCTCTTCCATTTTTTCCTGCGCCATCTCGACGATTTCATAGAGCGCGTGGACGAAAGCGTGCCTCGAAGTCTGTCGCGCATGATCCGACCCCATCGTCGTTGTCCGTTTGTTCCAAACCTCGCTGAACCGGACGTGAGCTTCGTACGCTTCGAAAAATGTCTTCCAATGCAGATGCTCCGTCTTCTCGTCCTCGGCCACTTGCGCATCGTCCAAGACGAAGAGAGCGTGCTCAGGCACATGTTCGAGCACTTGACGAGCCGCATTAACCTTACCAGAGACCAAAAAGAGCCTGAGTAACAAGTTGCTCTGCAAAATGACATCCTCCGAAGTGGACTCGTCGTACGTGAGCCAGTCGATAGCGCGAATGAGACAAATCTCCTCCTCGCTCAAGGGCGCTTCGAGAGGCAAAAGCGGTTGTTCAGGGTCCAAGCCGCTCGGCATCATCTGCACGACACGCCAAAAGAAAGTGACATCCCAATCTCCGCGTCAGTGAGCGCTGCTCGACATTAAGCGGGAGAGACAAGACTCACCGGAATGAGCTCATCGAAGATCATCGCGACCGTCATGCGAGCCACAGCAGCCACGTCGAGATCGTTCTCGCTAGCTCTTGCAAGTGCAGCTCTGCGCTCCTCTTCCGTTGCGGTGATGGGCATAAGCTTGAGGAAATGCGCATAGCTCTGCGTAGCGCTTTCCGGTTCCAAAGCGCTAGCGTACATGGCGACCAAGCTATCCTTCGCGCCGTCCACCTCCAGCACCTCGACATAGGCGCGCAAAATGGAGTTGGCCACCATGTCCGACGGAGGTTTGTCCACCTGCAATCTCCTCAGAAAGAGGACGAGGTGGGCAAAGAATCTGACTAGCCTGGCGTATATCCTCGGATCCGCCGTTTCGCGCATATCCAACAGACGCTGCTCCACATGCATCAAGAACTCGTTGACGTTGTCCAGGATGACTGCTCGTTGCACAACGGCGTACGGGTTGTTTGCTTGTTCATGAACCCCATGCGACTCTGTCTGGGCGAGTACCTCGAAGATTTGTTTCAATTCTCGATTGATCTCGCCCTTGTCTGCTGATCCCATCGTCTCCGTCGTGTTGGCTCGTCGAATGATGGCGAGAGCGTCGGGAACGACGAGTTCGTTGAGCTTCACAGCCCCAACTTGACCGCACGCTTCAGGAAACGTGTCTGTAGCGTCTTGGCTCCACCAGCCTGCCCGTGCATTCAGTCCCTTGTCGACGGCCGCCTCCAATCTAGCGTTGACATAAGCCCACAGATGCGCTTCCCAGCTGCTAGAAACGGCCAGCACAGATTGCAAGTCGCCGCTAAGCGCGCCGTACAGCGCTCTTTCGTGCTCTTCTATGCCGCTCTTGGAAGCCAAAGTGCGACAAACCGCCTTCCACAACAAGCGATTGCGATTTCCAGTAGCTTCCTCTGGCTCGTCCAGCGCTTCTTCGTCGTTGCCGCAACCAGGTCGCCAATGCAGTATCGCACCTCGCAAACTGGCAGCTCTCCAAGGTTGATCCGCTTGTCTGGTCAAATCCAGCGCCTCCAAGAGTCTTCCAGCTCTGACATATTCGAACAGCGCTCGAGTCAACGCTTTTTCGTACGTCGCATCCTCTCGAACTTCTTGAGGGGCATCGGGATCCAAGCTTTGTGTGCGCAAAATCTCGATCTTTTCTTTGTTCAAACGCGAAGCTGGTTTGTTCGATCCTGTGCGCTTTTCTGAGCGAATCTTGTTCCGCGTGTATGGCCTGTAGCCCTTGCGCACCTCCACTACCGACACGGACTCGCCCAGGTATTCGGAGAGCCAGGTTCGGACGAGCTGCACGTGGGTGCAAGGTGATGGGTGAGTGGATTAGCGCCAATTCCAGATCGAGGAGAATGAAGATCCCTGCGATCGGGACGCACCTCGAGCTCTGCGAGACCGGGACTCTGGGCCAAGAGTCTCTGCACCGAGCTGAGCGGCGTTTCGTAGGGATGGGAGCTGGAGCCTTGAGAAGCTTGCAGCTCGGCAGCTGGCTGTCTCGACAAGCGATCGCTGAGCAGCGGCACGTGTGTGTGGGATCAGTGCCAAGCTCGTCCATGTGCGCCAACTTACCATCACAAGTACTCACTGGTACAGCCTAGCGATGAGCTGCCAAGTCCTGGCTTCTCTGTTCCAAGCATCGATATCTTCCTGATCCAACGCTTCTCCTCCTGTTGCTCCACCCACTTCTTGACCTTCGTGCGCCCCTTCATCCCTTCCCAACAGTCCCACACCCCCTCTGACTTCTTGCTCGGCTCTAGCGCTGTCAGCTCTTCCTTGACAAGATGCGCTGAACCATGCTGCTAGGCCCGTCTTGAGATCCAGCAGTTGAGATCGATCGCTCTCTCGAGAACCTAGAAGAGCATCGGCAAAATCTTGTCGTACGCGATCGTACATTACTGCTTTGTATGGTCCAGGTGCCCAAGATCACATGACCTGGCTGGAGTGAGGGACCCACGACGAGTTCGAATGTTTGCGTGCAAAGAAAGAAGAGGGGGGCGGAAAGGTGAGCAAGCAGTGTTGAGTGTATGTGGAAGGGGCGTGAAGCGCTCGCAAAGCACATCGACCAATCGTGAATCATTCTTGATTGCGGCTCACACCTCGTGACCCCGCGGTGACAGAAGACACGCACCAACAATATCGCGCGAGCAGCATGGAGGACGCGTCCGCATGCGCATGCGATGCGGTGCGGTGCGGTGCGGTGCGGTGCGGTGCGAGTTTGGTGACGGACCTCCGCAAAGATTCGCAACCAACAGCAGCTCTTGTGCGTACATACAGCCGAACGGTAAATTCACACTCTACGCATCTGAGCTTCTCTCACCCAAAACACCATTCAGCACTCAAGCCAATCTTCCGCTCACTGTCTGGATACTTGGAAGCTACAATATCGGGACAGGTCCTGTCTTGGGAGGAGGAGTAGGGGTCCAACCATCACGCTCACTCGATTGTGCGCGCCTGACAGTCTGGAGAGGACAAGATGGCGAAAAAGTCGAGCAACCCGATGGATGCTGCGCGTGAGTATCGGTCTAAAATGTCAAAACGGTCGCACCGCCAAAGGGCAAGACGGAGGAGCAGGCAGCTGACTGCGCATCCTTTTCTTGCACTCGACACTCGATTCGCAGGCAAAGCAGCGCGCAAACGAGAGTTGGAGAGAAACAAGGCATCTCGACAAAAAGTCAGAGACGAAATAATGATTCGGAAAGATCCGCGTCCTCTACAAGCCGAAGTCCGACGATTGGAGAGATTGAGCTCCACTGGCAATGGCAAGTTGTCTGCTATCGACTCGAACGAGCTCAAGGAGAAAAGGGCAGAGCTGGAAGCAATGTTGAGGTTAAAGGAAGAGTTTGTAGCCAAGCATCCCAACAGCCGTAAACTCGTCTTTCCAGGGGAAGAAGAGGAGCGAGCGGAGAAGGAGAGACAGAGGAAGGCTGAAGAGGAGTCTAAAATGGCTGCGGGTGCTGGCAAAGCATCGTCTGGGCCAGCAGGTGGAGGACAGTATGCGGGCATAATCCCGGAAAGAAGCGTCTATTACGATCCAGTGTTCAATCCAACCGGTGCACCTCCTCCTGGAATGCCGTACAGAGAGAAACGTGAGTGGCATGTTGGTGATCCATCCACTCGCTCCTGTTTGACAGTGCATTGCCCTTGGCGCCGCTCCTCTGCGTCTTACCAGCGCCTGATCAGTGGCCTGCACCCCCGCTACCCTCGTCGCCACCACCAAGCTGGCCAACAACTTTTGACACCAGGTTCGAAGCGCAAGCAGGCGAGGAGAAAGCCGACGTGCTGTCTGGTGATGAAGTCGGCACCTCAAATTCGGATACAGACTCCGACTCGAATTCGGACGAAGATGGGATTCAGCTTCCCGAAGGTCCTCCACCTTTACCTCCAGCTGCCGACGTCGAGGTCAAAGAGGAGAGCGAAGAGGATGACGACGATGATGACGACGGGATCGTCATGCCCTCTGGTCCGCCTCCTCCCAAAGTCGGATCGAACGTCCCAGCTGGGCCTACTCAAATGCACTACACCGGTCCGCCACCTGGCTTCGGCACGCACTCGGGCACAGACATGCCTCTGGCCGCTCCCAATTGGACAAGCCACGGTCCAATGTCCGGTCCAGGACCTTTTCCAGCAGGGCTTAGTGACCAGATGAGGCCTCCAACATGGCAGGCTGGGCCGAGCCAATTCAGACCACCGCCTCCAATGCGTCCCTTTCCAAGAGCAGGTGCACCGAGAGGATTTGAAGGATACGCCGCGCATGCAGGCGCGGGCGGAGGCGTACGTGCAGATCCAATGGCCTTGAATGGAGAAGTGAGGCCCACTTATCAAAGCTGGCGCGCACGACCTCGACCTTCCCCTCATACTCTCCATCCTTCTCCATCCGGACCAAATTCCGTGCCAGCAAGAGCTCCGACCGGTCCTTCCGCCTCTTCTGCCGCCGCTTCCCATCATTCCCGGCCACGAGCTCCCGGTCCACCACCAGTGCGACCGCCAACATCCATCTCCGCCGCTCCTCAAATGCGCGATTTCAGAAAAGAAGCTGCAGAATTTGTTCCGCCCGCCTTGGCTCGCAAAAGAGCCGCGCAGAGAGCTCAGGCTGCTAAAGGAGGTCTGCCAGGTATGGTCGATGCTGCACCTGCATCTGGACCCAGAGCAGATCAGCAAGAGGCGACTTCTTCAAAAGATGACACACAAAGGATCGGCCTGATGGACAGGCTCAAACCTCATCTCAATACGAGCCGGGATGCGCAGGAAGCAAGTCCCAGGTCTGGCCAGGCTCCAGGCAGAAGGAAGAAGGATGACGAGTATGAACGATTTTTGGGCGATATTGGGGATCTACTCTGAGCTTCATGCTTGACACTCTTGCGTCAGGCAACAGGAGAGTCATGTGTGCGATGATCGTGCAGGTGCTCGACCAGTACCAGCGCGTCGCGCCCGAACATTGCATCCGGCACCTCTAGCATTCCCATCAATCTTGACGCTGCCTCTTGACGGCGCCACTTCGATCTACAGGCAGCTCACCAAGAGGCTTTCTGCCTCCGCTCCATGCTTGGTGCGGACCAGCCACGAATCCGCCTTGCCGCTCTCGATGCTGCTGGTTGCGCACTTGTTGCTCCGCATACTTTGCGTCTAGCGGCGCAACGACAGGTCGGCCGAAGCCAGTGTTTGGTGCCACATAGGCATGACGCACAGGCTGCCCGTCGGCCCGAGTAGACGTTGAAGAGCGCGCTGCTTCAGGTATCGCGCTACCGTTTGATGGCTCGAGATTCAAGTTGCCCACGCGCGCCGCTGGTCGACCCCTGACGATGGATGTCGCCGCTCTGCGTTGTAGCGAGCGATTTGGAGAGCTTTTTTGAGTAGACATTCCTACTGCTGGCTTCGATGCAGCTGAGCCACCCACAGAGGTCTGTTGGGCGGGACGCTGTCAGAATGGAACATGAAGCAACACGTTAATGACGTGCCCGATACTCACCTCTGCTTGGAACCTCGACGACCCAACGTTGGACTGTGCGCCCACAAAATGACCTTTGCTGGGTGCTCTTCTCATCATCGGACCGCTAGGGTTGCCTGGAGGAGCATTGCTCGCGCCCGCGCCACTGAGTCCGCGTTGATGAGTGGGCAGAAAAGGTCGTCGATCAGGAGACGTGACCGATTCGATTTTTTCCCTCTTGACATCCATAGCTGCTCTGTAGTCTTGCAGACCTGCCACACCGCTGTCATCGCAATCCATACCGTGCGCTCTCTGTGCTTGAATGGACGCGACGCTATAGCGTGCTCGCTGTTCCGACTGCTGCTGCTGCTGCTGCTGCCGCTGCTGTTGCGGCGGCTGGACGGGACGGAAAGGGCCTCGGACCTGGTATGGCTCAGACTGTTCCGCTTCTTCTTCTGCCGCTAATTCCAAGTACATGGCAGCAGCTGCTGCATCGTCGTCCTCCAAATCGCCATACTCGCTCAAGTGATCCCCATCCGCAATGTGATCCATTGCACCGTCCATCGGCACATTTGTGACTTCTGACCATTGAGGTGGAGGACGTTGTTCCAGTCTCTGTTCGGCAAGCGCCACCGCTTCCGACATCTCTGCGTCCCCAACATCGCTCATCATCTGAGCAGTCGTAGGACGACGAAGCTCATCAGGGGCATGTGCTTTGAAAGATTGTCTGGAGGCCGTGCCCATTTCAGAGACATCTTGCTGCATTCGTTGACTTTCCGGAGATTTAATAGGCTTCTGTCCAATAGGCGCCAAACTCTTCGACCGGCGCAAGCGATGGTCTTCCTGCTTTTGCGCTGCAAGGGCTAAGCGCTCGGCACGGCCCTTGTCTGGCGATTCGGATCGCACGCGTGAATCTGCACTGCTGGAGTCGTGTTGCAGAGGCCGCTCGGGTTCGCGCACTGCTCGTTGACGTTGCGGCGCTTCTTGTCTAGGCATTGTCTGTGCGCGAGATAGCGAAGTGGCCTGAGGCGCTGCTGCGCTGATGGGCTTATTGGTGCGGTTAGCCGGCACAGGAGGTGGACCCATAAGTTGCGCAGCACTCCTCGAGCTCTCATTACTCTGATCGATGGGGCTTGCCCTTGCCATTTGTTGCTTGTCATACTCCGCAAAGTATGCTGCTTGTTGTTCGCGAGCCGCTTTGAGCGCTCCGGGATCTGGCGCTCTTTTGAGGTCGCTCATGTCATACGTAGCTGGTGCCGCCTTCTCCTGCTTGGCGAGCTGGTCGGTAAAAGTTCTGTCGTACAGACAATTGCCCACCATCCTGCCAAACGATCTCAGAGCTCGCTTGAACGCATCCGTCGTCGCTTCCTTCCGTGCCTGATGCATTCCGAGTGACGGTTTTTCGTGAGTGCGCCCAACACTTAGCTCTTGCTGGCACCTCAGCATACACGCACCTTTTCGAAAGCTTGCCCCTTGTTTTTGCTTCCTTCCATCGCACCATACCCAACGTCTTCATGGAAGGTCCCATCGCGAAGGGTGATTCTGATGATGCACGACATTCCGATTCTCACTTTCCCATCGTTGTCGACGTCGCAAAAGTCCGTATCCATCCGCACTATGGAGGTAGACCAGCCATTGAAGCCAAACACCTCGTTGGCCAAATCAATGGCTTTCCAGCCCTCTAGGTACGACAGCTTCTTTCCTACAAGATCATGAGTCCTCCCCTAAGTCAACCTGCGAGACATACTGCCAAGCAGTACCACTCACCACCAGTGCCGTAGCCCGCTCGTGTCTGAATATACTCGGGACCGAGTCGCCTGTTGAGGGCGGTCTGCAGCGCCGAAATCTGTCTCAAGCCGTCTACTCCGGGTCGAGGCGGCACACTCTGACTGGCAGGGAAAGGTGATGGCCCATTCTCGCTCCCGCTAGCGCTCGCGAAGCATGCGAGCATGCTCTCCGCCAGCATTCGACCAAGCCAAGTGGCGTCTGCAGGGTTCGGCCCAGCGCCAAAGTTGGTTTCATTCTGAGAGGCGGAAGGTTTGATCGAAGTAGGGCCGTCTTGAGCATCATTGACATGTGCTGAAGGACCTGCTCGGACGTCTCCGGCACCCGTGTGGTCGCACGGTGACATGCTATGTTTTTGTCCGTCGTTCTCGCCAAATTGCCTTTGCGCTGCGAGACCGCCGTAGGGTAGATGAGATGCGACCCTCCCACCGTACAGTGCGGCTGGTCGACTTTTGGCCTCGGCAGAAGCCGCAGCTGCAGCCTTCGCGTGGGATCGTAACTCAGCTTGTCGGCGCTCGTACTGGAAAATGTTGATATCCGAGTGTATGCTAGATTGGTTTGACATGGATGCTGTAGAAGTGCGAGCCTAACGGCGCCTTACGTCGAGGTGCACGTCGTCTTACCGCAGTCTCCGTTTCGGCACGGAGGTGGCGGATGGTATATCTGCTGAGCCGCACTGGAGCGAATTACGTTGTTTGAGCTAAATCGCCATCCGCGGCAATCTGTATTAGGGCGGCAATGTAGGAGACTCGGATTACGGAAAGATGGAATGCAACACACTTTCGCATGTTATTGAAGGTCAAGAGGACGCCGATGTCGAGAAGACATCCGCGCGCAGTCGCGAGTCAAGTGTTGGACCTGAATGCAGGCCAATAGAATGACCTTAGCGGAGCGCTCCATCAGACGCGGCGCGCGCGCCGCGCGTGCTAAGCAGATTTGCACGTGACCCAAACATGCATACCCT
Source organism: Ceraceosorus bombacis (assembly GCA_900000165.1). Classification (NCBI taxonomy): domain Eukaryota; kingdom Fungi; phylum Basidiomycota; class Exobasidiomycetes; order Ceraceosorales; family Ceraceosoraceae; genus Ceraceosorus; species Ceraceosorus bombacis. The sequence goes on from CCYA01000253.1 coordinate 123,453, forward strand.
CTGATGCTTCCCACTTTTTGGCTATGACTCTCGACGTTGACTCCTGACTCCACTACTCGATCAAGTCAAGAGTATGGTAGTCAGCTGTACTATTCAACATTGAATCAGAAATTTCGAATGTTTGAATCTATTGGAGCCGACGAGCTGCTGGTGCAATCACGTGAATCGGTCTCAAGAATCTGATGAATCTGAATCTGAGCCTGAACCAAGGCATCCGCCTGAACCAAGGCATCCCTACATGCAGCGCATTCACGATTCACGGATTACGGATCACGAGGTTGGGCATGATGGATGTGGGGGTCCGATGCACGTCGCTCTTTAGGATTACAGCTCCGGGCGCTGGAGCATACGTGGATTTTCGGTGCAAGGGTCAAAATTGATGAGACTCGCGAATCACGCATATACACCTACTCTGTATATCTATCAAATCGAAAGTCGCGGGCTGAGAGCGGGGTCACGCGATCAGGGGTCGAGTGTCTGCGCCACTAATTTCTATTCAGATTCAAATTCTTGATTGTAAACAAGTCAAAAGCCATATAGCGATCGTGAATTAGCACCTTGCATGGCTCGCATATATGTGATCACGACATCACGAATCAAAATGTGAATAGAGTGGCACATATAGGTACCGTATACCTGGGTCCCACTTCCCCGCATGTAGGGTACGGTATGCTAGCAGCACGGAACCGCGCGGTCTCTACACCGTACGTGATATAGAGCAGCAACGCCCGCTCGAGGCGTGTTGCTCAATCAAATGTACCGCGGTACCGTAGGTACACAGTCTGTGAGTACATACGCGTATAGATATCACGACAACCCGCTCGACGCGGCGGGGGGACGTGATGACGCGTGCGCACGGAGCACATTCGTGATTTCCGTGCGCATGCATGCATGCCGCTGCTATGGTGGCGCTGTACAGTACATGCGCGCGCGCGCGCGCGCGTGGGGTTGACATGTCGTGCCCAGCATACCCGCGCGGCCATCACTCAAGACTACGACTTGTGACTGCGCCTCCACCTGTCCGTTGCATGGGCGCCGTTCAGATACCGTTTATGTCATATAGCCACAGCTAGGGGGCATGGAAGCGTTGCCAGCACCTGCTTGCCGTTCATCACCCTGCGTTGTCCTCCTCCAGGTTGACGTTTCTTGTTGCAAGGCAGAATGTGACTGTACGGTACAGCTGCTGCCTGCTAGCCTGCTGGACAACTACGAATTGCTACAGCACGGTACAGTCACGGAGTGACCGGGCGCAGACAGACTTGATTCTTGACTGAAATTGTAGAGTTGCCTGGCCTGCCTTTCCTGAGGCGTACCGCGTACAGGGATGGCAACACAGCCACAGCCACTCGTCATATCTCGGGTCCAGAGTCAATGATCACGCACCACGGCAGCCGTGATGGCAGCCTGATTCACGATTGTGTCATTTGCGCGTCGCTATGCTGTTCCTCTTGCCCTCTTTGTGATGTGGCAGGGAGTCAGGAGTCGAGTTTGGAGTCATTCGTAGTAGTTGCTAGTGAAGTGAGCGTCACACGCACCCTCGCCTGCCGTGACTTTCCAACTTTAGACTCATACTCACACTCCACTCACATCTGGACAAAGGCCGTTGACAACCGCGCGCTCGGCATTTTGCATTCCACGTCACCACTTGCTCCTGCTGCGAGCAAACAAGAGGTATATCGATCGTGCTTTGACAAAAAGTGAGTCAAAAGGCCCGTCGCGAGCGGCTTGTTTGCGTGGTTCGCACACGGCGGACCCTTGCTCAGCGCATCCACACTCACCACTCCTCGATCAGATTCGAAGACAGCACGCTACCCCTACTCAGACCAGACCACCATAGCTGTCCCCCACAAGCCACTACTCGAACATCCATCCCGTGGTGACAAGACTTGCTGATTCACAAAAGTCGGCAAGGCACACGTTCCCAGTATCCGCTCGACGACCTTGCTTCAAGAAGCACCCCCGCGGTAGTCATGTCTGCTTCACCCATGACCATTTCAGCTCGGCGTCCGAGTCCGGCGACGAATCATGAGACTCGAGGCGGTGCTGCTAGTCTGAGCTCTGCCTCTGCTCGCGCTCCAAGAGGCGCTGATTTGTATGGCACCACACCAGGAGGGTGAGTCGCTTGCGTTCGCCGAGACTGCCGTCGGTGCAGCATTGGGTGCAAAAATCTTCGGGCGAGAATCGCGGGAATGGGAGGGGGGTGGGGGTGGGGGCAGCCGGACCGCGTGCAGCAAACGGAGCAGCACGCACACGCTCGATCCTCGCATCGAGGGGCTGGCGGAACAGTGAGACATTCAAGTGTCTAGCAATTCGCGCCAATCTCACCAGCATTCTTCGCACTCCCTGCTTTCGCTTCATTGCAGCTCTCGTCTAGTGTACTCGCGCGAGCAACTACTACAGCTAGCTTCTTCTCCCCTCTCGGCCAGCCCGCCAAAGGGTCTAGGTCCCAACGGCATTCCAGCTGAAATCTCTCGTTCGCCCGAAAAGTCCTACTACACTTACGGTTCCAGCTACGGCTCTCAGGCGGGACAAGTTGATCGGGCTTCTGTGATAGAGACGAACGGAACAGGAACCATCGACTCCGGCTCGGGCGCAGTAAGGTCGATCTTTGGACGCACGCCCGAGAATTTCGATGTCTCCTCCAGCAAAAGGGCGCACCAGAATCACAGTCACAGTGCGCAAGTAGCGTCGACGACGTTTAGAAGCTCCACCGCTCCTGGCTCTTCTTTCGCTACTGCAGCGACGGGCGCAGGGCAAGACCATACGAACAAAGGTGGGGCGATCAGAGGTTTCGCACCTTCTTCCCCAAGCGCCATCAGAACGCGTTCCCCGTCCACCTCCTTCAACATCAACACTACCAGTCCGAGCAGCAATGCGGCAGCTGGAAGTCCCATCACTGCCAGGTCTGGCGCTCCTCGGTCTCCAGGTTCAGCCTTTACCTTTTCGGGTCCTGTCAGTCCTACACAAAACACCTCCTCAGCCAGCAGCAGCAAAGCAGGCGGAGCAAGAACAGGACATGGTCGACCGCGCGATAGTTCTAGCGCCTCGCCGTCTCGTGAGAAAGGCACCGTCATTGACTCTGCCACCCCCGCCGCCGCTGCTGCTCGTGAGACCAACACCCACAATGACGAGCACTTCCACATGGACCTCTAGAATGCTCGAAAGAACATCTGTTCCATCGTCTGAATGTCGGGGGGCCCAAATTACGCGACAGTCCATGATTGGAACTGGGGACCCGCGTTTGCAAGGCAAAGCTGACGGAACTTTCGTACACTCGTCCGATCAATCAATGTATTGTCCTTAGACCGGTGACTGCGTGGTCGAAGAGCGGGAGGAAGTCTGGACTGATGTAAGCCGATGTGTGTACCGGTGATGCTGTTGTGCTATTCAAGAAGCCGTTGCGCCCGACTTCAAAGCTTGCCAACGAATAGATCGTCTTGAAAAAGATGCACGCTCCAGGTCGGAATGCAAGTGACATATCGGGACCATGGCAGGACTGCAGACGTATGAGCAAAGCCAAGAGATGGACGAGGTGAGTCAAGGGTGTTGCGATTGGGCCGGAGCATCGAGGCAGGCGAGCGATCCGCCATTTGTGCCTCAAACTCACCGTCCATGTGCGCACTGAAACGGGAAGCGCGTCGAGGCGAGCTGTTGCAGCATTCTTTCGCACTGCTCTTTCTGCAGCGCGTCATTGAACACTGTTCACCGAAGAATGTCTCACGGCGCTTCAGCTCAACAATCGTGGCAGAGACGCGTCGAGCCGTCCGCTACCGAAGCAGAGCTGATTGAGAGCAACTCACTAATCGCACCTCGACAAGCCTTGCTAGCGATCATCTCCAAGATTCGAGGAGGCAAATGTCGAAGTCCAGTCAACCACGCCTCTTCCTCTTCCTCTTGGTCCTCTTCCTCCCCGCCCTCGCGCCTCGCACCACTCCTCTCATCTCTGACCGCTCTTTTGCGCCCCAACAGATGCTTGGCCCTATTCAACCTCTCTGCACCTCCTTCTTCAATCCAGTCCACCAGATCTTCCAAAGCAGCCGACAGCGTATTCAGGTCCGTCAAACGATCCTTTAGAAGGCTTGGCAGCGTGCGTATGATCAATGTGGATCCTGATGGAGCTCGACTCTCTCTCACGATTCGCGACGGCTCATCCGTCGGTCCGCGTGCAGTCGAAACAGTTCCCGCGCCAAAGCCGAAGCCCAAGCTTTCCAGAACTTGTACAGACGTAGAGTCCTCGCAGAGACTAGCGACGCTGCGGCTAGGCAAGCGCATCTCGTGCGCTTTCGGCAACGTAAATGTCTCTAGCTTGCCTTTCGAAGCTAGGACCGGCTCAAGATACGTGCGTAGGAGCAGCTCGAAGCGGATACGTTCTGATCGAAAAAGGGTGGGAGAGCAGAAAAGGTCAGCAACCGACTGGGCAAAGGAGGAGCATCGGAGCAGGACGGAGGCGCACCGTCAGCTGCATGTTGGTCGACCAAGACGAGCGCTTGGCCCTTCTGAAGGGGCATGGTGCACGCAATGAACTTGTTGTCCACCTGCTTCAGCACGCGAGCTTTGGTGAGATCTGCAGCACGCAGCGACGATATCGTGCTTCCATCCTTTGACGCTCCACGCTGGGAGAAGAACTTGGAAGCGAGGCGATAGTTCGGACCTGAGGGTCTGCTTCCTTCATTTCTGTCTGGAAGTCGGGAAGGATGATCCGCAAAGGTGCTCTTGAATATAGGAACATCCGCGCTCCCCAGAGAATCCACGCATGGAATGTCGGCTTCCGCAGGGGCAGGCAACGTCGAGTCCCTGCTAAGCCTCATCGCTTCCTCCAACCATCCCGGCAAGCTCGAGTCCGTTGCAGCCCTGCCACTGTCTAACAATCTCCGACTCTTTCTTATCGCTAGCGGAACCCTCTTCTCAGAGTCGACGGGCAATGAATCTCCCGTGCGCTCATCGACGAGGTAATGTTGGCCTACTCTAAGCTCCTGATGGGGCTCAGCGGTGCTTAGCACGGATGTATCGCGTTGAGCGTGTTGTAAATCGCAGCAGTGTAGATGCTGCCCTTCAACGACGTCGCAGTCGTACTGACTGGCCTCAGCAACAGCATTGCGAGCTTTGAAAGCTTCAGCAAGGTGTTCGCTGAAGCCTTTGCGCTTCTTCGACGTTGGGCGACGGGACAGATGCCTCTGCACGATGGGTGATGGATGATCCTCGGCTCTCATGGTCGCATCAGGGCGTGTTGCACCAGTTTTCAAACCCGTTGTGCGCTCCCTCTTCGGCATCTTTGCAGTCAAGAGGCCCGACTCGACCAGCTCTTCCGCGACCGTCTCCGAGAGGGCCCTGGCGACCAATCCGACAAGTTCGTCCTGACAAGCCGTCTGCTGCATAGCCCGCGCCGATTCCTTGCCAGCTCTGAGCGAAACATGCAGCACGTATCCCGGACGCGCTTGGACGCCCTTCGTTGGGCTCGTCTGCTTCTTGTTTGCTGTGCGAGTTTCAGAAGTAGAGAAAGCACTTCGAGCATAGACTGCTTGTACTGCCTCGTGAAGAGCAGCGCCCTCGTGAGAGTCGACTTCGATGAGTTGCCTGCCAAAAAAGATTGCTTGGCAGCCTTTTGGCGCTGGACTGAGCAGCAACAAACCATTGACACTCAGCGTCGCCGTAGGATCGTCGAGAGCCAGTAACGTAGGCTGCGTGCTCGCACGTCGTCGCTTCTTTGGCGCTGCTCCACTACAAGCCACACTGTCGGGAGGTGAGAGATGCCTGACCTTATCCACCGATCTGATCGAGGGTGCCGCATTGCCCAGCTTGAAAGCAGCTGCAAGCCTTTCCTCATAGTCTTTCGCCTGACAAGGAAGCAATGGTCCGACCAAGGCTTTCTCAGCACTAGATGCTGCTTGGGCAGACGAACGACTCACCGCAGGTATAGACAGCACCAATTTGGACTCTTTGGACCCTTGCACGTTCACAGCAAAACGCACATCGGGCCAGCCGAGCGAAATGATGACAAGACTGTGAATACATGCGTTGATGGTGCTAGAGGCAGAACTTTGTAGTGCACGCCTTCGAGCAGGCAGCTGGTAGCGCACGCCGTTCAGCGAGCGTTGACAGACTTGGGCATCAGCATAAAGAAGGATCACCATGCGAAACCGATCAACTCACGGATGCGTAGAGATCAGAGACGCTCACGCAGGAGCCTCTTGCTCTTGTGGATGGGACGTGCACAGCACTGAGCGCGTCATCCGCAGGTCCGTTGAGCAGAGTGGTATCTCCCTGATTTGCGGTGAATATGTATTGCAGCGTATCAGACATCACGCGCAGCACATCATCCCGTCATCTTTCGCGGCTCACCATCCTCACGTAAGCCCATCGGTTGCCGAAAGTGCCAGTAGCGATGCTCAAGGTACCGACGTTTGCCATCTGATGCAAGCTCGGCGCTCTTTCCCTCCACACGTGTCTCCCAAACAAGCTCCTATCAAACCCATCCCCATCATCCACACAAGCCACACTGGGAGGAGGTCCAGCCGCACTGCTAGACCCATTCGTGGCGCCAACATCGTCGTACGAGATGCACAGATGCAAGTCTACGCGCTTAGGATTAGCCTGTAGGGCGTTGTGTACCAGCGCAGAGAGGATTGCTGGGAGTGTGGGCAGTGCGAGGTAGCTGCGAAGTTGATGCCTAGCCCGGTTTGGCAGACGTACGATCTCCTGCGGCATCGCGTGTCGTGCTGCTGATGGCAGAGCAGTCGCAGATACGATCACGTCGGGGGGTGGTGACATACTTCCAGTCGCATGCATAGCCCAGAGTGATGATGCTCGCTATCATCGAAAGCTCTGTAGGCGCTTTTACGCACATTTCCCAATCAACACTCCGGTATGAAAGAAGCAAGTCGTTGAAACTGCAGCATCCTTCATCGTTGGCTCCTATCGATGTACTGTCAGCCAGCGAGCGTCAAGCCTCAGAGCATTCGCGCGAGTCTGACAGTGAGAATCGGCAAGTGAGGGCGACGATGTGTAGCTCTTAAGCGTACAGTGAGCTTGAATGCGCGAATTTGTGCTGTCATGTGAAGGATGTCAAGTCGAGAGTCCAAATCATCGAGTTTGCCGGTCCAGAATCCCCAGGCTCGCCTCCACCCCTCATTTTGAATGTAAGTCACGTGAAACGGCACGCGCCTTTCTTGGCGGTGATGCTTTTCCCAGCGCATCTAGAGGCTGGTGCCGCAGGGATATCAACGGTGAGCCAAACATAAAGCCACTTGTCGGCACAGCTGATCGGCCACGGCTCGGGTAAAAGCCAAGGCTGAAGAATCAGGACATCACACTCGAGACTCTGCGACTTTGGATTTCCATAATGCCACTAGGGTGCAGTGCGCAATCAGTGTGATGTACGTATCCAACCAAACATTGAAGAGTGTCGGACGTTTGCGTAGGGCAATGGGGCCGGGACCGTCCAGAGCTGAATGTAGCATTCACGTGGATGCTCTCCATGTCTCCTTCCCCATCCTGACCACTTGATCAGTCAGATCAAGCCTTGCCCATCTCCATTGCCGCTTGCATTCCCACTGGCATTCGCATTCGCATTTCCGTTGCCGTCCTTCTTGTCTCTCTTTCTCCTCTTGGCCCTAGTAGCCTGTTCAGGTGAGTGGCTCGCAAACTGTGCAAATGCGGTATTGTTGCCGCTCGTCGCAGGTACCACAATACCCCCTCTTCTATTTCCCGCTTTCGGCTCCCTCTCTTCCAAGGAATGTCTAGGTGGTGGGAGGAAGAACGAAAAGCTATTCGTGGCCGATCCAGCCGTCGCAGGTGCATTTGGTTCCCCATCTTGATGATGCGAAGGAGCAATACCTTGTCCAAATGTCGATCGTCTTTTGCCTTCCCTTCTTGGTCGATTCGGAATTTGCAATGCGGCTTCTTCACCGACCGGACTCAGCAAATGTCCCGACTGCTCGTGAGAGCTACACCTGGTCTTTCCAGCATGCTCGCCTCCTCTTCTCGTCGGTTTGCGTTGTCTTCCACTGGGCGTCATGGGCAAGTGTGTGGGCGTAGAGTGTGCGGGTGCTCGCACATTGACCAGCGTCTCATCTCCTAAAGTAGACTTTTGTTCGCGCAACGTCACTTCTTCCAGCTCCGAGCTAGATCGACGTGAACGCGCTGAATCTGACCGACGTGGGTGAGGCGTTGGCGTCGCGAATGGCATTTGCGACTCGGCGAGATTCGCCGATGGAGCCGATCCCGCTGCTGCGGTGCTGCCTGATGATTGGGAGCTCGAGGCGCTCTCAGCTATGCTTGCAGCGTCAGACTCCATACCGCTCGAAGGTTGTATGTGTGCAGGCGCAGAGTCCGACTCTCGAGGTTGAAGATCTTGCGGGTCCTCGATCAATTCTGGATTAGATGACGAGCTGAGAGACGAAGCTGGCCGTTTCAGGCGGGGCTGGAAGCGATCAGTGCTGCTGGGGGATTGCGAGGTTGTGCCTCCAAAAGATGCAGGCCGATGAACAGGTCGGTCACCAGCGGCGTTTTCGGATCCCAACTGCTGGCGGAATGCAGGCCTGCTCTCTTGTCTCCTAGGTGTCTGCGGCGTATCCTGAGCTGAGACAGTATCGGCACTCAGCTCGCGTTCCCTTGAGCGCCTTGACGGCGCTCGCCTTCTAGCATCCATCGAAGAACCAGCCTGATCAGCAGCAGCAGCCTCAATCTCCTCGTCTTCCGCTTCACCCTTCAACGCCTCGATTCGGCCTTGGAGATACCTCTCCATCCAGGCCAATTCTTGAGTCGATGTCGAGGCGCTAGGGCTGGAAGGACCGGCTTGATGTTGCTGTTCGAGCGAGCGAGGATCGAGTAGCGCATCTTCCATCATTGCTTCTGCTCTCCCTCCTCTGGCGTTTCCACGTGCTCGTAGAGCAATCATGTCCAGCAAGTCTGATAGAGCAGCCAAGTAGCCGCGAGAGTAGACCCTCTTGGAGGTTGACAAGGAGGTCCTGTACAGCGTTGTTAAATGCAGAGCAGCAGCTACCAGCCAGAAGAGAAGGGGTCTCCAAAAAGTCAGCACTCGGAAGTACAGCCGCACTACAAAGAGCGCCTGCTACATCCGACCGCTCGAGGCTACACATGTACAAGGAATCACGTACCTTTAAAGTCCGCAGTGAGTGCCACCTCATCTCGCTTAGAGAAGCCGCCAGGCGGTCGACTCGAGGAGTAATCCAAAGAGTCTCTTAGGTTATTCAGAGAGTCCATCTTGCTTATGTACGCAAAGGTCCAAAGGGTGATGTGCTGGTGGGCGACGTCGCCAGAGTATGGGAGAAAGTTGAAGTTGAGAGGTGGCCTTCTGATTCAGCAGAGGACGCCTGCTGGTGGATGATTGCCTGTGGTCGACCGTCTTCCCGTGCTCCCAGCAGGCCAATCAGCGAAACCGATGCGAAGTTGGTGAGGTCTATATAGTCAACTTGAGCAACATGCAAGCGGTCCAAGGGCGGTGGTGAATGTGGGAGGCAAGCCAAACGCGATCCAAGGCGGTTGGCGTGACTTGAGGAGCTGCAGCAAGCAGCGCCCAAAGCTTTGCATCGATCGAGGCTGCTGCGAGCCAGTGGCATGCAGTGGCACTGCACTGGCCAAGGCAAGCCGGCGCGCTGAGTTGAAATCACGAATCAAAGCCTTGGAAGTCGACCGAGCGAGCGAGCGTTTGTCTGATGCACGATGTGCCTCTCACGCGCAGCGCGCTCCAGGGGCAGAGACATCAGGAAATGCTTGCAGCGAGTTGAAGCAAGTGAAGATTTTTGTATTCATGCAATACAACAACCTCGAGATCAAATTTTGACGTTCAGACATGCCCTGTCACAGAGTCTGATGAGAGTCGCGATCGCCTCCACCCATCATCCTCACGGCTCGGCGTGCTATTTGACCTTCCAAACTACAGCCTATTGATCTTTCGGGACTGTATCGCTCCGCAACCACCACCTCACAGGTCAGAAGTAACACACTTATTCATCGACCATGCCGACCATTGAAGAGATCACAGACGAGGCTCTCTCCAAGCAGGCCAACGTGGAGGATGAGGAGTGGGATGACGAGAGCGACGCAGAGGTGAGCACCAGCGCACGAGAAGTAGCGGTCAACAGCGAATTGTTTGTATCGCCAAGGGATTGCCGTCAGCGGAAAAGACTCAGCTACGAGATCACAAGTCGTCCCGGGGCTTCTCTTTCTACACGAGCTGCAAGCAGCAACAAGTGTCGTTTCTCTGCAACACGTTCAAAGCTGATACATACACACGCTTCGCAATCGCTCAGTCCGAGTTCTCCGATGACGAAGAAGTGACAGAGAAGGGTCTCTCTCTACGCGAAGAGACAATCTGGGAGCGACTAGCTGCCTTGGTAGACATTATCCCCTCTTCTACACGCACCCGCATCTCCCACACTTTCCGAACAACTTCCGCCTTTGCTTTTACAGGAGCCAAAATCTTTGGGAACATCGCTTGGGTCGTCACTACTAGTGCGCTGCTTGTGGGATTGCCTTATGCGCTCGCGGTGGAGGATGAGGGAAGAATCATTGCTCAGGAGAGGGAATTGCAATCTCAAGGCGGAGGCCCTGTAAGTAGCCACGATCGCGGCCAGAGCCTACCTCAACGCATACATGGCCCCAAACATCGAGTCACTGATGTCTCTTGTGCATCCACAGATGCTCGCTGGCGGAGGACTAGGCGGCTTGCCTCAGGGACAACAACAGCAGCAACAGCAAGCAGGCCAAGTGGGCGCCAAGCCCCCTGGCTTCTGATCGTCTCCTCCACCGCCGTTGAACGCGAACGGACGAGAAGTATAAGCAGAGCATGTACCCATGTCGAACTTGACGATCAATACATCATCATCGCTCGCGAAGCACTGTGGGGCTGTGTGACGATACCAGGCGCTGCTCCAAGTTCGCACAAAGCGTGAGCAACGGTGGCATCCGGCTCTCGCATGTGAAGAGACACAAAGTCGATGCTACGCTTCATTCCTCGCTGATCAGCGTGCGAGCGATAAGGACATTGGACGCATCAATGGGCTTCTCGAGCGGCATTTTCATCGCTGCAATGAAGGGAGCGCTTCTTACAGCCATTGTGCGACGCAGGCGATCACGGCGCTGGCAAAGCTGCCAAAGAGTTAACATCGCTGTCTCGAGCTGCGTGAATTTTTCTTTCTTTGAAACGGCAATCTCGTTGTTGAATGCCCTTTGCTTGGAGCTGTATTGAGTCTTGAGTCTTTGAAGCGTCTGCCCCAAGGATCGCACTTTGACTCAGGTTCGTGATTCAAATTCAGCATTTCTTGGCCGGACGGCATGTCAGCTCGGCCTGGCTTTGAGCGGGTCGTGAGGTCAGCAGGCGAGGCGGCGTGCGCGCCTCGGGCTTCGGCACGTGATGCACATACGAGTAGCTGTCCTGGTCGCACAGTCAAGTGTCTCGCCAATTATTCAAGATTCAAGATTCGTGGTTGCCTTTGAATTCATTTGCAGCTTCACTCATCACTCAAACTACGACTCTTGACTATGAACATCGCTCACGACTTGAAATTTTTTGATTGCAAGCTATCGCTCAAGCTCCCGGAAAGCGAAGCAAATTCAACGCCCGAGCTACACTGCGCGTCGTGGTTAACTGCATTCGGTTGAAGCCTTTGCGGGTGGAAGACCGGCCGATCTGCTCGACTCGGGTGACCATCGACGCACACTACTTTGCGCACGCATCACGCGTTCATATCACTCTCGTCTCCCTATATCGCCACATTCCTCGTTGCCAACAATCGCAGACATGGCCACGCGCTCAGACGTTCGGGACATCTTTTCCCTTCCCGACCGCACGGGCGCTTCCAGCTCCAAGCCCAGCAAACGCACGACGAATGTTCCCTCCAACATTTCATCGAGCACCAGCTCTGGACCTCCAGGTCTTCTCTCCACAAAGCCAAAATCCAGCAAACCCAAAGTGGACGGCATGACGAGAGAGCTGTATGCGCTCTTGGGAGACAATGCGCCCACCCTCAGCGTTAGCCATGCGGTTGTGGCTGGAGGACACAACGAGATGTTCAAGTTCAGACCCAAATTCAAGAAGAGACCCAACAAGGCCCAGAAATGGTACGTTGCGGGGGACAGCCAATGAAGATGCGGACGTGATACTACGCTCACCCGACTGACCCGATGAACCGCTTTCCTTCAAATCTGTCTGCAGGGTAATGGCACCTTTTCGCAACCCAGCTCGTGAGGATGACTTGGTGTTGCATCACTGGGTGCGGGAAAGCGAAGCTCTGGAAGGGAAGCAAGCAGAGAAAAGTAAGAAGGGCGACAGCGAATCGACTGAAGTGATGGATGTGGATGATGAACCCTTCGATGAGGCCAGTGAGGGCAGCACGAAAGGCAAGGGTCGAAGGTTGCCGCCCAAAGGTGAGCCGTAGTGCCATCCTTGATCTTTCGTACCGCGCTGCGTCTCGTGGTCTCTGACAATTGCAGCTAATCCTCAATCATCCAGACTACAAATTCTCGCACTTTAATACATCCTCGGGCGTCTACTCGTATTCCAACGACGAGTACCATCAGCACCTCCGCGACGACGACTGGACAAAGGAAGAGACGGATTACCTGATCGAGTTGTGTCAAGCGTACGATTTGCGCTTCGTCGTCGTGCACGACAGGTGGGAATGGAGAGGAGGGAGGGCACGTACAATCGAAGATCTCAAGGCGCGATACTACGCGGTCTGTCGACGTCTAATCAGATCCCGCATCACTACAAGCGATATGGAAGCCCGCCAGCATCTGCTGACCACTTACAGCTTTGATAAGGCCAGGGAGACGGAAAGGAAAAAGGCGGTAGAAAGATTGTTCTCTAGGAGTCCTGCGCAGCTGGCAGAGGAAGAAGCTCTATACGTCGAGGCTAGACGCTTGGAACAGAATGAAGCACGCTTTGCGGGAGAGAGGGAGGATCTGCTTAGGTTGCTTGGAGGATGGGAACGATTGCCTAATGGCGATCGAGCGACTACTGCAGGCCTGGCTGCAGGACTTGGCTACAACACTCCAGGTGGCACTTCGATCATCGAAGAGGCCTCAGATGGCAAGGTGGGTGCTGACTTTCCCTTTCCACTAAGCTTGCCTGGCTCACAACCCCCGCCTCATCTCCCGTGAACAGCGCAAGAAACGCAAGATTACAGATGGTGCAGAAGAAGACGCGCCCGCTCAATCTTCACGCACCGGCTCATCCTTGTCCCAGAAGCAAAAGGTGGAGCTCAAGCAGGCACAATTCGGTGAGTGGAGTGACGTCTGGTTCGCGCGAGGCATCGCCTCAAGCAATTTCAAGTGCTGACGATTTCGCATCCATGGCGCGACAGACGAGACGCATTGCATCGCTCGCTTCGACCCTGTTCCAGCCGCGCCTTTCAAAGCTCCTTATCCGCACCTGCAAGGCACCGCCTCATCTCAACCCCCTGTCAATCCTGTCCCCTCCAACCAAACCTCCGCTCATGGAGCCTACTTGCGTTCCGCTAGAGTGCTAGCTCCTCGATCAACGCTTCTTCCACGGGTGCATCAGACCCTCGCCGAGCTGCGTCCTCCTGTTGGACCTCGCTTAGTCTTTCCGACTCAACGCAACGTGGAACGATGGGAGGGCTTGTTGGGCGCTGTCACTGCTGGCTTGGAGATGAAGAGACAGTTGGATAGGGTAGAGAGCGAATTGAGGACGCAGAAAGCTAGAGTGGACGCTCAGATCAGCGCGATGAAGGCTGCTCAAGCGCAAAGCAAGACTCCTGCGCAGATTCAACAGGCTGGTCAGGCTGCTGCCGCTGCCGCTGAAGGTGCTCTTATCTCGCAGGAAGAAGAGGCGGACAGCGCAATGGTCCAGTAGCCCCTCGCTTCATCAAATCCGCACGCAGCACCTTTGTCGTCTCGTGCAACACACACCACGCAGCCGTTGCGACATCAGACAATTGCGTGCAAAATCGTCTTGTCGGGCAATTCAATTGTGACCGCTTTCTTTTGGGGGGGAGGATACGATACATACAATCTGACGAGCGCATCACCAGCTTCTCCAGTACCCCGCATCTGCGCCGTCCGTCTTGCCCGCATTGCCCGCTCCACTGACCTCGCTCGAGATGACGCGGTGTACTGCAGAAGCACATACGAGTATCGTCAGTTTACAAACGCAAGCAATACGGCGTGACCTCGCTCCGACGGGTCCAAAGCAATGTCCGTAACTTACCGTGGCACAAGTAGTCGACGTAGGACATCATATCGTTGTTCTGATCCTCCACCAAGTTGTTGGCCAGCTCCACTTCCATGCCGTCCCTATTCTGTCTGGCAATGAAGACGGGTAAAGCAGGTTTGCTGCGCTGCGTCGCGAAGCTTTGCACGAGCGTTCTGACTTGCTTGGAGAGCTTTGTAGGCAGCTTAGGCAGGGTCGTCTGGAGGATAGCGTGGGGTTGTGCATGCGCGTCAGCGGACTAGCCTTCAGGCCGCTGGGCAAGCGCGAGCACAATCACCCGAGGCGCGCGGTCGTCTCTGCGCGCACTGTACTCACCATGCGAGGATCGAGCTCCTCCAAAATGTTGACGCCGTACAGGTCGTCCAGCAACCTCGGATTGACTTGACTGCCAAGCCACAAGATGCACATATCTCCATTCTCCAACAAATAAGCACCATGCGCTTCCATGCGCTGATAGCTGGGGCGCAAAAGCGGAGGACACTTGATCCTCATACCTTCCACCTGCGTCTCCGAACCATCCCCATTGGTTTGTTGAATCTTGATGGGTTCTCCATCATCATCGCTCATGCGATGTAAGGCAATCATTCTCGGATACAGTGCAGACATGATCAAGTTGGTGCCCATGCCCCTCAACGTTCGCATGTGGTACGTTCTGACGTCCGACGTCACGTTGCCTCCTTTGATGGCTTTGGTTTTGTTGATGCCCAGAGCGTAGAGCGGCAGCAGCTTGAAGCTCTCTGGCAGGATGAGCTGCCCCGGGCTCGTCGAGGAGGCGCAATTACGTCGGTACGCCAGGAGAATCTTGACGCACCGCTCAGTGAGGTAGTGGCGAACGTCCCGCAACGACTTGGTGTGTGCAAGCGATATTGCTGATGCAGTGGAGTCGTCGGTCTGTCAGAAAGACGCGCACGCTTCAATTCGTGCCTCAATTTGAAACTTACATTCTTTCATAAAGTAGGCAACGGTGCTGTCCAGGTCGGCGTATCGGAATACGTTGCCAAGCAAGCTGGTGACAGGCACTGCCAAGTTCGAACACCTCACTCGTCTCTCTCCCGAAGCAGTAGTGTACAAGATGGCGCACTGGAAGTGTGCTTCTTGTTTTTCATCCAGCTTGGCTTCGTGCTTGATGAGCGCCGCAATAGACTTGTCCGCATCCACATTTGCAAACTCCAGGTCCGTCGAGTTGCGCTGCAAGAAGTTGCCGAAGTGATCCGTCACATGCAGGCCGTTGCTGCATCGAATGCGCATGGTGGAATTGTAGCCCGTCTCACGCAGCACCGCACGCTTAATTTGAGCGTCCAGCTTGACGCCATCTCTGACGGGATCGAAACGAGGGTGGAAGAAGAGCTCTCCTCCAGTTACTCCACTCAAAGTGCCGATGGTGGCCACATCGATGTACTGGCTGGGGAAGAAGAAGACATTGATACCGATTCCGGCTTCAACACACTCCTCAGCAACACCCCTATACCAGCCGTCTTGAGGAATGAACAGGTTCCTCTCCTTGTCCGTGCCATACAGCTTCGTATCTTCTCGATGTTTCAGGGCGCCAGGTCCCAGAGTGGGAATCGTAGACAGGAAAATGTTCGCTTGACCGCCGATCGTGCTCAGCGTGGCCTGCACGCCTCGAACAACAGCACCGAGAGCGGCTTCGGAAGCGGAATTTTCGGCGAACATCGTAGGCAAGCTGTCGAGCAGGCCTTCGATCTGCGACTTGGAGTCCCATGGATCTGCCAACAGACCTTCGCTGATTGGAACAAAGGGCTCGTCGATGTCTGCGACAACGAGCATCTGAGCTTGTTCCAAGCTCGGCAGCAAGTTGTAGAAATGCAAAGCCCTGTCGAAGGTCAAGATCACCACGCGACTACCGTGAGGCAATCCGAAGCCGGGAGCTTCCTCGTTTGCAGCTTCGCCGTTCGTGCCAGAAGTGCCCCTAGGTCCGTACAGGGTTTCCCTGATGCTCTCGATGCATTTTTGAAGGCTGCCACACCTGACGGCGGAAAAGGACACGTCAATCGCAAAGAAGTACGTCATGGGCCTAGGAGCGCGAACAGTCGTGCGTCCTTGGCCGATGGTCAGGGTGTTGCTCAGCGCCTCACTCGCAGCCTTCGTCGCAGCTTTGGCGGCTTGTCCACCTTGTCCACCAAGACCCATTGTTGAGCCCGCAAATGCTTCGCTAGGTGCGTTGTCCGGGCGAGGACTCAGCTTTGCAGTCTCAGTGAGCGACAGGGCAGGAGCAACGGGTAGCAAGACGCTAGCTGGTGGGCTTGCCTGCACGGCCCAATACTCTTTCGGCACTCTGAATTCCACCGTACCCCGGCTGAGTTCCGGCCTTTGCTCGAAATCTACTCGTCTGCCTCCCATGTCCAAGTTGCAGAAGTAGTCAGGCGCGACATCCGTGGCTGTTCCGCAAAGGTTACAGCACCACTTTTGACCTCCTTCAACGAAGATGGCCCAAGGGTTGATGTAGGCCCTGCACCGCTTGCATCGAGGAGGACCGCTTGGACCGCACTCAACGACAGGCACCGGCAGCTCATCGGGTCTCTGCTGAGCAAAGGGCTGGACTACAAGCGAGATGGGAAGCTGCGACATGGAAGCCAGCTCATCCGAGAATGGCAAGCTGTAAGTCGTGAGCCGCATGTGCTTGGGAGAGCAATTTCCCTGGTCCACTGCGCCAAAGTCTGTTGTGCTCAGTGGCAAACCTCCGCGTCCGCAAGTCGCAAACCATTCCTTGTCAAAAAATTCTTGATCTGCGTCTTGAGCTTCGACCGGTGCCGGTATCTGATCAGGATCAATCTTGCTGCGAGGTCCGGCAAAGCGCTGGCCCGCCTGGTGTGGAGGTTGGCTGATCCCACCTGGCTGACCAGCTTGCTGGTGAGCAAAGCCGGACTGCATGGGAGCACCCGGAGTGTGCGGTCCAGGAGGGCCAGGCGTTATGGGCATCGATTGCATGAAGGCTCCTCCAGCACCACCGGGCGCTTGCAACTGACCGCGTTGTCCTTGAGCTTGAGCCTGCATACTCGCCAGGCGCTGCTGATTTGCTGCCGCTTGTTCTGGGGATAACACATTACGCTGTCCAGGGTATTGATCCAGCGCTGCATCTGCGGCACCTTCCAATTGGGACTCGTATGCTGCAACGCGCGCTGCTGCTTCGGCTTGCCAGCTCGCTTGCTGGGGCTGACCATAGCCGTGAGGTCCCAGCCCGCCCTGTTGACCTGTGGGGGCCACTTCCTCCTGCTGATGGTACGCACGAGCACTCCGCTTATTCTTGGAGCTAGCAGCAGCTGCACCTTCTGCCGGTGGCGGCGACAACGCAGTAGCAGGAGCAGCGGCAGAGCCATCTTGCTGACCAAGGTTCATGTTTGACATTTGAGCGTGCAGACTTTGTGGGTTTCCCGGCCCTTGCTGAGGTTGCTGCTGTGGAAGTCCAGGTCTGCCCTGAAGGGCACCAGGCTGAAACGGTCGAGCGCCTTGAGGCATGGGAGGCATACCGGGTCGAGGACTTGCCCGGCCCTGCTCGCCAGGTGGGGCTGGCGTGAGACCTCCGTTGCGTGGAGGTACTTGCTGTTGCGGATATGCTGGCACGCCTCCCTGGCCTGGCGGGCTCATGACGCGCTGTTGAGGATTGGGCATGGGAGGCTGACCTGGCCTGCCTTGCTGTGGGAGTGGACCGGGTCCGGTGCTGCCTGGTCGGGCCAGTTGAGGAAGTTGTTGGCCGGGAGCCAGTCCGGGCCCAGATGGCCGGGCAAACTGTGAGCCTGGAGGGGGAGGCCGACCTGCACGAAGACCGCAGCGTGTCAGCTCGTCGAGATCGCCCTGCATTTGTCATCGAGGCTATACTAGCTCAAGAGCATCCAGCTGATCCCAATGAAGGCATTTTCGACCCACTAAAGGCCAAATGCTAGACACAGCCTTGAGAGGCTACACTTACCTGGAAAGCCATTCGTGCCTGGAGGAAATGGCGGCCGACCCAGCTGAGTACCAGGAGGCGCAGGCGGCCTGAATTGTCCATTCATACTACCCTGCTGAGGCTGCTGATATCCTCCCGGACCACCTGCGCCCTGTCCCTGCTGGGAAGCCATGATTGAGGAGGGTGTCGCTGGCTTCAAGGCGTCAGGTGCGGTTGGCGTCAAAGGCGGCGAGACCAGACGGGTTTTAGGGAAGGCAATGCAGAGGCCTTGGTGATTCCTTATGCCTTTTGAGCAGAGCACGAACGCGTCGCGAGCCAATTATACTGGCGTAGGTGGTGAAGGGGAGGGGAATGAGCCACTGGTAATGAGGAGACCCGGTGGGAGCGAAGTGGATAGTTTCCATTCGCACTATGCGTCCACCGACCGTCCTTGGCTGCGATAGAGCTGCGCTGGTGCTTCTCCACGGTGCAAGGCTCGCTGCGTACGGTAATAATAAGTGTGAATGCGCGCGCTTGGATCACATCGGCAAGCGCAGTCTGCTGAGTGTGAGTCTTCAGTCGTGGGCGAGCTGCTGCAGGTGACGCGACATGCTGATTGCTGTCGTGCTGGAGGGGGGTGGGGGGGGGCCTTGACAGAATAGTCTCGAATGATGGTGTCTCCACGCAAAGCGTCTATAAATCAAGCGCCGACCGCCGACGAGCCCTTGGCATGGACGCACGCGCAAAGCACCATTGTGATTCTAATCAAGAATCCAAATTTCACAACCGGAAGATTGACATGTATAATCTCAAGGTCATTCACGCATGGGCTGCTTCTCCTTGCTTGGACTGAGATTTGATTCACTCATTCGCACCACTGGTCCCTCCATCACTGACCGTCTGCTCACTTCTCAAACTGCCGCGAAGACTCACGACTATTCGTGTTCGTGCCCGCCCAAGGCCCTATCGAGTGGCGCAGCATCACTCCTCTTGAAGCGCGTGCATCGAGCGCTCATGAGCAGAGCTTCAGTTTTGCTACATCGCACTTGAATGCTTGTTCTGCCCTTTTGAAGTGAGAGCCACTCACCGATGGAACAAGACACTTTAGTCGACTCATTTCACCCACGATCGCTCGACAAGACCTCAATTTTCTGTAGCTAGGACCTGGGCGAGGTTATGAGCGGCGTAGGTGGGCACGGCGGGCGCGCTGCCTCTTCAGAGGCCTCCTATAACCTCAACGACCACTTTGGCGATCTGGACGTCTCGTCGGAGTATGGAGGAGCCGCTCCGTCAGACTACTCCGACTCCACCTCCACCACTGGAGGTCGACCGGCTTTTCGAAACTCGGAGTCGGTCGCAGATTCGGACTTTGACATTTCCAGCCTGAGCATCACCGATGCTGATCTTGATGGAAGTGGGCCTTTGAAGGCGAAAGATCCGCTCAAGGATGCAGGCTTCGCGCTGGATGCAGCAGACGACGATGATGGACAGCAAGAGGAGGAACTGCCTCCGCATGCTTGTGTGTACTGCGGCATACACAGCCCAAGCTCCGTCGTAAAATGTCTCGTATGCAACAAGTGGTAAGTGTGGCTCGCAGTCCATGAGTCGCGCAAAGCGCAAAGTCCAGAGGCTCAAACCCGCCCAGAGCCTTGTGCTGATCACGCCGCTTCACCAGGTTCTGCAACGCTCGAGGCATGACTTCATCATCCCACATCGTCACGCACCTCGTGCGTGCGAAGCACAAGGAAGTCTGCTTGCATGCTGAATCGCAACTGGGAGAGACTACGCCTGAATGCTACAATTGCGGAACCAAAAATGTCTTCTTGCTAGGCTTCATTCCGGCGAAAAGCGAGACTGTGGTCGTTCTCCTCTGCAGGTGAGCATGCGTCGCCTCATCTAGTTGTGGTGACCCGCGCTGACGCCACGCGAGGTGATGCAACAGACAACCATGCGCTGCCATGCCGGCGTCGAAGGACGTGGTGTGGGACGCAACGCAGTGGGCTCCTCTCATTGATGATCGTTCGTTTCTCAGCTGGCTCGTCAAGGTCCCATCGGAGGCCGAGCAGCTCAGAGCAAGACCTGTGACATTTAGACAGATGAACCGTCTGGAGGAACTCTGGAAGGAGAATGAGAGGGCAACAGTGGAAGACGTAGATCGACCAGGAGTTGACGAAGAGCCACCAGGCGTTTTGCTGAGATACGAAGATGCGTATCAGTATCAAAACATCTTTGGCCCTCTGGTCAAAATCGAGGCAGATTTCGATCGCAAGCTCAAGGAGAGTCAGACCCAAAACGACCTAGTCGTGCGTTGGGATCAAGGTCTTAACACGAAGAAGATTGCGTGGATGAATTTGCCTCGCTTGGAGAGCGGTGAGGTGAAACTCGCGGTGGGGGATGAGTTGAAACTTAGGTACGCCGGCGAGCTCGCAGCACACTGGGAGGGCGTCGGCCACGTCATCAAGGTACCAAACAGTGAGTCCTCTCGACACCATGAGCAATGCAGCGCAAAGATCGTTCCGGACTGACGTCAAATCTACTCCTCAATCTAGATCTCTCCGACGAAGTGGCCATTGAGCTGCGTCGTAACGACGGCGTTCCGGATTGGTGCACGCACAATTTCAGTGCCGATTTTGTCTGGAAGAGCACTAGCTTTGACCGCATGCAGACCGCGATGAAGACTTTTGCGGTCGACGAGCAGAGCGTTAGCGGTTACATCTACCACAAGCTGCTCGGACATGAGATTGAGCCTGTCACTCTCCGCACGACGATGCCTAAGCGGTTCAGTGCACCTGGTCTTCCCGAACTCAACCACAGCCAGGTTGGAGCAGTCAAGGCGGTCTTGCAGAAGCCTCTGAGTCTCATTCAAGGACCCCCAGGAACCGGAAAGACGGTTACCTCTGCTACCATCGTCTATCAGCTGAGCAAGATGAATCCTGGTCCAGTGCTCGTTTGTGCTCCCTCAAACGTAGCTGTCGATCAATTGACAGAGAAGATCCACGCCACGGGTCTCAAGGTCGTTCGGCTGACTGCCAAGAGTCGAGAAGCCATCGAGAGCCACATCAGCTTCTTGACACTGCACGAACAAGTGGCAAACAACGACACGCACACCGAGCTTCAGAAGCTGATCCAACTGAAGGGTGACCAAGGAGAGCTGAGCAGCAGCGACGAGCGCAAGTACAAGGCTCTCACGCGCGCTTGCGAGAAGGAGATCCTAAACACGGCCGACGTCATTTGCTGCACCTGTGTTGGTGTTGGCGATCCTCGCCTTAGCAAGCTCAAATTCAGGACTGTCCTCATCGACGAGGCTACTCAGGCTGCGGAGCCAGAGTGCATGATTCCCCTCGTCTTTGGTTGCAAGCAAGTCGTCTTTGTCGGTGATCATCTCCAGCTTGGCCCAGTGATCATGAACAAGAAGGCGGCACGAGCAGGTCTTTCTCAAAGTCTTTTCGAGCGTCTCATCGTTCTGGGCAATCGACCCATTCGTCTCGAGGTGCAGTACCGCATGCACCCGTGCTTGGCCGACTTTCCATCCAACATGTTCTACGAGGGCACCCTGCAGAATGGCGTCACTGCGCCCGAACGTCTGCGAAAACATGTCGACTTTCCCTGGCCCGTCCCTAGCCTGCCGATGTTCTTCTACCAAAATCTTGGCCAGGAAGAGATTTCGAGCAGTGGTACATCGTTCCTCAACCGTACGGAGGCATCCAACGTGGAAAAGATCATCACAGCTTTCTTCAAGGCTGGCGTCACTCCTGGTCAAATTGGTGTCGTCACGCCGTACGAAGGACAGCGCAGCTACATTGTCAACCACATGCAATTTCACGGCCGCCTGCGCAAAGACTTCTACAAGGAAGTCGAGGTCGCCAGCGTCGATGCTTTCCAAGGGCGAGAGAAAGATTACATCATTCTCAGCTGCGTCAGATCCAACGAGCACCAAGGCATTGGGTTCCTGAGCGATCCTCGCCGTCTCAACGTTGCCCTCACGCGTGCGCGTTACGGTCTTGTCATCCTGGGAAATCCCAAAGTTCTGAGCAAGCACCCGCTCTGGCACTATCTGCTCGTGCATTATAAGGAGAAGGCCACTCTGGTCGAAGGCGCACTGTCGAACTTGCATCCGTCTATGATTCAATTCAGCAAGCCGCGTCGCCCTCTGCAAAAACCAGGCGATCTTTCGGCACGTCATCATCTCGACGCGGACGGTGTTGTCGCTGGGCCAAACAGCTCCTATGGCGCTGCGAATAAGTCTGCAGGTCATGATGGAAATGGTGCGGGCTTGTCCACGCCTAGTGGACCGGATCCGAACTTCTTCAGGCATGATCGCGTCTCTTACATTCCCAGCGATGCACAAAGCATTGCAAGTCTGGGCACCCAAGCCACGTATCCCTCCTCGCGCCTGCCTCCATTCGCATCAGCAGCTAGCTCCATCAGCGGCAGCTCTCACCTGAACGGCGGGGGTCACGGAGGACTGGCGTCTAGCTACGCTAGCAGCATCATCAGTCAAGATGTAGATGCGGAGAGCATTGCAGGAAGCAGCGTCGCTCCTCCGCCCAGCATCACGTACAATCAGAACGATCGACTTCGTAGGCGACTCAGTATTACGAGTAGCCAGGGAGGGGCGAGCGACATTGCCGCATTGGACGGCTACAAGGGTCAAGCGCTCGTCGGCGATCGTGACGATGCGGACGATACTCTGAGCAACTACTCTGCTCCGATTTCTCAAGCAAGCTTTACGACTTTCTGATCTACAAGACCTATTCTCTGCTCTCGACCCGGTCAACGCCTACGAGTCCTCTATGCTGAACTCGATTTCGTCGGTCCCCGCAATGCCGCCCACGTGTCGCATCAACACCAAGATGCTCATCGCTAGATTGGGGGATATGCACGCAAAGCACGCGCACGACAGCGTCGTCGAGAGTCGACTCGAAGGCAAGAATGCCTGGCAACCCAGTCGCGCTCCCCATCGAGGCGTGTGGTATTGATCCGGCTCGTTCTTCGTGTAGCAAGTCGACTGGCTGCTTCACGAGCCGACTTGGGGCAACTGATCGAGCACGTAGAGCTGTGAAGGCCTGTGCGCAGGCTTGACACGTTGAAGCAGCAGGGCCACCTCGAGCCAGCTGTGCCTGCCCAGTCTCTGCTTGGGGCTCCCTCGCTCACTACACGCCGCGGCCCAATCACGCCACGTAGCATCTCGCCCTCACTCTCCTCTTTCTCTCTCTTTCTCTCTCCTTTCTCTCTTGAAATTCATGAGCTTTCATGTTGAAGCCTCGATTTGGATCTAGTGTACAATGCAAGGCTGGACATGGGACAAAGCGTAGAGCGGTGGGAATGAAGTGCTTGAGGGATGCTGTGGGGGCGGGCTTTTCCAACGAGGCTTGCATCGCCGCTATGCCCCTTATGCTGTGAGGGAAGCGCGAAGTTTGAGGCTGAGGTTGAAGAGCTGCAGTTCCTCATCACCTCCATCTATCAATGCCTTGTCTGCCTCTCCCAAGTCTATTGCGCATTTAGCCTTCGCTTTAGCCGTCAAGAGCGGATGGAGCATGATGTAATCGTGGAGCTGCGCGAGCGCATAGGCAAAGAACAAGGAAGGAGGCGTGAGTGAGCGAGTGAGTGAGTGAAAGTGCAACTTTGGCGCTCTGGTCGAGGCTCTCAAGAGGGAGGGTTGCGGGTTGCATATATGCAAACAAGATGTGCTTGGTGCTCACCTGTAGCAGCAATTGGGTGGTGGAAAAGCCCTCCATGGCTAAGCTCTTGACCTGCTTTTGCACAATCTCAAAAGGCGTCGTGGCAGGACCCGGAGCCAACATTTCCACATCCCCATCGTCCACATTGCCATCCCCATCAGGCGGAGGGTCGACACCGATGGACTTGCCTAGGGCGCGAATAGCCAAGGATGGCACCACTCCTGCGATCTCGACTATGGATTGCCGAGTGATGGGAGTGCTAGAAGCGCTTCCTGCTCCGTGCAAACGTGATGCGGACTGCAAGTACGTGATGGCTCGACGCAGATCGCCGTCGGATGTGTCGATGAGCGTGTCGAGCACCTGCACGATGACGACGAACGATGATAATGATGATGTTCCCCATTGTTTTGGTAAGTTCTCGTTCTGATCATTAGATCGTACCTCCGACGTGGAACTCACGCCATCCTCAAAAGACACCCTCTCAGCTTTCGCGATCTCTTCCAGCCTTTCCCGCGTGCTAGTTGTGTCCAGCATACGAAAGCGGAACTTGCTGCAGCGCGAAGCCAAAGGCTCGATGATTCTGCAAGTCCAGTGATGGTCGATCAACAATGTTCGGTCAGCAGGTCTTGCAGGAGTAGAAGCGGTCATGGTTAGCGCGCACAGCAAGACGCTCA
>CCYA01000253.1:215864-234438 GCA_900000165.1 Ceraceosorus bombacis
GTCTACTGCCTACTCCCTCAGGTAATCAAGATGGCACATGCGGTCGACGAGGCTGTGCCTCCGATCACAGAGGAAGAGAGAGGGGCGGTGGAGCTTCGGTCTACGCATGCAAAGCTTGAGCAGCAGGTCGATGAGCTGAAGGAGCGCATCGAAGAGTGAGCCTTGCCGCGATCCTTGAGTCGCCATTACGGCTTCCGAACTCACATCTTAACATGTTCGTCTCAGAAAAAACGAACGCATATCTGCTTCGCTAAAGACAAATCAGAAACAGCAAGCCAAGTTTCACTTGCGGTCGCGGAAGCAGCTGGAGGAGCTGCTGGACCAGCGCCTCGGTGCGCTCGATACTCTCGGAAATGTTTTGCTGAAGCTTGAGCAAGCTGCTGGAGACGCCGAAGTGAGTATTGCATTTTCGGTGCAGGTCTTGAGGCGTGCCTGTCTCAAATTATATTGCATCCGAACCCGGCGTGCACCCTGCGCAGATCGTCAAGTCCTACGCACTGGCCACGCAGACCATGCGCGCTCTGCTCTCCCAGCCAGCTCTTCACAGGGATCACGTCGACTCCACCTTGGAAGAATTGTCGGACGCGTTGGCTGAACAGAGCGAGGTCAACGAGACGGTTCGTGCGGGCTGGGAAGATGCCCGAAGAGCAGCTACGGGCAAAAGCATTGCTGACGAAGAAGAGGAAGAAAGGCAGTTGGAAGAAGAGTTCAAGGCGCTCGAACTGGAAGAGAAGTCCAAGGAGGTCGACTCCTTCGACCCGCGACAAGCAGCGAAGAAAGCGACGGCTGAGCATCAAGAGTCCCTCGAGCTGCCCGACGTCCCTGATACTACCGTGGGACAATCAAAAGCGGCGAAAGGGGACTCGGGGGCGCAGGAGCACGCGATGCTCGAGAATTGAGGTGGGTATCTTTGGCCTTCCAGCGGCTCACTTGCCCTCGTTCGGCCCACCACGATGTGTGCTCAGGTTCGAACCACTTGCAGCAATTTTGAACAACATACCACGGCCACTCGGGGTCGCAGCGGGAATTGAGGACTCACCATCGATCGGTCGGCACATTTGGATGATGTTTTGGTCTCGGAAGCCCCGGCGCCAGGTCCACGGTCTCATCAAGGCGAGCAGGGAAGTCAGCACACCGTTTGTGCAGTGACGCTCGACGTCAGGCCCCGTGCGACCACAATCCACCACCTCTAGCGCCGAACCAACTCATCGTAGCCTTACAAGCCACTCACCGAGACTTTGACGCAGCCAGCCAATCCGTTGCACGATTTCCGTTAGGGATTCGAAGCGCCCTCAACGGCCAAACTAGGGGTCGATCGATCCTCCAGGAGGCCCTATCATTGTGCGCCAATTTCGTAGTGTCCAGGTGTGCCAAAGTGCTGCACTTCGTACAATGTGCCACTTGTTACGGTCTGTATCGAAAGACAGAACAGCAAAAATTTCGGAGGGCAAGCCTGCGCAAGGTTCGCTGATGCCCGCGTTCAATCAAAGCTCCGCGTGAGGCGCAGGTCCTCCGCATCGGTATTGTCCCACGTTGAGCTGAGCATGTGCTCAAAGCTGCTCAGAGCATAGCGCTTGGTTGGTGAAGAGTAGACCTGGGCATGCGCATGTCCATTCAGGCACGAGAGTGACACTGCAATCAATTTGGGAAGCCAACACCGAGAGCGACCATCAAAGAATGCGTGCAAAGCGCCTGCAGCGCGAGCCCGTCATCGGGCGTTGCCTTGCCGCCGCTTTCGAGCAAGCTCGCATGCTCGGTCCAGCTAAAACAAAAAAGAAAGCGAGGAGATCGACCAAGTCAGCGGACAGAGGCCAGAGGCGGTTTGCGCCGAGATGTATATCAGCTTAGAGGGGTGTCGCTACACCGCGCCTTTGCTCCGGGTGACTGCCATCGACGATGCATCGTGTTTGGGCGGTCTATCGGGTCCTCGGTCGGTTTCAGCTAACGCGATGGACTCTGACTGCGCCTCTCGGAAATTTGCGTTACGATTGCCAGCACGTGGTGCGCGATCAGTGCGGCAGTAATCTGTACGGGGTAGAGTCGTGATTTCCGATCTTGAGTTGGGGGAAATGGTGTATACATGCTCTGCGTCAAACCTCCAGGACAATGTCTGCCTCTCACTACCTTGCGTATGGAAATTCTAGTCATTCAAATCGATTGCTACATCGCAGCTTCAAGCGCCTCACAATAAGTTTGAGGTGCTAACCACTGCAGATGCAGCCGCAACACACTAGCAGGGGAGAGCTGCTACACTGCAGACCAGCTTTTGCAGGCACTCAGACTATAGCGTGATGCATTCCTCGATCGCCCTTAAAATGCGCTCATCCAAGAGCCACCTCAATCGGATGATCTCCTCACCGACCTTCACTCGGCCCATCTCCCCTCCTCAATCACACCTCCGCAACCTCAACACACCTCCGCGACCTCAACACACCTCCGCGACCTCAAACACCACCTCTACAACCTCAAAACACCACCTCTTCCCTTTCAAGCCCTCCTTTCAAATCAAGACACCATGCCATCGTTCATGCAATGTTTGCTGCATGCCAGCGTGCTGTGTGCCGTACTCATGAGCACCATGAGCTTCGGAGCCCCTCTACCTCCGACGTCCACTCAAGCACTTGCCACTCGGACTTTTGCACCATCTCTTTCGCGCTCGTCGGATGCGGCGTCTTTCGTCCGCAGACGTCCTACCCAATCGTCGGAAGAGGAGGAGGATGAGCGAAGCAAGCAAAAAACCAAGAAACATGGCAAGAAAATGAAAAAGTCTCCGGGCGGTGCACTCCGGACACTCCTCGAGGAGCAACCGCTCCGCAATCCCTTCTACGGACCAAGGAGTGACAACAGTCTTCAAGGAGGCACGCAAGGCCTCGATGCTCGCTCTCCGATGATCGATGAAGGTCCTTTCCTAAATCCACAGTTCCACCACACGGCGAAGCCAGGCCCTGGTGCTGAACCAGTAGACATCAATGCCGCAGCTTGCAGCAATTTGAAGAAGTTTTGCAAGAAGTCAGCAAATCACAAACTGCCCGCGTGTCAGCAATACCGTTCGAAGGACTCTGTGTGCAAGAAGAAGTCAAAGGCCAAACACTCGGCGATGCCACCAGGTATGTTCACCCCTCCGCCGGTCGTTGTGAAGCCGGTTCCCGGATCTATTTGGGGACTATGCCGTCGCAACGGCGAGATTGGACCATGCTGGGGCGGTAATATTCTTGAACAGCGCGCTCGATCGGTGATCGCGAAGATCGGTAGTCTGAACAGCAGATCTGGGACGGCCAACATCGCCAACGTCCTTCGACGAGGTCTAGCTGCTGCTCGCAATGCTGTGGCTCCATGTCGCCGTTCGGAAAACGGCTGCTGGACCGACGAATTTGGCGTCGAGGGAAAGACGCGCTCGCTTCTAGAGCGTCTGTTTGACCGCTACAGACGCTTGGCGTTCCTTGCAGTCAACACGATCAACCCGCTTGTCCGCCGCACGCCAGCAGAGGTCCACCGAGCGCTCCACGGCAAAGACGCGCCAAACGATGTCAAGCGCAGCTTTCTCGAGGCCTTCTTTGGGCGCACTGCAACCAGCGCCAACATCACTGTGCATCCGCTCAGTCGACGTGCTCTTCGCAACGGCCGTCACTAAGAGCTCTTTGGACGCGAGCTGATCATGACTCAATGCATCATCATCCACGACGGTCCATTTGTCGCGCACTGCGTGCCGACCAATCAAATCGCCCCCTCCGCATCCATTTCTCTTCAGAGTCGCTCACACACGGGCGATGTCAGCCGCGCGGTCTCCAGAGCCTGTCTTGACGCTTTTAAACAACTCTTTGGTGCCATGGAGCGCCATTTGCTCTGAGTTGTAGGCTCTACGTTGTTTTACGCGCTTCGTCGCGTACCCTCCTCTATCCAATCGATGTCTTTTGCCCATCAAAGAGTGGATCACTAGGAACGGGAGATCTGCGTGGCGGTCCAACTGTAATCGTTCCCAACGCATGACGAAAGCTCTAGAACAGACATTCACGACTGAGCATTGGGTCCAGCGCGAGAGACATGCGCTGTCCGCTGCATTTACTAAACTTCCACCCGGGCAAACTCGTGACTGGCAGCAGCAAGCCATCAGCTTTGTAGCGAGCGCATGGAAGGACGAGTTTGCCACACTCGTGACTTTTCAGCTTTGATTAGCGCGCCGTTTGATTGGCTAGCAATGTACCGAATGCACCTGGCCAGTGAGCGTCCTTTCATTCGTGATTAGCGAACGGCGAAGCGACGCAGTGTTCGAAGCAGGTCTGAATTGATGACTGTCAGGGTGCCGCTCGCCAGCAGAAGGTACAGTACTCACTCGTGACTGCTGCTGGCAGGATGTGCCAGGGCGGCATGAGAGGAGAGGGAGAGGGAGAGGGCATGCGTGCGCTCTTTGCAACCTTCGGCAACTGAACGCACGACTTGCATCTGAGTGTGGGGGTGGAGGCTTTGTGCCAACACGCGAGCAGTGTCAGTGTGCAAGAGGTGATCGGTCCGTGCACATGCGACCAGCGCGCAAAACGAGCGCGCAGGCGTCCGGCCGGGCATTGATGCATGGCGGCGTCTGAAAGCTGACGCAACC
Organism: Ceraceosorus bombacis; assembly: GCA_900000165.1. NCBI lineage: Eukaryota > Fungi > Basidiomycota > Exobasidiomycetes > Ceraceosorales > Ceraceosoraceae > Ceraceosorus > Ceraceosorus bombacis. The sequence goes on from CCYA01000253.1 coordinate 220,459, forward strand.
TCGCCGCGATGTTGGTGGCGCGTGCAGGACGCGTGAGTGAAAAAGTGCCCTGAAGAGGCAAGTTTGGGGGGCCAATCACGTATGCATATGCAGCAAGAGCGTGCGTTGACGGCGATTGAAAGACGAAGGCCGACCATGCGCTCGCTCCATGAGCAGTCACAGTCGTGAGCTGGCAGCCACATCAATCCACGAATGCCGTCACACGGTGGGGCCTCGCTTGAGGATGCACGACGGTCGGCGAACCGGGCGTCCATGGCAGCTGGTGTGAATGCGAATTGCTCACCTCGAGCGTTGGCCCAACAGACGTGAGAGATTGCTAGACGCTTCTTTTTGCTCCCACGCACAAGCGAATGCTGCGAGCTACGCAGACGAGATATATAAACTCAGAGGTCTGCGCCGTGTCTGCCTCACCCCCTCAACCACAACTCTCGCGAGTTTACTTTACCCTGCACAACCGCACACACAGCAGACATCCACAATGCCTTCCTCTGAAGTCTTCACTTCCGGCCCGGAGCACGTGGCTTACACCACCTCCAATGGCGCCCCTTACCCTGAGCCTTACCAGGCCCAGCGTTTCAGCAATGGCAAGAAGAACATTGGCGGTCCCTTGCTTTTGCAAGACTTTCACCACATCGACCTCTTGGCACACTTTGACAGAGAACGCATTCCCGAGCGAGTAGTGCACGCCAAGGGCGGTGGTGCTCACGGTGTCTTTGAGGCCACTCACGACATCAGCGACTTGTGCTGCGCCGAGGTGTTCAAGAAGGGTTCCAAGACACCCCTCACCATGCGCTTCTCCACCGTCGGTGGCGAGTCTGGCTCACCCGACACTGCCCGTGACCCCCGCGGCTTCTCCGTCAAGTTGCGCACATCGCAAGGCAACTTGGATTGGGTCTTCAATAACACTCCCATCTTCTTCCTGCGCGACCCCGCAAAATTCCCTCACTTCATCCACACTCAAAAGCGCGACCCTCAGACCCACTTGAAGGATGCAGACATGTTCTGGGACTACCTCTCCCAAAACCCAGAGTCCGTTCACCAAGTCATGATCCTCTTTGGTGACCGAGGTATCCCCAAGCGTCATGACTTGCAGCACGGCTACTCTGGCCACACCTTCAAGTTCATCAACGCTCAGGGCGAGTGGCAGTACGTTCAGATTCACGTTCGATCGGACCAGGGAACCGACTTTTACACTCAGGAGGAAGGGGTCAAGCTTGCTGGCGAGAACCCCGACATTCACAACCAGCAATTGTTTGAACAAATCGAGAAGGGTCAATTCCCATCCTGGACCGTCAGCGTACAGACCATGACTCAAAAGCAAGCCGAGGATTTCCGCTACAGCGTCTTTGACTTGACCAAGGTCTGGCCCCACGCCGAGTTCCCTCTGCGACCTGTGGGCAAGATCACTTTGAACAAGAACCCCTCCAACTACTTTGCCGAGATTGAGCAAGTCGCATTCGCACCCAGCCACCTCGTGCCCGGTGTCGAGCCAAGCGCAGACCCAGTTCTGCAGAGTCGTCTCTTCTCTTATCCCGACACACACAGGCACCGTCTGGGTGTCAATTACCAACAGATTCCCGTCAATGCTCCGTTGGTCCCTGTGGCCAACTTCCAGCGCGACGGGTTCATGTCGGTGAATGGCAACCAAGGCAATCGACCAAACTACGTGTCCACCATCAAGCCATTGCAGTACCCCAAGCAGGTCAGCGTTCAGGATGCCGTCCACCAAGACTTTACCGCCTCGACCATTAGTTACTTTTTGTCTCAAGTCGACGACAAGGACTTTGAGCAGCCTCGCGCGCTTTGGGAGAAGGTGTTCGACGAGCAGGCCAAGGAGCGATTCATCAACAACGTCTCTGGTCACTTGGGCGGCGCAAAGTCTCGCGAGATTATCCAGCGTCAACTCGCCGTCTTTGGCCGCGTGCACCCAGACATTAGCAGCCGCATCAGCGCAAAGATTGGCGCTTGACAATCAGCCGTAGCTCATTTGTGATCTCTTGATTTCTCACCAAATCAATACACCCACACATCTTTTCTTCTACTTTTTCCTTTCTGCCAACAGCGGGAGCTACATCGTGGATGAGCTACACCCCACGACGCGCGTGTTCCGCTTGAACACCGCAACATCTTCATCCTCGACGAAACTTTTTTTTTTTTATGTCACACATTTGGCTAGCTCTCGCGTCACTCTTGTAGGCTTCCCCACATCCCTTAGTCTCCGCTTCCACGTTTGCTCAAGCGCACCCGCCGACAGATAATGCAATTGATGTCTTAAGCAGTGACTATTGCGAGGCCGAGTTGTGCGCACGCGTGCGCGGTAGTGATTGTGCGGCACAGGCACGTAAGAGAATCAATCGTCTGTCTACCTCTGCGTCGAGTGCGATCCAGACTGCGCCGACGAGCTAGATTTTTGCATCGCATCGCTCACTTGACGCTGTAATGGACTTCGCTGCAATTGCGTATCCTCTCCGCAGCTTGCTCAGCCGTCAGGTCTCTTTGCGGTTCCGCCATCATTTCGAATCCGACCAGGAATTTGCGTACCGTAGCGCTCCTGAGCAGCGGAGGATAAAAGTGAATGTGAAACTGGGCAAAGTCTGCCAAGTCCGAGAATGTCGTTGCCCATGCGCCCTTTTGACCAGTCGTCGTCGTCGTAGCGGGCACGGGTCTCTGATGAATGCCCATGGAGTAGGGAAAGGAGCAGCTGAAAATATTGTCCAGCCGACAAGCCGTGCGTCCGAGAATGTCTGACAGACTCGAAAGCTCCTCCTCTGTCATGTGTGCTAGACTGTTGATGTGCCTCTTGGCTGGCAGGATGAGCGTCTCAAAAGGCCAGACTGCCCAGTAGGGCACCACTGCGACGAAATGCTCATTGAGCGTGATCACACGAGGCCTTCCGGGCGTGTTGAGCTCGAGGTGAACATATGTCAGCAGCAAGCTCGGCTTGCCATTCGCATCCAGACGCGCGCCCCTCAGCACTTCCGGCGCAGCGTTGGCTGGCTCCAAAGCGTATGCCTTTTGGTTCTCCAACTCCACTTGTGGCTCTTGAGGTACGTAGTCTAGAGACCAAATCTGGCCGTGTGGATGAGGATTGGAGCATCCCATGGCTGATCCCTTGTTCTCGAAGATCTGAACATACTTTACAAAGGGATTTTCTGAGGGTATGCGAAGGTAGAGAGATTTCCAGGCTTGCACGATCCTGAGTATGTCCACACTGGCGCTGTACGGAGCGCTGGTCAGCTGCGCGATGGTGAGGTTGTGCGAAGGGTGAAAGCAGATGACGTAGCACCTCCCTCTTGCTGGAGTCGACCTGAGCAGCGGATGCGACGTAGAAGCTGCAGAGCAGGTCAAGAGGCAAGTCAACTCAGACCAGTATGGTGCCCTGTATGCTGCCGCGCACGCGCCTCCAGCACATACTCACCTTCTTCCTTGAACTCCACATCGCCAGGCTTCAATGCGGCATAGTCATTCTCAAAAAACTGCAAGACGGGGCGACGGGTGCCGGGTGAGGGTGAGCAACATGGACAGGAAGCCTTCATGACTACCACTCCGCTGTTGCCGTTTCCCGTCCATCATCGGCCCAGTCACCGTGCTGCGGGCCATTTGTCCAGCCTCATGGTGACGTATCTCCCCCACTCGCCCAACTCACATACGTTCCCTCGTACTTTTCATTCTTTCCTCCAGTGGCTCGGTCGTTGCCTGGGCACAGGTAGCATTTGGGATCGTAGGCCGGTAAGTGTGCATCCGCACCAGCTTCCTGAGCTCCTTGCCAGGGCCTTTGAGTCCTATGCGCTGCGAGTGCATAGACATGGCAGTCCGGGGGGAGGGTACGCAGCAGTCAGCACGACCCCGCTTGCTCTAGAACGCGAGGTTCATCTAGCCAAGGCGTAGCGTAGCGTGGCTCGGCGTACGGTGACACTTACGAGAGCAGAGCACATGAGAACCTGTGAGCGGGTTCCATCGCCTGTGCGGATGCTGTGAAGGATCGAAAGGGGCTGCGCTGGACATTGTAGCGAGAGCAGAAGTCGCGATGCTGCAAGGATCAGACGTGCGCGCCAAAGGTTGGTGTCGCGTGCAACAGCTGAGATCAGCGACGACGGATGAAAGGGGGGTCAGGAAGTGCGCAGAGACTATTTGCTACTAAAGCAACTAGCTTTCTGTGCCGCTTCGACTAATGAAGAGACAGCCTTGAGCAGCGCTTGATGAAGTTATGCATGAGCGACATGGTAGAAGAGACGAGGAGGAGTTTTTGCAGGGGGTCCATGCTCAAGGCGAGAAGTTTGCCGGCGAGTCGCGTTGCATAGCATCAACAGCAGCAGGTACGTGCATGCACGTCCGCGGGAATCTCGCCGAGATCGGAGGATTTCCCGCACGCGCCGACGGTTGACCCCAAGAAGGTGTGCTACTTGGAAATCAGGATTGACTTCACGCTTGATGTTGCGACTAAATTGTATGTACGGGATATCTGCATTTACGACGAGACGATGATGCTTCACTCTGCTATCCCAGGATGATGACTTACTCGCGACTTATCAGACATGCGCACGTGAGCCTTCGAGGATGCAGTTCCGGCTTCTCCCAACGTAGCAGCACCTCTGGAGTTTACCTGGGACGCGGGACAAACCAGGACGTTCCCACGAAGGCTTGACATGCCTGAAGGTCGTCTCAGGCCAATGACCGTCCAGTAGACAGTTGGCGCCAGCGTGGTAGCCAAGCGCCCTCTCTGGACCTTGAGCTTATACTCAGCAATTCCCTGGACATGCGCCAGCGAGGGACCCACAATCAGGCCTTGACGTGCTCTTCTCACACATCATTCTTGCACCGTCTAGTATGTCAGGGGATTAGAGCTTTGCATGGATCAGCTTGGGCACATGAACTCAAGCTGAGTATCAGCGGATTAGAGCTTTGCCGCATGGTTCTGCTTGGGTACATGGATATGAGCTGGGGTATAGACATCACTGAACCTCTTCTGTGTTGTCTTGCAGGGCAAGACCATCTGCAATGTCAGAGCAAGCAGCAATGCTGGCCTGGGTCTGGATGCATAGGCCCCTGCAAGGTGTGTTCAAGGATGGTCAGGCATTGCCCACTGCAACTTGATGCCTGCAAGTTTTGCTGCAATGTTCCTCATCCAGCTCAGGATAGATCACTGGCCAGCAACAGCAATAGCACGGACAAAGACCCTTCTTCCTTCCTTACAGCAATGATGGCCCTTTTCTGGATGTGGAGGCCCCCCACAAGGTCTGTCCAAAGATGATCAGGCATTGCCCAGTGCAGCTTGATGCTTGCAAGATTTGCTGCCATCCCCTTGGTCCTGCTGAGAGTAGACCCTGTGCCTGCAACAGCACATAGAAACACCCTTCCCCCTTCCTTGCCCTTTTCCACCATTGCAGGGTTTCTCACCAGAAACTCACAATTGATGTGCAGCTTATTCTTGGCTGGGCAGCCAGGCCAGGTGATCTTGAGCTGCATAGTGTCACAGGTGAATGTGTGGCCCACGAACCACACCTTTCCAGTCCACAGACTGGAGGCCAGTGGCATTTTGAGCACCATCTCTCCTCCTGGCTAAGCATAAGCTTCCACCCGTGCAGCTTGTGCCTGGGCCTCTTCATCCTTGATCAAACAAGCCAAGATTTCCCTCATCTGGACAAGTACTGGCCCCCAGCCGCTTCCAGCTGAGAGTAGAGCCTGTGCCTGCAACCAGGCGCAGAAAGACCCTTCCTCCCTCCTTGCCTTTCTCCACCATTGCAGGGGTCCTCACAAGGAATCCACAATCAATATGGGGCTTGTTCTTGGCTGGGCAGCCAGGCCAGGTGATCTTGAGCTCCATGGTGGCACTGGTAAAGGTGTTGGGCTTGAACCAGACATTGCCAGCCCAAAGACTGTTAGCCAGCGGGGTTGCAAGCGCCGACATTGCGCCCTGACCATAACCTTCTGCCCATGCGGTTTGTGCCTGGGCCTCTTCATCCTTGATGAGGCAAGCCAAGAGATCCCTCATCCGAGCAAGTGCTGCCTCCCAGCCGCTTGCGCTTTCAAAGGAGCCAAAATTGAGGATGTGGCCAGTGGCAAGCTGAATTTGGAAGCCGCCAAACTGGATCTTTTCCTCCAGAAGACTATGGAAGAAGATGTCTTCCTTCTGCTCGCCCGGGGAGGTCAGGAGCCGCCCTCTAAAGGACATCGAGTGTTCGCCACGCTTGGGCCTGTTGTTGAGTCCAGCAAGCTTCTGAAGAGCGGTAGCCTGCTTCCAACCGATGCGCAAGTCAAAGAGGTTGATGATCTGCCAGCCATACCCGGGCTGATGATTGGCTGGCTTCATATGAAGGTCCAGCTCACCATCCAGAAACAACGAGGCGCGACGGCACAGCCACATGGCGGTCGCAGCAAGCAGTGGGCAAAGGGTATCCTCGACACCCTCAAGTTCACCAGCTTGCTGTATAGTGGACCAGTCTAGCCAGGCGGACTGCATCGTTGTCAGGACAGGCCGGAGCAAGGGGTTGGTCAAAGCACCAATTGCTTCAAGTCTCCATGCGTCCATCCATCTTCCCATGCCTAGACGGCTGCTGCTGTTCAGACCGTCGAGGCCAGGAGGCGGGAAGGATTGACTACGGTTGCGCAAAAGCTTGGGGCTCCTCGTGAAGGCTCCAAGGATGATCGTCCAAATTGCTTCGACTACTTGAAGAGCGCTTCGCTCTTTCGCGGTGCTGGCAGTGTCAAAGCATGCCAGTGGAGCAAGAGTGACCTGCTCCGGAGCGTTGATGACATGTCTTGCAAATGGGCTGAGAACTTTGAGTTCATGAAGGGTACCAGCAGAGAGCAGATTTGTGTTGGGCTCCAGATCTGGGGCTGAACCAACATACTGTCCCCAAGCAACATACTGTCCCCAAGCGGCGTCGTTGTGCGCAAGCAAGGCATGGAAGACACCAGCACCAGACTGAAGGCGAGCCTGGTTGGATTGATCCGCAACCAACTTGTCTAGACGGTTGGCCCAGACAGCGCCAAGAGCCTTGCAACCATATGGGGTGATGCTTGCCTCGAAGATGCCGACCCAGTCTTCTGTGCTGAGCAACTGAACAACGTGCTCCGACAATTTCTGCTGCTTGGCAATGGTGATCGCTGCCCTACATGCCGCCTTTGGTGTCAGTGATGAGCGCTTGAACATGTTGTGCGGTGGCGGGAGTGCAGCTGCAGCATGAGAGGCATATCCTTCTTCGTCTACTTCAGATTTCCAACGTTCAAGGCTGGGCGAGTTGAGGAAGGCTTTGACGTAGCCTTTCCCTGCGTCTGGGCGGTCGGCTCTGAAGCAGGTTCGATATTCTCAGTGAAGTGTCATCCTGTGCAACTTCTCGAATCGCGCACTCACTCGAAAATCTGCGCAACATCCTCGTACTTGGCGGTGTGGAACATCGCAGCAGTGGGCCGACGCACGATGTTGAGCGACTCTTGAGGCGCACCGTCTGCATTGCTGCTCGACGATGCAGCATTGAGAGGGGCGCTTGATGGTCCAGCGACTCCCAGCTCAGGGGAAAACGTCTTTGCAGTCGTGCTTTTGGTGCGCAGCTTGTCCGCATCGGTTTCTTTCAGTACTCCTTGCCTTGGTTTGGTGACCTCGTCCTCATCTGACAAGGGCAAGAGCTTTGTTCCTCCTCTTTGGAAGCGCTTGAGCGGACGAGGAGCATCTTCTTCCTCTGAGGTGACGGACTGCTTGTTGGGTAAAGTACTGGCGCAAGCAGATGACGAGGTCAACGCTGTTGCTAAAGGTGGAGTCACGTCTGGAGGGCTTTGGGCGGTACTTGTCGAGGGCGACGGCCTGCTGTCAGCAATTGAGGTGTCGTGCCCCTGGTGCGCAGCTTGTCAAACTTGCTTGCTTTCAGTGGTCCTTGCCTTGGGCTGGCGATCTCATTGTCAGGCTCTTCCTCATCTGAGAAGGGCAAGAGCTTTATCCCTCCTCTTAGGAAGCGCTTGAGCGGACAAGGAGCATCCTCATCCTCTGAGCTGATGGCCCGCTCCTTGGATGCAGGAAGTGCAACTGCGCAAGCAGATCTAAAGGTTCAATTCTGTCTTGAGGGATTTGGGCGGTACCTGTCGAGCGCAAGGGCCTGCTGTCAGCAGTCGAGGTGTCTGTTCTAAAGAAGCGTCTCTATCCTGTTGACAATACATGATCTATGCTCTGCAATGCACTGTGAATGTCTCCCAGACCTCCATTGCCTCCCAGACATTCACCTCTGCGCACATCACTACGTCCCTCAGACAGACCGTTCTGTCTCTTACTGATTTCACTCTGCCCCTCACACACACCCTTATGCACCACAATGTCTCCCTCATTGTTCATGCAGCCACCAATGATGCCTGCACTCCAAGCTCTGGCTCTGACTTGGAGATGCTGCGCCTGCTGCAACTCTGCTTTGAACTCATTTCACCCCTGCTTCTCCCCTCATACAATTACATGACACACTCTGTCTCTTGGGCAGGCCTATAAGATGTATATAGAAGCCCATCCAGGCTTCTCTGACTTTGCAATACAACCTTTCCTTATTCAACTTGCCTCCCCATTTCTTCAACTGGCCTCCTCAACTCACTGCTGCCCAACACTGGCCTGATCCCCAGCTGTTTTCCACTTACTTTGTGCTCTTCCACAGCCTCCAACCATCAACCTCTGCTGCCACCAACACCTAGCCCTCTGCTCAACAGCGCAAGAAGCAAGCAGCTTGTTGGACACTTTTAGCTTTGGCATTTATTCCCTGCCACACTTTGGATGCCAAGTACTGCCATACAGTGCAGTGTCTCAAGGCAGTCAAGCGCACCATCTTGGAAACATTCCAGACTGCTCATTTTGTGTGCTGTCAAGTGCGCTCTCCAATGTAGAGCCAGGGCTGGCCCTCCACCAACACCTACAGGTTTGGATTCCAATGCATGCCAAGGTGTCAATCTCATCAATCCTTCATTCTCATATGAACAAGAGCAAAGCACTCTGAACCTTGAACTAGCAACAATGCTGACCAAGCTGCAGCCTGCTGTCATGGTTAGGGCTTAAGAGCCAGAGGACCTTATTTGCGGCAGCATGCATCTTCATCCATTAGAGGCATTGTTACAGGAAACAAGCAGCTCGTCGGACGTTTTCAGCTTTGGCAGTCGTGCCTGAGGCAATAATTCGGATGCCAAATATCGCCACATGGTGCAGTGTCTCGAGGCAGTCTGGTGTACCATCTTGGAGACCTTTCAGCATTTGACTGCCTTTTCAAACGCCAAAGCCAGGGCAGGCCTTCCCCCAACACCGACGGGTGTGAATTCCAACGCTTGCCAGGGTGTCAATGTGATCGATCCTTCATTCTCATATGAAGAGGAGCGAAGCACTCTGAGCCCTGAGCTTGCGACAATACTGACTGAGCTGCAGGCTGCAGTCAAGGCCAGGGATCAAGAGCCCAGCAGTCTGACTCAAGCGGAGGTTGTCAGGCTCAAAAGCTTGTATCACGATCAGGTAGCCAAGCTTGTGCAGGCTGCAGGGTTCACAGCGCGAGGCAAGGAGATATGTCCAGGTTACTGGGAGCTCACAAACTTCTTCAAGCTCGACCTCGACACGGAAGGCGTAGAGTCGCTGCGAAGCCATCCGCAAGTCACATGGCCTCACAAGGACGTCTGTCTGGTGCCTGTCAGCATGATGTTTGCGCCTTCCGCGCCTTTCGACGTGGAGAAGGACATGTGTGCTCGCCACGGGCTGAGGATGCAGATCCTCTTCCAAGGCTTCCACCTTGTTGTCTACAGAAAGCAGAACATCTTACGACTCCGCGCTGGTGCATTGAGGACCTGGGACCCGTCATTCTCTTATGAAGAAGAGCGAAGCACTCTGAACCCCAAGCTTACAACAATACTGACCAAGCTGCAGGCCACAGTCAAGGCCAGGGATCAAGAGCCTGACAGCCTGGCTCAAGCCAAGGTCATCAGACTCAAAAGCTTGTACCATGATCAGGTAGCCAAGCTTGTGCAAGCTGCTGTGTGCTCACCACGGGCTGAGGATGCAGATCCTCTTCCAAGGCTTCCACCTTCGTCTCTGGAACGGAGGACATCTTACGACTCCGCGCTGGTGCATTGAGGACCTGGCATGAAGGCCCCAAGGTGCGCCGCCTCCAATTCTTCCTTCGCCAAATCATCCCTGATGAGGTATGGGAAGAGCGGCAGAGACTGGCGGCGGAGATGTGCCCCAACATCAACATCAAAGCTGGCCTGCAATCGATCATGATTGGTCTCATTGTTGGAGGATGCTGGATCACTAACCTGGCTAGAGGAGCAGATTGTGCAATCACAATCAAGTATGCACACAAGGCAAACATGGCTCACCTCAAAGAAAGGGGTGCCAGCCCTCCTTGCCTGCCATGCAGCTCTTGCATATCAAACCCTGATGCTGTTGCAGCTGCAGAAGAGGGCTTTGCAGTCTTTGTTTGTGCTAGAGATTTGCATGCTGGCAAGCACGCCAAAATTGCCTGGGGCCCAGCACCAATGGGCCCCAGTCTGAAAGCTGTCCAGCTTGAATGGGCCATCGACTTCAAAGCTGGCCTGCAGTCGATTGTGATTGGTCTCATTGTTGGAGAATGCTGGATCACTGACCTGGCTAGAGGAGCAGAGTGTGCAATCATCATCAAGTACATGCACAAAGCAAATGTTCCTCACCTCAAGGAAAGGGGCACCAACCCTCCTTGCCTGCTACACAGCACTTGCACATCAAACCCTGATGCTGTTGCAGCTGAAGAAGAGGGTTTTCCATCTTTGTTTGTGCTATAGCATTGCATGCTGGCAAGCATGCCAGAATTGCCTGGCAGCCAGCACCAATGGCTCCCAGTTTGAAACCTGTCCAGCTTGAATGGGCCAGCGTACAGGCGAAGGTTTGGACCCCTGTGAAGCTGGACCTGCAAAACTCCTTGTCTCATTACGAAGCACTCAGCCTGCTCTCTTAGGTGTCTTTGATGTCTTGAAATTGCGATCTGTGGAAGTCCAGGGGCAATTGCAGGCAATAGTTGGCTTTGAGCATGTTTACAGGTTTGATGCTCCAGAGGGTGGCACCTTTGCCTTTTCCCTGGTGGACCAGCCCCTTGTCTTCTGCAAAGGTTGTATTGGCAACAAGCAATACTTCACTTTCAGAGCCTCCCTTCTGGCCACATATGTCAACCCGTTGGACCCCAACGGCAGGGAGGCGCGCCAGGTTCAGACTGCTGATGGTGAGAAACAGCGCCGTTCGGTACGTATACATCTCACCCTTTCAGGGGCCTTGTCAGCAACTGGGCTCTGGGTGGGAAGTCATCGCCCAACGGCAGGATCAACGTCTACGCGGTGCCTCCTGAAGACGGGCCGCCGTACTTGTAGCTTAGGCCGCATACTCCGCAAGGTCTGATCAAAGCGGACACATGGATCAAGGTCTCGCACCGCGCTAAAGGCTTCAAGGACGTCATCGAGCCCGTGAGGAGATGGCATTGCAAATAGGCCTCTGTGCTCCTTGACCTCGCGCTGCTCCTCAAACTGTGCACACGTACAGGATCACAGTAACGGCATCAGGTTGTTACCACTGCGTGGACTTGCAGCACCTTCGTAGCCCTCCACCTGCGCAGCAAAACCCTGTGCATTTGATCGCTTGGTGCATGTATTTGCGGTGCTTGCGACCATCCTCGGACTCGACGCTACCTGTTGATTGTTCAAGTGCCCATCATTTCATACCTTAATCCCTTCTGCGGCATGGCTTTTGACGCATCCTGGAACAGGTGTCCATTCCGTGAATCACCCTACGATACCTTCATCAAGACTCACGACTGCCTTTGAAAAATGTTTCGCAAATTGTGCTTACGCCCCCCCTCGCGATGTGCAGAGTGAACTGTTTCGCAAATTGTACTTACTCCCCCGTCGCGATGTGCAGAGTCGTTGACCGTCGCGTACATGCACTCGTGACCAGAGATCCTCGTACTTCTTAGGGTATGACACGGCCTTGGTCCGTACCCTTTATTAAGCGCAGCTCGAACTGTCGCGCGGGCGCCGCGCGCGCTGACGCGTCAGTTCGCGCATATGTAGCCACTCTGTACTTGTGACCCAAGGCAATGAACATCATCATCCTCATAGAACCTATCTGCGACAGAACGCGAAGCGACACCGTATCTCTTTGCCCCAGACTATCCACACAGAACAGCCGGCCTTCGGATCCAGTCGAAAATCACTCGCAGGTCTACGTGATCAGGATGTGCTCATATCATTTGAGTGCTGCACATTGTAGGTACGCTGTGAAGATTAGAAGAACAAGGGTGGGTGATAATGGAAAGCGAAGCATGAGGGAAGGTGTAGTTGTTGTCTATGGCACGGTGCCTGGAGCTAAGTCGCACCCTTACTTGACTCCTGGGACACCCTTGGCGCCTGGGAATTTGTTGTAGGCGTCGAGAATGTTGATCTTCTTGTCCTGGTCGAAGGGACGGCAAGGGTTGTCACCGCTGTTTGCAGCCTTCGACCAAGGAGCCTTGAGGTTCTTCGCAACGAAGTCGGTCACAGTCCCTAATGTTTTGTACAAAACGCCGAGCTGGGTCGGGATAAGCTCTTCAACGCCAGCTTGGTAGAGGAAGCAGAGGAGCTCCTGGGGGTCCTTGAGAAGACCGGCCAGGTTGAAGACACCTCCGGACAGGTCACCGACGTCGAGTCCGGCAAAGGAGTTGACGGTACCAGTGTTGCCACCGAAGGAGAGCAGCGAAGGGTCGGTACGGGCAGCAGCCAAGAGCGTGAGAGCAATGTCGACGAGGGAGAAGCTGGAGGCCAGGGGACGACGCTTCCATCCAGGGATAAGTCTCTCTTGACCGCGCTTGTAGACGAGCTTGCCGTTCTCCTTGTAGATACCAAAGAAGGCGTGCAAGTTCTTCTCGTCGAGGTAGATACGGTTGTAGCCCTCGGCATCGGCAGTGTTGTTGGCAGCGAACTCGGTGACGAAACGCTCAGCAGCAGTGGTCACAACCAGACCACCAAAGGCGGACTGGAAGAAACGGGGGTTGTTCGCAACACTGTAGTGCCATCTTGCGGCCTTGTGCTTGAGCATGACCTCAGGGGTGAAGACGTCCACACCGTCTTGAGAGTTGTTGCCACCGTCGGCGAGCAGCTCCTCGTAGAAGGGCATGTGAAGGTCGACGTTGTTGCCACCGCTAGCAGGGTCGTACAAGTCTTGACGGACGATGGAAGCCTGACGAAAGGACACGGTGGACAGGGTCAGTGGCCGAATTCTGCGGTGCTGACGTTGCCACTGCTACTCACATCTCCTTCGTAAACGTTGTGGGCGTTGATGCCGGCGGGGTCACCGAACAGCAGGTTGGTCAAAGAGCCGAGGCTCTTGGACTTGTAGGGGCCACCGATGGACCAGGTGCCGTCAAGGATGTTGCCGTTGAACACGACGGCGTAGGCGTTGAGGGCCAGCGCAAGGTCGGGTCCGACACCAAAGACCTTGTTGATAGCATCGATACCCTGGGTCAGGGTCGTGACACCAGAGCGGTCAAGGTAACCGTGGTTGGCGAGCAGGTTGAGACCAGGGCAAGGACCTGCCGACGTGGGATGAGATGATGAGAACGTCAGACGCGCCTTGTCGACCACTGTTGCACGAGTCACTCACCTCTGATGTCGTTGGGGCCAGGGGGAATGAACTTGTGCTCGTCAGAGGTGAGATCAATGCTCTGCTCCTCGTCGTTGAACTTGAAAGTTGCAGGGTTGATGAGGGCGGTGATGTCACGGTCACCACGTTGAGCACGGGGGTAGATGGGTCCACCGTTGCGGATCTCCTCAGCTCGCTTGACGAAAGCCTTGATTTCGGGACGGTCAGAGTTGAGGTCCAGGCCGCGAGCAACCTCGTCGAAGGACTTGCCAGCGAATGAGGGCAGGGCAGAGACTGTGGTCGAGAGACCAAGACCGGCAACGGTCAGGAACGGGAGAGTGAACTTCATGACGATGATGGTGCGAGGACGGCCGCGGGAGGGTTGGGGGGGG
>CCYA01000253.1:235160-248621 GCA_900000165.1 Ceraceosorus bombacis
TCATCAGCTGTGCGAGAGCAGCCCCAAGTCACTGGCCAGCTGGTCATCGCGCATCGCCCTTGGCAACAAAGAGCCAAGAGCAGCTCGCGCCCACGTTCTAGCGATGGAAGCTTGTGCGTTCGGTCCGAGGCATGCTCCAATAGAAGAGAGAACTCGGACGAACGTCTTTCGACGCTACTGAAAGCTTTTCAATCTATTCGTCATGTCTTGCGCCAAAGACGAAGAACCTCCATACTGCCAGAGGAGATTTACACCGTTGCGAAGCGTCGCATTAGAGCTGCCCTGATCCGTGGGAGAGGCCGGCCAGTGCTCCAATCAGGTGTTGGACCGATGACCATTTGTGCGATTGCACATCAAATGCGTTGGCTCCCACTGGATGACGAATCCACGAGTCAGCACGAATGCACGGAAAGCAAAAGTTCGGGAGTCCGAGAGGGACGCATCCATCCTGCCATCCTGCTGCATCGCAATTTTAGCGTGCACACGCCGCCGTTCCGTATATTCTGCAAGCTCTACGTATAGCAGTAAAAACTTTGCTGACTCGAACAAAGCAGCCCAGCTGAGAAAGCTGGCGCAAGCGCGGAATTTTTGCACGTCCTACAGCGAACGGCGCGCTCCATTGCTGATCCAAGTCGTAGCATGCTGAGGCAGGTCCCCAACGGATGAGATCGTGGCACTCGAGCCTGACACGACTAGTTGCCACTCATCATTTGCTTCTCCAACTTTGGAAGCGACGAAGATCGAGCGCTCCACCTCCCCGGATCTGCGGCAGTGGGGTGCCAGCCGTCCGCATGGTGTTCCTGGCTCAAACTTGCTCTCCGGTGGCCATCCCGTGCAAAGCAGCCCCTCCTGCCGCTGAACCCCTCTTCAGCTTGCAGCGTTGAGCCCGATTTCCGACTTGAGCCGCTCTGCAGACGCCGAGACGCCGCCGGAGCAGAAAGGCTCCGAGTCGAATACCTTTGATGACTTGTTCAGTGGGATGGCTGGGATGATGCTGCGCGCGACGGTCACGCGAAACAAGTGTGGATGGCGAAAT
Source organism: Ceraceosorus bombacis (assembly GCA_900000165.1). Lineage (NCBI taxonomy): Eukaryota > Fungi > Basidiomycota > Exobasidiomycetes > Ceraceosorales > Ceraceosoraceae > Ceraceosorus > Ceraceosorus bombacis. Next base: position 236,197 of record CCYA01000253.1, read on the forward strand.
CATTTGAGACTGCTCCAACTTGCGGCAAACTCCGAAAGCGTCAAAGGCGGTGTGCGGCGCATGCGAGTGCGGTGGCGGGCCTTAGCCCCGAAGCCGCATCGCATCTTGTTACTCTGCACTGCACGACGCTTCAGCAGAGAGCATGCAGCAGCGGTTGGGTGCATGCGTGCGAATTGATCCGCTGCTGGGGTCGCACGCCAAAGAAGGCGCAGCTGACAGATTTGCGCGACAAATCATCCCATCTACGAACGCTTGATCAGAGTTTGGGCCGACCGATGTAGAGACCACTCGACGCAGATCCCCGAGAGAGAGGACCATCCGCACGTGAACAAACATCATCGCGGTCTCCAATCACGTCGTTGTTGCTTTCTCAGCACAGACGTGGAGCAGGATCGAATCGTACGATGCCACTCACAAAGTCGAACGCTGATTGGCAGCAGCTCTTCTCAGCGTTGGCGTCTCGTTGGTGGAAGGCTCCGAGCTCGAGCTCGAGCTTTCGCGCAGAGGGTGGGGGAGCAAGCTCTTGCTTGCACTCTGAATGGCAGCAACTTGAGCAAAGCTCTGCCCAATGCTATGGCCAAGCGATCCTCAGCGTGGTCAAGCAGACTTCCTCACCTCGACGGGCATCATCAAGAGCGCCAACGCGCCACCTTCAAGCGTGACGACGACGCCGTTCCACGAACAAGTACTACTGGAGTACCAAACTTGACCTGAATCAGACTCACGCCATCCTTTACACGAACAATTTGTTGAGAAAAGAGTATCTTTGGACGCCAAATCTGAGAGGACTGACAGACATTCACAAGGTAATGAATGGTCAAGCTAGGCACCGAATTATCGGGAAAGAGTGGACGTGGACACGAGAGCAGAGAGCAGAGAGACTGGTAACTTCACACGCCACGCCCAGCCTGCGGCTCAAGGTGAGGCATCGTGAGCGGTGCTCCCGTCTTGGCTGCTGGCAACATTGGGCTTCTCGTTGCTGGTGCCGGTGCCTCCGTTGGACTTGTTGGTGTTGGAGCTGGTAGTGGGCGTAGTGTTGCCCACTTCACCCTTCGGCACATCCACCTTCTTGGGTGGGATATTGTTACCGCTATCAGCCTTTTGAGGTTCGGCATTGCCCTTTGCTCCGCTGTCGGCAGCCTTGCTGGTCTTTGTTGGCGGGCTACCTTGGCCTGTGGTAGGCTGCGAGTCACCGTCTTTCGGAGCAGCAGTGCTTGGCGGGCTGCCATTGCCACCGGCATCACCGGTAGGTACCGTCGAGGTGCCACTCTGGCCAGAAAAAGGCGTCTGCGCCGGAGTTCCCGGTACGACAATCTCCGATGGGTCCTTGACTCCATTAATTGGAGGCTGCTTCTTCGCCTCGGCAATCGCGGCCGCCACGTCCTTGCCAAGGCGCGCGTCGATCTTTTCAAAGAGCTTGATGCACTCGTTCTGAGCGTTGGTGTTCTTCATATGCGCCATAGTACCACCAAAGTTGGCCGCGATGTTGACCTTATCGTGCTCTGCGAGTCCTTGATAAAAAGCGCGCTGCACAATGGACATCATGACCGTCGTCAGCTTCGCTGGCTAACGCGCGGCCATGGCATACTCACAGGTTGGTCGTAGTCAAGCTCCTGCATCTGGCTCTCGAAAGATACGATTCTCTTCTCGTCGAGATCCTCCTTGGGGTAGACGTACGACTTGACGTACTTCAACGCGTCGGTACTGCTCGGATAAAGTGCTCTCTTGCCCTGATTTCCATGCACTGCAATCTTGCCGTCACGTTGAAAGTGAGCAGTCTGAGACAGGGGACAGTTGACAGGGATCTGTTGGGAACATACGGATTTAGTACACACCCGCCTCAGGGAGAGCCTGCGGTAACGCACCTGAAGATAATTGGCACCGAGACGGTGCCTTGCTGCATCGTTGTAGCTGAACAGACGCGACTGCAAGACACTGAGGGAGAGCGTTGATCTCGAACCTGTGAGCACGGTTCATCCCGACACGTCTTCGCGTATCCTATCGCTCACGGGTCGTTGGAAGGCGCCCAGCCTTCGATTACATTGGATGGGCTGAAGTGCACTTGTTCAATTTCGGCAAAGTAGCTGAGAGCCAAAGAGACTGTGTCAGGAAGCAGGCGGTCGTCCTTTTGCGCGTCAAGTCGGGGGCGCACTTTTCCACATTCTGTGTCAACGTCATCTTGCCGACGTCATGCCACTGGGCATCCATCCAGTCCTTTGTCAAATCGTTGACATTGTATTTGTACTGTTTGCCTTCTTCGATGGTCTTGACGGCAAACTTGACGGTCCACGATGGGTGTTCGGAGCGCTCGATGGCTTCAAACAGATCTTGTGTGGCCCACATCTGGTTTTGACCCGCGATGTAATTGGCTTGAGGCCCGGTGAAATTCTGTGCGCATGTGTGCAAGATCTAGTCAGAGTTTGTTGCACCGACGGGCCAGTGACACTGCTCTCTCCCACATTGCTCGCGGTCCTCGTGCGTTCTTCCGATGCGATACTCGGCTACCAGACTCACCTTGACACCCTGATCACTTTCAAGCTTGACCTTGACGTGCACCCAAGAGCCGTCTTGTTGGACCAGTCTGTACGTGTGGCCAGACCAACCGTGCATATGGCGGAAGCCAAAAGGCGTCCCCAAGTCGGAGAACAAACGCAAGAATTGCAAGCTTGCTTCAGGGTTCTGCCAAAGATAATCGAAGACCATGTCTGGGTCTCTTTGATTTGTCTGAGGATTGGTCTTCTGAGTGTGGATGAATGCTGGAAATTTGAGGGGATCGCGAATGAAAAAGACTGGAGTATTATTGAACACCTACATGGTTTGGAAGAGTTGCATCGTCAGGCGCATGACGTTACCGGGCGAGAGTGCTAGATGCAGTGATGTGCACTCACCCAGTCCAGAATACCATTGTCCTTCGTCCGAATCTAAGTAGCGAGCCAGCACGGGTCAGACAGTCGCTGGGAAAATCTGCTCGAGGTACCTACCTTGATGGCAAAACCTCTGAGGCATGACGGAGCGCGCAACGTCAGCTGCCACAACGGCTCCCACAATCCCTAAACCACTCACCGAGGATCACGAGCCACATCGGGACCGCCGCGTGCAGAGCCGACAGTGCTAAAGCGAGCGGTGATGCTGTGGCTGCTGCCCTTCTTGAATGCTGGAGACATGCTGTACTTCTCAGCAAAGTCCGTGGTGACCTCAAAAGTGCCATGAGCGCCGGCGCCTTTAAAACGGAGAAGCAACGTGAGTCGCGTTAATTTGCCTGATAATCTACTGGGCGCTACTCACCGACGGCATGTACCACGCGCTCAGGAATGCGCTCGCGGTTAAAATGAGCCAAATCATCGAAGATGTGAGGGCTGGTAAAGAGCAGTGGCCCGTCGACGCCAACGCGATTGACAGCATAAGGACTTGGTGCCGCTACGCCGTTCTCGTGCGTAAACGTAAGCTGGTTGGAAGGCAAGAAAGACGCTTCTTCCTGCATTTTCGTCCCAGAGAACACTGCGCGAGGAGCAAGGCGGATTGACATTCAGACCAGTCCTTCCCACGTCGCCGACTTATCCCTGCGACTTACTCGCCCAGGCCTGACTGGCGCGCTTTTTCAGCCATTCGGCACGCTGACGAATGAAGCGGTCTTGGCCGGCAGCCTCGGCCTGAAGGGCGATGCTGATGGCCAAGGCAACGAAAAGAACCTGTACTCGCATGACACAAGGTGGGGGCAAGGAAAGGGGCTGGGAGAGGACTGTCAGGAAGTAGGGTGGCTGGAGCTCGGTTGATGGGCAGGCAGACTGGGGAGCCGTTTATATGTGCGACGACGTGAAGCTCGCATCGCGGCTCGGTAAAGCAAAAGAAGTTCAAGGTGCTGCGCAGACACCTTCACAACGCAGCCCAAGATTAATATTCTTGTTCGCCGAGGTGAGCCACAGCAATCCAGCGCTCCAATGCGTGGAGCAATGGTCAGCGCCGGATTGCAAATCAGTCTTGGCCAGGCGTGGCGCTGGCTCAGCCATCTTGGCGAAAGACACTGCCTCGAGAATGGAACACGCGTGCTCGGCCGGATCGCATCTGCCCGCATGGCTATGCGACTAATGCGCAGAACCTCGAACGAAGGCTGTTTTGGCAATCTATGGATCGCAGGAAGGTACGGCCCGCATAATGGCTGCCGAGTGGACCTGCCCCCGTCGATGAATACCACTGCATAATCAAATTGGCCGTCTACACTCACGACTGAGGTCAAGAACCGCTCACCGGCACGCGGGTGTCGCAGCAACATAACGGCGACGCCCATTCCACCTGTGCTGTGCCCGACTGCGCCAGGGCCTGCACATTTCAAAGATTGAAAAGACGTCTAGTGTGCGGCACGGCTCAGGAACAAGCATGGTGCACAGTGCGCGGCTCTGCCAAATGTACGCGAAACTTCTGGGTCGTCCCTTCCGTGGCTCCACTCAGTCCGTGGCTGCCTCTCCTTTGCTCGCTTCAGATTGCGCAAAGCGCTCTCGACGCACCTGTATCCGATGAAGAAGCTCCAGCTGCCCAATTGAGTGGGTCTAGATAGGGGTATGGATGCATGAGAATGCCTATTGACAGGCGCGCAAATTGGTGTGCAAACGCAATCAGAGGCGCCAGACCTGCCCGTTAGGAGCCAAAGGCAGCCAGCTGCTGGAGCAAACTTGGAAAAGATGTAGAGAACTCATTACGCATTTTAACGCGGATGCGAAAGCTCCTCAAGTGCAAAGTGTGGACCGACGGGACTGGGTTTGCGTGCCATGTTTACCTGAACAGCCTTCTTAAACCCTCGAAGCGAGCCCCACTCTCCTCGCGCACCGAGGTCCGATCTACGCTCAAGACTCGAGTCCGATCGCCGGCTGCATATCTCTTGTAGTGCCGATACCGCCACAAGATAGACACAGCGCCTTTGTGCAATGACCACCCCCGGCTCCACAGCCAGTCGATGTTGGAGCTGGAAATGCAATGGTCTTGATATAGCGATCGACATCCAGCGAGATTTGCTCTAGCGGTGCTGATTGGCGTTTCATCTTTGAGGGTGTCATCGAGGTGGCTCGTACCGCTCGACGCGCCGTCTTGGGTGACTCGGCCATTTGCTCGCGCCTCCGCATGGGACGCGGCGAAGAATATGCAAACTTTCTAATGACCCGTGGTGACAGTTGACGTGCAAGTGCATCGTGCCTTGGTCCTGGCGGCTGATTGCGGAGCTTCTTCCTGCTCCGCCCGACATCTGAGCTCGAGTCGCGATGAAAGAAATGCTCCTGCCCCGCAGAGGCAGTGCCATCCAAGCTCGAATTTGGCGTTCTCAACTCTGTTCCGTTCACTTGTGACTGCGTGGCGTAAATACCGATCTGCGCTTGCCACGGCTCGAGCTCCAGATCCGAGGCCTCGTCGACAACCCTGTGGGGCGACGCACTTTGATGCTCGGCTTGTTGTGGCCTGCGCACGCTCAGAGACCTGTATGCTTGGCTATTTGCCTTTTGCTCACCAAGGTGAGATCGACGCTTTGCCCCCCCACTTCGTTTCACCTGCAAAAGACTTTCTGCCTCGCGGGCGTCGGTCTCGTCGTCGTCACTGGAGCTTGGCCGGCGTGTAGAATGCGTCAATGTCATACCCGTACTCGTGGACGATTGCCGTCTCAGCTCTCCACCAAGGTCACCGCGTGTGATCTGATCACCTCGATGTCGGGATGCTGGATATCCCTCATCACTCCTTCGCGTCTTGTAATGTCCCTCTGGCCACATGTCAGCGAAGACGCGCCGAACGTTGTAGCAAGGCTTTGCTCGAGCTCTGGAGCTGCGTCGGCGCTCGGGCTCGTCGTCCGGCGGTGGAGCGGAGGTTTCCGATTCTGCCGACAAATTTGCTGAATGTGTCGAAGCAGGTGCAGCCAGGAGAGATGTGGATTGCTGACAGATTGCGCGCGATCTAAGGTTTGGTGCAAGCGGTCTCGCTGACGGACAAAAGTCCAGGAGTTCTGCGAGGCCAGGAAGATCGCCATAAGGCAGTGACTCGCCCATGCCCTGCTCGCCCAGTTTGAAGCGCTTTGTTCTTCGGTCGAATGGCTGCAGTAATCTTTCCACGTTCGCTCGCTTCTCGTACAGCACTTCGTCCCAGTCCGAGTAGCCATCTGAGTCATCCGAGAGGACATCGAGCTCATCCGACGAGGAGTCTGCTTGCTGAGGAGCAACCTTTGCTGAAGGCACTCTGACGGGCTGACGCCGCCTTTGGTCGTCGTAGTCGCTTTCGTATTCTACACTGCTCGCCCCGGAATCTTCATCGTAGCCATCCGAGGATCCGCGTTGGGCCTCCCAAACGCCGTTCTTCGAAGTGTCAGAACCGTCGTCAATGCCTCTATCACTCCCCGAGGCTGCGTTCTGCTCATCCTCGTCGATGTCTCCCATAATGGCCTTTCTGTGCGCCTCTGCTTCTAGGAATTCCGCTAGATGAGGATCGCCTGCGTGCTCACCGCTCGGCCAGTGGCCACGGCCATCGGAATATGATCCTATCTGATCCTCCTGCTTGATGTAGTCGCTGCGGAAGATGGCAGTGGCAGCACTGGCGCCCCAGATCCCGATCTCATCCTCGTCGCTGTCCACCTCGCCCCACGGCTCGAGTGAGCGCTCTTCTCCATAATTCAGCTCCTCGTCTTTGATGAAGGCGCCAAACTCTATTCGCTTGCTGGCAATGCCCTTCAACGTCCCTCGGTCTCGAATGAGCCGGGGTGGCCGAGTCCCCGAGCCGAGATGAATCTCATCCTGCGGAACTAGGTGGGCGTCCTCGAAGCGAGCAAATATGTCGTCCCAACGAGACTTGAGCCGCAACGTTGATGCGTAACGGGCGAACTCGACATTTTCGCTACCGTCAGGATTGAACTCGGCAGGTGGTCCAAGCTGAGAGGTAAACTGGAGATGACGAGCATGGCTCGGTTCTGTTCGACTCTGTAGAGAGCAGTCTAGAGTTAGCGCGAGGGGCAAAGATGACATCCCTTTTTGCGGCACTCACCGGAATTGGCGAGTATCCGTAGCTTGGTCCGGGTGTATCGATCCTATAAGGAGGCGGGAAAAAGCGCCAGTGGGTTTGTTGCTGAGGAGCTGCGGGAGAAGGGCTCGGTCCGTCTTGTTGCCAGCAGGGACTCGACACACCTTCTCCAGGTGGGCGGAGTGACATTGAGCTAGAAGACGCTCGTGCAGCCGCTCAGAATGCCTTGTCTGGGCTAACGTGCGGTTCAGAAGCCTCGATGAGGAGAGCACACCGGCATGAATTCCATGAGGGTGACGCTGAGGGTAGCGAAGACCGAGGCGAGCGCTTCGTGACGGAAAAGGACAGCCGAGAGGTCTGTCAAGCCACGAGTGCTATTAGACTGACGAAGCAAATGCACTCTGTTCCCGCCGCTCCGCGAGTCTCTGCAGGTCTAGCCTGAGAGAGCTGGATCGAGAGGAAGACGAGTGGCAAGATGACGGGGTTTCAACGGAAAAGAACGATGGCCTTATATTTGTTGGACTCGTTCTTGAATTTGAGTCATGGTCAGAAGAGTTACGGATGGAGTTCGTAACTTCAACCAAAGTCGTGCCATCTGTGACTTTGATCTGTTGAAACAGAATGAGCTCGCCGCTTCGACGATGCGCGCAATCGTGAATGTGAATGTGATGCATCCGCGTCACCGCGTAATACGCGCGCGCGTCCTGAGCGCGTCTTATTCCCGCGGACCGATCGCTCGTCCACGCAATTGAAATCACTTGATTATTCACATTACCATTCTTGATTTCTGGTATTTCTGGATCTGTGGAGTACATGCAAGCTAAGTCACGTGCACGTGACGTCGTCCGCCGGATGTCGGATCGTGCATCCATGATCTTCACCGCGCCAGCAGGCATTCACGATCGGTGATTGGTAACTGATTCATGACACCATATTTCGATCGAGGAATGGCCCGAAACTGCTTCGGGAGCACGATGGGGCTCATCTGACTCCCACATGCACCGCACCTCACATACGACATTTCTCGTGCGGCAGCTTCTGGCAGATCCTGCAGCTCTTGGGCGAGGCTGTGCTAGGTGTGCGCAATTGGCGTCCCCCGGGCGCACGACATCGACGACGTAGGTGTCAAGGCTTCCATCATCACCGACTCTCGCGGACCAGACGTGGTGTTTCATTTGGCATACGACCTGAATAGGCTTTCCACAAACGCATCCCTGTTCGGCATGGACCGCGACGTGTACGCGCTGCTGCCGCTTCCCGCGCTCGGGTCTTTGCCGCTGTCTTTCCGCATCTCTTCGATACAAGGCTTTCTTGCCCGGCACTCTGCCGTGCAGCTCTTGGACGAGCCACAGGCGCGACTGTGGGGAAAGCACAATGACGAATTTCCTGACCTCTACGTAGAAGTGAGGGTGTATGCGGACAACAAACCTCTTTCTGAGCCTGTTCGTACAAGCTACAAATCAATGAGAAATGGCTGGAGGTGAGCGAGCTTGCTGCAGCGAGTTGTACAACGGGGTGAACCTAGCTGACTTGAGACCTGCGTATGCCCAGGTTCAACGATTCTATCACATTTGCGACCTTGCCACTATCCTCACTACCACTCAACGCTCAGGTAGGCTTGACCATTTGGGACTCCGCGGGCAGACTAGAGGGTGGTAAGAGATGCGTCGGCGGAACTACTTTCAAGCTCTTTGGCAAGAAAGGGTGAGTCGCAAACCGCCACCCGCCGTACACCAGCTAGATCAAGCGCTGATGGATCATGCCCTACTCCTCCCCGTGTAGCACCCTGAAAACAGCGTCACACAGGTTGTTCGTTTGGCCAGAGATGCAAGCGGATGGAAGTGCGGAGACATCGACGCCATCGAAGGTCAGAGGTGCTGCTGCTGAGAATGTCGCAAGAGGTGGAGCAGCTCAAGGCTCAGATGCGGATGGGCTGGGAGTCGGCGCCAGTGATGAGCAGGGCAAGGATGAGATGGGGAGGCTAGAAAAGGTGTGTCCACGTGAGATAAGTAATGCGCACATGTACAGCGCTCTCATGGCTCCCTCCGTTCCCGCCTCCCGCCTCTGCGTTTCAGCTCATCAAGCTTCACGAAGCATCATCTCTTCCGCGGCTGGCTTGGCTGGACAAGCTGACCTACCGGCAGATTGAGAGAATCAATGCAGAGCAAGGTGTGCACTCCCAGGCTATGTGGCTCTATGTTGATCTGCCCCGCTGGGATGCGCCTGTCGTCTGGTGTGAGCTGGAAGGGAACCCTGCGCATACCGTGGCATCGACCTCAGCAGCGCCTACAGGCGTCGAACCAGTCAACACAACGCCGGGGGTTGGCGCAATCGACACTGGCTTCTTTACAGTCTTTGACGCCGAGCAGATTCCCATGCAGGATCCTCTGGATGGTAGATGGGGACTATTGGAAAACCCAATCGAGGCGAAATCAAGGCGTCTGGCCAGAAGCCACCGCAACGGACCGCTCGATCGAGAGCTAAAGCCAGACGCCGCAATTCGAGACGAGCTCAACGTGAGTTGGCTACGTGATGGTCTCCACGTTCAAGCGCTGACGGGACCGCGCGAATACGTCTAGGATATCCTCTCCTACCCACCCACTCGAGCACTGACCTCACGAGAAGCAGATCTCTTATGGTCGTTCCGCTTCTATCTGTCAAGATTCCCGGGTGGCTTGACTAAATTTCTCAAGTCTGTGTCCTGGTCAGATCAGGGAGAAGCAAAGCAAGCCACTGAGGTGCTGATGCCCATGTGGGCTAAGATTGGCTTAGACGATGCTCTTGAGCTGCTTGGACCTGGATTTCGTGACCAGCGTGTTCGGCATTACGCAGTACAGACATTGGAGCGTGCCGACGATGACGTGAGTGCGACTCCGTGAAGCTCAGAGGATCTGGACGCGATCGCTCATACAACGCACCGCTACAATCTGTCCAGGAACTTATTCTGTACCTTCTACAGTTGGTACAAGCGTTAAAATTCGATGACGCGTCAGCTGTGGGAGCTCCGGAGCCCGGACCATTGACCTCGTTCGGACCAGAGAGCGGGGTTTCCAGTGGGGCGGATTCTGCTACCCTTGCACATACGGCACCAGGCGATCTCATCGGCGTCTCGCAGACTTTGAGGCCCTATCTGATCAATCGCGCTCTGAAGTCTGCTCAGTCCGGTGACTTGGTACTGGCCAATAACTTATATTGGTATTTGACGGTAGAGACGGAGGACAAGAGATGGGGCCGCATGTATCGAGATGCGAGGCAAGAGTTTCTGAGCTCGTGCGAGAGAGTGAGTGGTGCGGTGTGAACCCTTGCACTAGCACTGTTGTAACACTACAAGCTGCTTATCCTCTCAAATAAAGGTGGGCGATGCTCTGCTAGCCTCGCTATTCAAACAACAAGCCGCGCTCGTTGCTCAGCTTAGCAAGCAAGCTCTGCTTCTTCGATCCTCCAAGGACTCTCGCCCAAAGAAAATTGACAAGCTCCGAGCTTTCATTGCGGATCCAAAGTCAAAATTGCAGGATTTTGAGACATCAGGTCTACCGCTGCCGCTGGACGCCACGGTCCGCGTGAGTGGGATCAGGGCTGAGGAGAGTACAATCTTCAAGAGCAACCTGTTTCCGTTACTTCTGCAATTTGACAGAGTACCGCAGCTGCAGCCGTCACACGAATACGGAGAAGCGTCGGCTGAGTCGTATGGCGTCATCTTCAAGAATGGCGACGACCTTCGCCAGGACCAATTGGTGATTCAGCTTTTCACCTTGATGGACAAGCTGCTACGCAACGAGAATCTCGACCTGCGCATGACGCCCTACCGCGTCCTAGCTACAGCCTCGCTGGACGGAATGGTCCAATTTGTGCAATCCGCGAGCGTCGCAAGCATCCTGGCGACCCACAGCGGAAATCTATTGAACTACCTGCGCTCATATCATCCTGATGAGACCAGCCTGGCGACGTATGGTGTGAGGCCAGAGATTTTGGACACCTTCATCAGGAGCTGTGGTACGTCATCAGCAGCGAGACGATGACCTGCGCCATCTGACAAACGGCTCATTTGACGGGCCCCACCTCTCTGTGCAGCTGGATATTGCGTGGTTACATACCTCCTCGGCGTGGGGGACCGCCATTTGGACAATCTTTTGTTAGCGCCTGATGGTCATTTCTTCCACGGTGCGTTGAAGCAACTGCGTTAGGGGTTTAAGCGTGGCCCCACGACGCTAGAACTAAATTTGCAACTTTCGATTTGTGATTGAGCAGTGGACTTTGGCTACATCCTTGGCAGAGACCCAAAACCGTTTCCTCCAGCTGTCAAGCTTTGCAAGGAGATGGTGGATTGCATGGGTGGAACGCAATCACAGCACTACTTGCGGTTCAAGAGTCTCGCTCATACGGCTTTCGCAAATTTGAGAAAAAACGCTAACCTGATTTTGAATTTGATTGCGCTGATGGTGGATGCCAATGTGCCCGACATCAGAGTGGAGCCAGACAAAGCTGTACTCAAGGTGGGTCGACTAGGCGGAGCGCTGCGAACGAATAAGCTGCTCATCTCACAAATGACTTGCTGGTTTGCCAGGTCCAAGAAAAGTTCCGCCTTGAGCTCGGAGAAGAAGAGGCAATCCAATTCTTCGACGGCCTTCTCAACGAGACATCGTATGTCACCATGGTATTTGATCGGCTACACGATGCGGCACAATTCTTTAGGTCATGAGATTTCGTATTCGCGGCGTCCTGCTCAAGACTATCATTTGCTGTTGGTCACATCCCAGTGGAAGATCTGACCTGGTTGTTCGTGCGGCTTGCGCCGCTCTGCATGCATGCATTCCTCGGGGAAATCTGCGCACGGCTCCGAGGTTTTTTTCCGATGAGCGCTCGAGCCTCGCGCTAAGCTTCTGCGCGCACAGACACTTCAGCAAGCGATATGCCTACAAATAATCGATCTCACTCGTTTCATCTCAGCGCACTCATCACCAACATGGACATCAGCAGACGGACAGCCTTCGCTAAAGTCATTTTGAGTCGACGTGCGTTTCCACACCAGTAGCCTTTCCAGCATGCCTATCAACAGCAGGCTCAAGTAGCAGTGGAGCGCTGGATCTCGAGACATACTCAACACCCCTGCATCCAAGCACCCGAAGGGGGAGGGGCCTCCGTGCATGCACGCACTCCTGTGTCTTGCACAAGCAGACTCACGACTCCTCCAGTCCCAGCTCGACGAGCTGCAACAGGAGTCTCATCAGTGGGCCAGCAGTCATCGATTTCTCTCCGTCACTCACACTGCATCACGTGTTCGTCGTTGCTGTATTACCACCGCTATGGGGCTGTAGGCCCTCTTTGGAAACATTTCCACATCGGCCATCCCTAATTTCACACGCGACGCTTCGTGCCCAGATGGAAAGCAAACGCCTTTGCGCAGACAGGTAAATAAAGCGCCCGGCTTCCATAGATCAGCGAAG
>CCYA01000253.1:260220-276743 GCA_900000165.1 Ceraceosorus bombacis
CCGAGAAGTCTTTCCTCCTACGACCTCAACTGCTCACCTTTCTACGCTTGGCCCTCCTGCGCTCTTCCTCATGATCCCTCCAATCATCGTCGCTATTCACATTTGCTATCTCCTCGTCGTCCGCATCCGTCTTGACTTCTCTGCGCTTGATCTTCCTTCCCCACTGTATGCCCTTCCTGTACCTGTCCGTGATCACGTCTAATTCCGGTCCCCCTTCGTGCCCTAGCCTCCTCTTTCCATCCGCATCGAGGACGGGCATCAAATGCGAACATTGTCCCCTCTCTCGCAGCGGCACGCGGCTGTCCGTCTGCTCCTTGCTCAATGTGACAGTGGCAGATGTTGAAGCTGATGGCATGTGCAGCCCATTGCGCTCCTCCGCAGCTCGAGGAGAGATGGGAGCGGAGTCTGTCAAGGTGCTCGATCGACTTCGGTCATCCGTCGTCCTTTCTACTCGTCGATCGGTCGCCGGTGCTTCGCGCACACCATTGCCCTCCAGCTCTTCCGTCTTGACCTGCTGTGTCGGCGCAGCTGCAACAGCATCGGCAAGGACCACATCTCTCGGATCGCTCTGCTCTTGATCAGCCGGAAATGTACCATTCTCCAGTCCCTTCGGAGACGTCTGAACAGGGTTGGGCACAGGCGAGTCGCCAGGGGGCGAGTCGACGTAGTCTACAAGGCCCATGGCCAGACGCTGCTTCTAGGATGTGCTGGCCGAGCGCTGGTCAGACGAGTGGCCTCGAGAGCCCTCAAAGAGGCGAGTTACAGACCTTCCAGAGTGGCGTTGCTCGACAGCGTCACAGGCCAAATCACGAATCACGAATTGAATAGAGAGGCGGTGTTTGGATGAGTGCGGGGAGGCGTGCATGATGTTTGCTGCACATCGCGCGAAGAAGCCCGAGCCAGCACCACCACCACACACGCTGCCCAGGCAGCAAGCTCGGAATTGTCGCGTGAATTGGCCGCCCTTGTAGCGCGCCGTGCGCACACACATCCCTTCTCGCACTTGTGACTGTCGCGGTACCAAACACGCGCACGACTATGATAACTGCTCGACGGTCCTTTCTGCATTCAAGAGCGTACATCTCAACTGAAAAGTCATGACGGTCTACAAAAGAGCAAACCGAGTTCAGTACGAACTAGTCTGGGGATTGAGTTACTGTAAATCTCATCTATTGGCGGCATCGTCGTCCACTTCGCCCAAAGCTTGGCGGTACAGATCAGGACCGACCACATCCACCATCGACTGCAGATGCTTTGCGAGCCACGCCCTGACGGTCTGTGTCTCTTTGCCAGCTACCCTGACGATAGCGCCTCGCAGTGGCGACCGCTTTCCAAGGTCAGACTGTTGAGGCTCGCAATGCAGCTCGCTCAGACTCCAGATCAGATCATCAGGCTGCTTGCTTGCTGGCAAGACGCCTTGCTCAATCTTTGCAAATGCCGCCTTGAGATGATGTATCGCCTGCTCGCAATCAGGCCCGACGAGCAAGAGTGTGACATAGGTGGTGTAAGGATGACACCTGACGGAGAGAGGCACTGTTGCGTCGTTGCGCGTGTTCGTGCCCAAGCGCTGATGCGCCGGGCCGCCGTTCATGGCATCCAGAAAGTGACGCAAGCCTGGCGCAGCGCCTCGTGTGGGTTGTCCACCTTGCGACAGTTGCGTCAGGCTGGACTGCTCCAGCAACATTACATCCCGTGCAAACAGCCGACCTGCTACGCGCAACTCGTTGCGACTTCTGTAAGAGTCAAAAGCCCACAATTCAGACCTCTTCGCTGGCAAGGATTCCACGTTGGGATTCGACGCCGAAGCTGTCCCATGCGCATTGGCAGTAGAGTGTGCAGAACCGGTAGCGAGGTAGACACGCCCAGGCGTGAACCAATCCAGCATCACCAGTGAGCTTGTGTCGGCGCAACGCAGGTCGAAACGCTGTACTTGTGTATAGCGCGCCCCAGCGAAACAAGTGACCGGATCCGGTAGAAGAACCAAGGTCGCGTTTGGTCTGACAAGATGCCGCATGACTTGCCGAGTCGAGGGCGGTGAGCCAGCATGCTGGCCATTCGATAACAAGGTGGACGCTTGTTCGATATTGGGTCGCCTTTGGACGCCAAGAGTGGCTGACCTCATCCGAAACACTTTGGTGCTACCTTGAGTTAGCATGATCAGCGCACAGCCTTGGCCGACATCCACATCGAGAAGCACTTCGTCACCGCTGACTAGCCCGCCCCCGTAGGAGACAACATACAGGGCAGCCACCGCCTTTGGTCGTGGGCTTTGCGCTGACTGCTTTGCGCTTCGAATTCGCTTTGCATGTACCCAACGTGAAGCATCTTGCGAGCTGACTCGGGGATGGAGCAGTTTGAGCGGAAAGGACGCGTACAAGCTGCTAAAAGTAGCGATGAAGCCTTGCGTGCCGATGCCGTGCTCTTTTCCGCCTGGTCCAGCTGGGATGTCAGTGATATCCTGGGGCTCAATAGCGCCTGTACTGTCACCGTGCTGCTCAGCCTCGTGTGCAAAGGCACCAGGTGCCGAATGAGCTCGCACTACGGCGAGGCCGGATCCGCGGAAGCTTTCTGCCCTCTGCGGAGGAGCAGACACCGCCACCATGGAGTGCGTAAGCTCCTGGTCGAGAGTGTATGCTCAGTCTATCCTTTGTGAGTCGCTTCTCGTTGACTGAAAACTCAAGAGCGCAGAGCGCAGAGTTGAACAGTCTCGAGAGCGCTTAGCCCGTGCGGCCAGTGACTCGGCAGCAGCGAGCGTGATCTGTAACGCTGCAGCAGGAGGTCGCTTGATAGTTTGCAATATACGGAACAGACAAGTGTTCACGGATCTCTTGTCCGTTTGTGGCTTCTCACACGGTCTGCGCCACCCCGGCCTTAGTGCTGGAGTCCAAGTTAGGATCCTTCTTTTCGGCGCAGACAGCCTGCTAGTCGCTTCGGCAGCTGGAGGAGCACGTGTGTGCCATGCATACGACGGGACCAATGACTATGTGGATGATGCGCAAAGTGTTTGCAGCGAGCGATGGAGAGAGCCCTTGCTTGTGTATTTTGCCCGGCTGGCTTGAGTGGCAGATAAGGAAGGGTCGGTGTTCACCTCATCGCGCCTTGGCCATGCATGTGTCACGATTTTGAAGGTGCTAGAATTACACGCGACCTTCCACTCTGACTGGCGCGCGTAGCAGGCGGGGGCCAACACCCTGATTGCGCTAGGAGTAGCCTGTATGGGATTGGGCCGAGCGGTGAAAAGGGACAAGCAGCACCAAGCTAGGTGTCGGCAGTGCGCCAGGAGCGCCAGTCGTAAAGGGGATCTAGACTCTCATTCCTGTGAATCGGGGAGGGCGAGCACTCACACTCACGACTCTGTGTGAGCTGCAATTTCTTCTTCTTGATTAAGCTGTGCTTGATGTCTACGCTGCTTAAACGCCGTGCACTACACAATTTTGAATCACGAGTTCGAATCTAAATTAATAATGTGCCTCCCACTCTGAACTCAAACTTTTCTTCCAAACCGCCCATCAGGCTCAAAGGCTTCATTTTGAATACCACACGAAATCTGAAACGTTATACACGCACCAGTGCAGCAGCGACGCAACATGCGCTGTCCGCCGACTTCAAACCCCGACACATACGAATACGCTAAAGTGGGCGCAGCCAATCGTGAATCGAGCAGTAGTTTGACCTTGGCGTCGCCGATGATGGCATCGCGGACCTTTCCCTCCTCGGATGCCAGCATCTTTCCCTCCGCGGCGGGTGTTCCCACTCAGACTGGGTTATTG
This sequence comes from Ceraceosorus bombacis, assembly GCA_900000165.1. Classification (NCBI taxonomy): domain Eukaryota; kingdom Fungi; phylum Basidiomycota; class Exobasidiomycetes; order Ceraceosorales; family Ceraceosoraceae; genus Ceraceosorus; species Ceraceosorus bombacis. The sequence goes on from CCYA01000253.1 coordinate 263,991, forward strand.
CGTGCGGCGACCCAGCATATGCAGCTCCTTCGCAACCGTCGGCGTATGGGCGTAGGTTTCACAGGTACTGCTACGTCCCCTTTTCTTTCCCGCTCCCACGTATTTTCGTGACGCAGAAAGTATCTAGATCTTCTTGTGCTCGTCGCGAGTGTTCTTGAGCCTATTCAACATTATAGGCGCTCGCATACGCGACCTCGTGACTTGGCGGCAGGGGTGCATATATATATTCCTTCACACGAGGTCAAAGTTTTCATCCAACCTGAATGTCGCTGCTGACTCGAAACGTCCTCGCGTCCACAGGGGCTGAATGACGCATATGCATGCTCGAAGAGTCATCTGCGGAAGGGGGCTGATGAAAAGCAGTCAAATCGAGCTCGGCGTGCTTTGTACCTGCTGCTGAGTGCCGGTTCGTCTTTTTTTGCTTTCATGCGCCCGTCTCGCGCAGTTAGCCCTCCTGATGCGGCTGGACTTTCAACGTGGATATGTAGCGTATGATGAATGCTGGCTTCGAACCAAGCGGCCAAGGTGCTGGACAAAGGCGTCAAGAGGATGAGAAAAAGGGCATCTTTGCCGTGCATGGCGCTGCGGTGCTGTCACGAACTGCTGAGGGTAGGAAGGAGGGCAGTCGCTGCACTCTCCTAAACCCGTGCCAGGCACAGCTAAGAGCGCTTCGGGTGAAGATAGATGTGATGGCGCTAAGGCAGGTAGCTAAAGGAGTGCTAATGCAGATCACCATGCGGTTCGTTATCGCTAAAGGTCTCAGACGATGGCAGCAATGGCTGGACGCCGAGGAAGCAGCTCAGCGCGGTCATAGCTATGCTGCTTGTACTTAGCTGTGCTTGGATGCCCGATGGCCGCGCAGGACACCATGCCGCGAAAGACTTCATAAGCGTGTCGGCTCTGTCGCCATCGTCAATGCGTAGAGGCAACGCTCCAAGACGTCTCCCTCCCAATTGGCCCAGAGGGCTGTCCCCTGCGAAAGGTGTACCCTACCTTCTCACCCCATCCATCGCCACCACCTTCTGATCTCGCCGATATGAGGCTTGCCGACCTTTGTTGCGCTTTGCTGGTGGGCAGCGTTGGCTTCTTCCTCGCGCCCACGCATGCTTTACCAACAGGCAACAACACGTACGGTCTCGCTGAGCCGTCACGCAACCCAGACAATGGTCCGGACATTGAGCCAGCAGACATCAAATCGGGCGCCCACTATAGGGTGCTCGCGGAAAAGTTCATTGCATCTTTAATGTATCCCAACAATATCCACGCACACGACCTGAAATCCAGCCCTCTGTTCGAGCCAACTATGATTGGTCGAGTCGAGCAGACGACGACGTTTGCTGGTGATGAGCTCAACGTCGAATACCTCTACTACTTGTTCCAAGATATTGCAGCCAATGCTCAGAGCAATGGACCACCTCGGGCCATGGGATATCCGTACGAGTACAACATCACCCAAGTCGCTGTGGAGAACAACGTCGTCGTTGCCAACGCGGTCACGCAGTGGAATTGGGGACGCGGCTTCAACGATACTCAAGACTTTGTGCTGCCCATAGAGCTGACCGCTTGGATATGGTACAGCAAGAATGACAAAATCCAACAGTACGACCTGAGCTTCAAGCGAGCAGATGTGAGTACAGCCGTCATGCTTCCTGGTGACCGTGCCGCGCCCCTTGGCTAACGATGGAAACAATCTCCCTCTTCTTGCTCCGCCACAATCATGCAGTGGGTGTTCGACATCGCCGCGGACTGGCTCTTGCCTCAGATCGCACATCGTGAGGGATGGAGCGTCAACACGACAACTGTTCGTGACGTTGAGATTCGGCGATACACCGCGGACTACGTCTGCAAGGCAGCGCTAGCCAATTGCCACGGTAAAGACGAACACTACGAATCATATGATGACTGCATGAGCGTTCTCAACGGGAACGATCCCAATGATCAGGTGCCTCTCGGTACTCCAAGCCTCGCGGGCGAGAACACCTTATGGTGCCGGTGAGTAGACTGCAAAAAGTTGGACTGCGAGTGTGCTGGCGCTGATGTGATGGTCACGATCCTCCCCAGCTTTGTTCACACCCCCATGTTGCCCATCCGCCCTGCCGAGCACTGCCCACATGTCGCACGGTCAGGCGGCACCATGTGCATCGATCGTGACTACAGGAATGTGACCAACGAAAATATCTACCCCAAAACGATGAAGGCGCCGCTCGTCGCCTTGCCGTCTAGCAAGAGCCTCGAGAGCACCTCTCCAGAGACGATTAGGGAGCTCGACTTTGTTTCCAGCGATAAGATCCGTCCAGAGACGCCGTATTGGTTCTCCGTCAACGGTCTAGTCCTCTTCGCTATTTTCTGGATCCTTGCTCTCGTGATCGACATGGTGCTGCGCATCCTACCCATGACGCGCAAACGTTTTACGTCACTGTCATGGGCCAACCAGCGCACCACGGTCGTCTACGTCCTCAACATCTTCTTTACCACTGCCGCTCTCGCTTTGCAGCTTGCTGCATCGCCAAGCTTCAGCGGCAACTTCAAATCTTTCCACTTTGAAGTCGGACGTGCAGCAGTGCTCATCATTTCTGAGCTGTACTTATTTGAGCTCATCTACCGTGCCAAAATGCGACCGCCAATGATTGCTCATCACATCCTCACCGTGTTTGCAATCTGTAAGTCGGACCTGCGTGCCTTGTACCTCCAAGGCTTCGTTGACTTTTCTTCTTGCTCCAACAGCCTTCACCATCATCCTTGTGGACCGTCGGCATGATCCTGCGTATCTGTGCTGCGGCTTAGCTTGGCTCTTCCAGGCGACGACGGAGCAGACCACATTCATCGGGCTCTTCATGTACCGCATGTGTCCTTCGCGACCCAGGATGGTCCGGCATTGGCTCCACTTTGCAGCTATCCAAGGCTTGATCGCAAAGCTTGCCGCCACTGGTCTTGTAAGTGCTGGCCATGACATTGATCGGAGTCTGCAGCCGCTAACGTCTTCCATCTCTCCCACTGCCACAGACTCTGTGGGTATGGGCGAAGTGGCAACGTTTCGACTCGACTGCAATTGGCCGAGCATACACCGTCATCTTGTGGATCGCCATGGTCGCTCTACTCGCAACACAGGTCTGGGGCGCCATGGTGACCTTCAGTATCGGGTCCACAGTCGAGAAGCGCTTCAAGCGGCAAGCGGAAGGAAGGGACTCTCGACGCAAGACGGTCGCGCCACCGGCTCTGTTAACCTCTGGAGCAGGCTCGACTGACTCGTTGGAGAAGGGACGCATCGAGTTGAGGGACACGAGCACTGCCGCTTCTTTGCTTCAAAGCAGAAGAGGAAGTGACCAAGACGCCTCTGTGTCTGGCGAAGCGGACGTCACTCCCATCGCACACCTTGAGAGCGCAGCAGCGGCGACTGGCCGCAGTAGTACAGATGCCAGATCAGACTCACCGGCAGACGTCGACCCTCAGGTGGCGGCTAAACCTACATAGTCGTCGAAACGTTTCCTCTCGTGCTCGCTTCCTCATCATTCATATTCTGTTTAGCAATCCCTTAGACGAAGTGATCAACAATGTCCTTCTTGTTGCCAATGCATCCTTTTAGATGAGAAGTTTCCGCGTTAGCGACTGATGAAATCGATTTCTCCCAAGGTGCCTGAGGACAAAAAAGATGCTCACGGCCCAGCGCTGGGACTCTCAGTCTATTGCGGCTTTCACGATGTGCATTGAGCTAATTAGCCCCGCCTCACACGTCTTAGCGCTTGTGGAACCCCCGCCTTTCTGCACAAATGTATCGGAGCCATTTTCGGCTGTGCAGCAACGCCCGCAGGAACCTCTCGTGAACCTGCTGGTGTCGCGTGTAGGGTTTCAATTGTTCTGGAAGAGGGGCAAGACGGTGTGAAAGGTCGCCCACCGTCACTACACTGCACGCGCGCATGTACCGTTCAAAGCTCCGCAAACGCATGCGTTGACGATTTGGGAGAAGACGTAACCGATCCGGCGGTGCTGTGTCAGCTTCAACACCAATTCAAGATTGCCTTGCCTCAAATGAAGCGGTTTGAGTGCAAATGAGTGATAGAGGGGCTCGCCGCTGGCGTAAGCCTGGCTGGCTGGCTGGCTTGCCAGCCGATGGCTGAACAGTTCATCTGCTGACAGCGGTTCTCACCACAGTCGGGAGATCCTTGGTGTACTGTACTGCAGCAGCTTTCGCGTGATTGGACGCCGATCGCAAAGCTTCCGCTAGAGCACATGCGCCCAAATGTAAGGTGCGCTCAATGACTGTGAGGGGACCATGGGCATAACGTGCATGCAGCAAAGCAGGCGAGAAGCACAAGGTGACGAGATGCGAACAAGAGCTTTTCTGCTGCTGCTGCTCCTGCTGCTCCTGCCGCTGCTCTGTGTTTCCTTTCCTGCAGCGCAGCGAGTTGGTGCGCGAATTGGTGATGAGCCATTTCTGCACGGCGGCACGCTGCTCAGGCTGGTCGTCCAGTCGACTGGCCGATGGGCGCGTCACGTCCTTCGCTCGATCGCGTCTGCATCTGGCGCTGATGCTGGCCAGGCGCGGCTCTGCCAAAGGCAGGAGGAGTACCAACCACCCTGTAAAGCTGATGGCCCCACCCAATCCAACGTGCAGCCTTCTGGCTGCATGGGCTGCAAGGCGTAGACTCTGCCTCGACCTACAACGGCTGGCTCTTCCCGCAGTAGGAACACAACGTCGCTTGGAAGGGCAGCATATCAATCACGAATGGCGCCCGCGCGTCCGAGGCCCATTCACGAGCCAGTGTGAGGGTCTCTTGCACGATCACAGAGAGGTGCGCGTCAAAGTGAGCACAGAGCGCCGCCTTGATACATCGAATGCCTGATGGAAAGTGATTCTGACTGCACGAGTGAACTCGCCGAATTCAATTCGCGTTCGCTCCTGAAAGGCTCATTTCGCAGTCCGGTCGGTGATGAGGTGCAGTCGCAATGACAGACGCGTGGTGCGGGTGCTGTACCGAGTGTAGCACAGCACCAGTGTCGTCGCACACGACGCGACATCTGGACGATGACGAGAGAACAAAGCTTGCTTCTCACTACCTGCGCTCATGCAGACAGTGACACTGTCAAGGTGCTGCGATGACGAGTCCACAGACATTTAGCGTGTTCTAGCCTCAGACTCCGCGCAATGGTGCATGAGTTTGTCGTCATCAGCCGCTGGAGCAGTGGTGCGAGAGAAGAAGCCAAGCCTCGAGATCGGCTTAGTCCGCAGCTTTGGCCCCTCACTCATCGCAGCACGCCCACGACCGAACTTTTTCTTCACCCGCAGCGTCTCACTTTTGACACGCCGCCGTCTGGGGCCCTCCGGGTGTTTGACCGCGACTGCCCAGGCTCTTCTTCACACCCGCAGGCGGTCCGCTCGAGGCACGTCGCTCTCTTCTCTCTGCGCCTTTCCCCGCAATTTCCTGCGCTTGTTGGGCAACCCTGCTTTCCTCCCCTCCTTCGTTTGCTCGGCTCCCTCTCTCCTCACGCGCCTCGATCGCATCCCCCACCCCTCCTTCCCCCGCTTTGCCCCCTTCATCCGCCGGGACTTCGTGGCCTCGCCTGCACCCCATCCATTGTGTGAGCAGGTGTGCTGCTGCGCCGATCTCTCACTGTCTTTCAACTTTCCCTTCCGGTCTCATCTCTCCCTCTCACCTACTCTCCGTCACCGCTACCCCTCCTCCCCTCCCTCCTCGCCGCCGTCGCCGTTTGATCCAGAGGTCCTTGTGTGGATTTGGATCATATCATATCACCCTGCTCACCAACCGACGTGCGGCGCAACCCTCACCCTCCTCCCTACTCCCCTTCTATCTTTCGCCACCCTCACAGGACTCACCACCACGAAGGAGGACTTATCGACAGACCTTCGATCCATTAGCTCCTTCGTCCTGACCATTCGCACATCCATTATCTCATCGTCGATCGCAACCATTCATCAAAATGGGTCTCCCTGAACGCAGGTCGGCCACTGTGGCCGCTCCACCTCGCAGCGGTGGTGCGCCAGCGATAAACCCCAACCTCATTCTTGCTTTGAGGTTTCTCTTGACCTCCCTCGTGTGCGGTCTTGCACTGGCGACGGCCATCATGGCCATCCTGGTCGTGCAGTACTACAACATGAACGACCCCATCATCAGACCGTCATGGGGATCGCTCATCTTCCTGATTGTCCTCGGCTTTTTCACTTGCATCATCTACTTTGGATACAACATTCTGCTCCCCATCGCACCCTTCATCAACTACGGCGACTTCCTCTACTCTCTGTTTCAGGTCAAGCTTGAGCTTTTGCTTCAGTTCACTTTCTGCGTTCTGTGGGTGTCGGGCGCGATTGCTTACGCTGCCGACCTCCGCGGTTACGAAAACTGCCAGTTCGACGGTTATTTGCATTACCCGAAGCCAGCCGACTTCGAGCACGTTTGCGATCTCACGAACTGGACCGTCCCCTTGGCCTACGCCACTTTCGGCGTGCAGACCTTGCTCTTCGTCGTCGAAGCTCTGTTCGGCCTCTACACCTTCCTCTACCTCGACCAAGAGAGTCTCAACGAGCCGCACTTCGCTTGGGGTCGTCGTGCATACGACTACAGAACTGGGGCGGCATCTAGCGGAGCAGCAAGTCGTGGCAATGCTTACAGAGCCAGAGCAGTGCCCGCCGATGCCGAGACTGATGGTCGTCAATCATCTTCGGAGGGACACCGATCCGGTCGCCGTGGCGCCGCATACAACGATCCAGAGAGAGGATCAGAGGAGATGGCAGAAGACAGATCGGAAGCCAGGCCAGCTTCCTTGGGTGCTCGTGGTCGTCGCGGCTACGACGAAGAGGAAGCGGACGAAGCAGATCACACTGCGGAGGAACGCGGCGACGATGACGGTTGGCATTTGCGCCAGGAGAACGGTAGTCACCGTGCTTAAATGCCGAACTCCAACCGTCGTGAGATCCGCGTCTAAGTCTTTTGTCTCCTACTACAACATACCACAGCACCCATGCAATCGCGCGCTACTCGTGTAGGATCGCCGCGCAGCCACTCTTGCTCAACTTGATGCACCAGCGCATCGAAACGACGCTCCATGTTTTCTTTCTCTTCACACAGACTCGTCCTTCGTCACCTCGCCTTTCGTTCTTCACTCCGGCGCGCGACACTGAGCGCGGGCTTCCCCCAAAGCACAGCCAGGAAGACTTCGGCAAATATATCCTGGCCGCCCTTGCCATCTCTGTCTTTACCTGACCCTCCAATCACCACCCTGTCTCCGCTCTCGCCCTTTGCAATAGCTGCACTTGCGGCTCTTGTACTAATGGTGCTGGGCGTCGAGCTTGTTTCTCCCATATTTTACCGACTCGCGCACAGACGCAGCTTCCCGCTGTGTCTTGACTGGGTACGACGCTCTTTCACGGATGCAATCCCTCAATCCAATTGCAGGCCGAATGGCCTTGCGAATTGACGTAGGTGACGTCGTCGACTCTGTCTACCAATTTCCCGTTTTGATTACCCTATGCTCCCTCCCTTTTGTCCTCTCTATACTCCTTGGCTTTGCTGTCTTTCTCGGCTCATTTACCACTAGGCTCATTGGATGAAGTATCAATGCACGCATGTTGAACCAGTTGGAGCCAGTCTGCTCGCTCATCGATCTGAGATACCTCTTGCGGCTGTTGTGACGCTACGCAACTCTGCAGCCATCAGCGTGTAGGCTTCTTTCGCGCCGAGCTTGTTGACATGCCAACGGGACGTGGTTGCTTGGTGTGTGAGCTGCCTAGCACCCAGAGACAGATTCTTGAACCACCCAGCCGACACGACCGGGAAGAAGTGAGACACGCGGACACTCACACGTGCAATGGCTGATGATCACACGATACAATCATGCATGCCACGAGACCGGCGGTGGGCGACTGCTACATCCATCGCACCTGTGGCTGGCTCCCTACCGATACTTTCGCACATCGGAGTGGCTTATTGATGAGTGTGCGACGGCCTCTCAAGCGTATTTATATCAGTCTGCAGTGGACGCTCTACCTGGCGCCCTGAACTCAAGACTTGTGGTACAGCAGTCGTGGGTCCAGGTGAGTCATGAGCGTGACCGCTTTCACGTCGTCCGCGCGTTCTGCCAAGAGAGTCCCATATGAGGGGGGTCCTTGATGGGTGCAAAGGTAATCTGCCAGACGTAGTCGAGAACATTCTGGAACAAACTTATGCGGCACAATTCTTGCCGCCGCATGCTACTACTGTATGAGCGCGCGCCCCATGCAAATGACGCGAATGACCCCGCACCGCGGCGGTCTGCTGTCGCGACGCGCGCCGCTCAAGTGCAAACATGCAGGATGCTAAAAAAGCGCTGCTGCTGCTTGAAGACTTTGTATAAATGTTCTGCATGTCGCCTCAGGTGCGTGCGTGTGAGGATGAGCTTGCTGGTGGAGTTGTGACTTTCCGCTGGCCTGTGGCCTGCATGATGTGCGTCGATGTTGGCCACACAAAATCTTCACACTGCAGCATGCATCGTCCATGCAAGCAATTCACGAACACGAAGCAAGCAAATGCATTGCACTGCACTGCTCTGCACTGCACTGCACTGCAGAAGGCCTCGAGAACAGCTCGATCGCCATTCCTTCTCCCACACGAGCGCAGCCAGCCCTTGTGGTGAGTGAAATGGTGAACGATGAGTCTTGAGCTGTATACATACCTACCTACATTGTATTTGGGCGGCGCTGGCGCATGTGCGTGCAATTTCACCTAGTCACGAGGGATAAGTGCGTGCGGCGGCTCAGCTCCAAGGTAAAATATCGTCCGATGACTTGACTCAGACTCACCGTGGATTGCTTTGAACCATACAAGGCAGGCAGCAAGCAGCATGCAGACACGAAGCTTCATGCTGCTGCTGCTGCTGCTGCTGCTGCTGCACTCAGACTCGTGGCCAGGCATTCTGCGCATGCTATAGCCGACCGCGACCTACGCTGACCAGCGTCGCTGTACCGCGCGCGCAGGCAACGCATCGCGCTGCGTTTGCAACTGCGCTGCCGCACATCGCACGCGAGCGTGCTGCGCGACCTTCGCAAATTTGGCGCAGGCTCGCTGGCGCTGCTGCATGGCCAGCGGGTGAGCTGTGCGCTGGCGTGAGCTGACCACTTGTTCCTCTTCTTCATCACATCTACATCCACACAATCCAGACTTGAAAGAATACGCTTCGTCGTCGTCTTTCCTGCCTCCCGTTCCCGGCTCGCGTTCAACGATCTCGTTGTGCTTTCCGTTGCGTACCTGACTCGTCTTCTCGTGTGCCCGTTCCGACGAAGTTCGAGTTCATCCAACCAATTGTAGTCAAGCAGTACAGTCCGGCTTCCGTCCGATACTCTAAGCTCAGTCAGTCAGCCAGTCGTACCGATTCTCGACTTTCTTGCTCTCATACTTTCTTCATCCGGTCTCCCACTCCTCGGCTCGATTCGACCCGCTTCGCTTCGGTCGTTCTCCTGCTTCTCAACAGTAACAGTAACTCTAGCGTTTGGTCTAGCGTTTTCCAGCTTCCCGACTCGTACATTTCTCGCACCTCGTCAATCTTTTCAAGATGGCTACCAAGGTTTACGTTGGCAACCTCTCGTGGAACACCACGGAGGACAGCCTCAGCCGTGCTTTCTCTGCTCACGGACAGCTGACCGATTACGTGAGTCTGGGCATGTACTTGAGCAGTGCAATTGGCGATATGTCAGCCTCTCATTTGCCTCTGGGTCTCAGGATCAAAGCTGAACGACGAAAGCACGGCGTGCCTCATGCTTTCGAATCCTTCCACCACGATCTGACTCCTGCGTTCGCTTCTTCCCGATTTCGTCTCCCGATCCGTTCCTACATCTTCTGCAGGTCGTCATGCGTGACCGTGACACTGGCCGCTCTCGCGGTTTTGGATTCGTGACCTTCTCGTCTCAACACGAGGCCGATTCTGCCATCGCTGCTCTTAACGAGACTGAGCTCGATGGTCGTCGCATTCGTGTCAACATGGCCAACTCTCGTCCAGCTGGGTAAGTTGGAGCAGCTCGGCGCTCAGTCTCGCCATCAACTCTTGTCGATCACAGGACAACATGAATCTACAACATGACCCGAATCTGGTGTTGACGTGGTCTTCTCTTTTTCCCGTTTCGATATGTAGTGGCTTCCCCGGTGGCCAAGCTGGTGGTGCCGGTGGCTATGGTGGGTACGGCAGTGGCTATGGTGGCGGAGCCCCCGGGTTCGCTGGTGGGTATCATAATCTCATAGAGATTATGCACCACCAAGTGTGCTGACCTGATCCTTGCATCCCTCTACGCCTAGGCGGTGCAGGTGGCTACGGTCAGCAAGGCTACGGACAGCAGGGCTACGGTCAACAAGGCTACGGACAGCCCCAGCAGGGCTACGGACAAGGCTTCGGTGCTCCTCAGCAAGGCTTTGGCGGTGCCGCTACTGGCTTCGCTGGTGCTCAACAGGGCTTCGGCGGTGGACAGCAAGGCTTCGGTGGTGCCCAGCAGGGCTACGGCGCTCCCCAGGGCGGCTACGGCGGTGCACCCCAGGGTTACGGCGGGTGAGTTGACGCCCTTGACTCGAAGTCGCTGCCACGAATCGATCCTCAACAGGTCTACTTTCTTGGCCGCTCTCGCCTACAGCCCTCAGTAAGCGGCACGCTTATTGCACTATAAGTCGTCTTGAGGTCTAATCGTTCTCGAGTCTCTTGCCAGTAATGATCACGAATGAATCAGCACACGCTCATCTCCTCGTCTTGAGCGAAGCCGACACATTTACCCTACTGTCGCCAAAGAGACCCTGCAACAGACCTAGTCCCACTACCTCGTCAACACACACGTGCGATGTTGTTCGTGAAGTCATCAATAAGCCCTTCTTTTCCTGAAGCCTCTTGCCCTCACTTTTTCCGCTCGCACCTGGTGCCCCATTTTCACCCCAAAAAAACTCGTCCCACTGTCCCCCACCCCACCGCCTCAACCCAACTCGAAATTCCCATTCAATCACCCGACCACCCTTTTACAATCACGCCCAATTAAAATGGAGTTTTGAGCTCACACGATACCTCGCAGCGCGTTGCGGCCCTTAAGTCAGCGAAGTCCAGCATATACGATGATGGCATCTTTCCTAGCGCGACGATGGCACACGGGGGAGGCATCCAGATTCACTGTGCTGGGAACAGCCTGATAGCTAAAGCCTGCTTAGTGGACAGAGTTGGGAAGAGGTGGGACTGGCGGGATGGTGCGCGAAGGTCCTCCACTGCTTCCATCACCTCCTTCCTCCTCCTCCTCCTCCTCCTCGTCTTCTTGGGCTGCCAGAGCAGCTGCGAGCTTCATACTGAGAATTGGTGTGACAGAGACTGGCACAGCATCAGCAGATGTATCTACCAAAAAGCGCATTTGGTGCTCGATTGTCAACTATCGGCAGTCGACTCACGCCTGAGCCTCGTTGCCGTAGTGTTGGTGGCGTTTCTGAGCAAAGGCCGCACGATTGGCTTTTTCTGTGAAGGGCACGGGCGGCAGTCGCGACATCAGGATGCTGAAGTGGTATTTTGATTGGCAGCAAAGCTGCCGTCGTCGCTTACCCTCTGGGTCCAAATCTTCGTCATCCTCGTCATCGAGAGTCTCGTCGGGTCGGGTGTCCATGTCGTCGACGCCCCTGCCGCGCGCCTCGTCCCTCACGGCGCCACGATCGTTGTTTCTAGCACTGGACGAGCTGCTCCTTCTACTGCTGGGCGGCAAGCTGAAGCTGGGGCTCCTGCTAGTGGCTCTGCCAGCAGGCGATGGGTTCTCTCCGGTCGAGAGGACAGACTCTGCACCTGATCCTCGCCTGGTTGAGAGCGTCGAAACATCTGCTGCATCCAGACCTACTGCTAGGCCTGCGCTGCCAGCTCTGCCTCCCGGGCCTGCATTGGCTGATGTGTTGGCTGCCAACAGATCGGCGGCTGAGGTCCCTTCTGGCAGGCTGTTCTGACCACCGCTGCTCGAGCTGCTATCTCCCCCGCCGCTGCCTTCGAAGTAGTTGTGCTCATTGTCCAGATCGAGGGCTGAGCAATCGCAAATCATTTGTCGAATCAGTAGACTACTGCGCTGAAAGCTGGCTGAACAGGACATTCTGACTCACCGTCGACGCTTCCCAAGCTCGCACTTCTGACGAAAGGTGTCTTGGGCTCATCGATCTTCATACGAGCTGCCGTATTCTCCCTCTCGATCTCGTGAAGCGTGAGGTTGGTCTCATCCCAAGCCAACCTGAGCCATCAAGCACCGAAGTCAGTCCAACTCGGCACTGCAGCGAGACGAAAGCGGAAGCAGCACAAGAAGGATGACCAGCTGGGCATGCTCACCTATTTCCATGCTCATCGACTGGGGGGCTCTGAGCACCTTGAGGTGCAACGGCGCTTGCTTGACGCTCAAGGCCGCTTGCACTGGCGTTTTTGAGAATTCCCTTTGGCCTCGGCGCCGCTGCAGATGGAGGAGGCGAGTGGCGAGGAGAGGAGCTGGACATGATGGATGATCGCAGCAAGCGCGGCGAGTGTACAGTCGCAAAGGATCGAATGTTTAGCGTCACCGGGTGGATCGTGGATTCAAGATCTGATTAGCGAACAGGAGGCGGGTGTATGTTTGTGAGGGTGGGCGTATGTTCTTGACGTTGAGCCTGTTTGCATCGGCTGCTTCAAGGAACGTCCGATCCAGCGATGCGTGAATGGCGATAGAGGAAGTCGTGAGTGATGTGAATATCAGCTAGGCAGGTGATCCGAGCACTGATTCCATGCGTACCTACTTGTGGGGGGGGG
>CCYA01000253.1:280701-293441 GCA_900000165.1 Ceraceosorus bombacis
CTGGGACACAGCACAGAAGTGTCCACTCCACCGCTTGAGAGGTGGTATTTATAGTAGGAGTATCCTGCAAGATAACTGTAGGGTGGAAAAGCGTGTAGACGGCGTAAGAAAATCACGAACACAGCAATACAATGCAGACAGGAACGGTGCAAGACGCCGTCAGGTGCTGGCTATGCGATTGTGGGAGCTGACGCCACTCGAGGTGTTGCCGACATGGAACGCCGTGCCCGCGCAGCCAGAGGACTGTGGCTATGAGCGCAGGCAGCCCTGCACGACTCCAACTTCTTAAAAGCGAGGGTCTCGCTTGCACCACGACGGACAGGAAGACTGCGTGGACCGCTCTGGTACAATGGTGCCACCGCCACAGCTCGCCAAGCATGCGAGTATGATGATGAGGCAGGAACGACGGCGGGCGTGGGGAAAGAGGCAGCCTTGATCCAAGATGCACAATTTGTGATTTGCATGTAATCACGTACACACGGTGGTGCTGGCCGCGTGCACACATGTGTAGCCCTGATTGGTATGGCGCTGCACCGGAGGTCCGATGACAAACGTAAACGATTGATGACGCCAATCTTGCTGGTCAGGCCGTCGAGGCGCGCACCCGAGCCGCAGCCACCTCTCCACGCTGCACCTTGGCCAACTTCGCATGCTTAGCAGCGCATTTCGCCACGGCAGCGTTCGCCATGGTCTGATCCACCATCTGCTGCACCTGTGCTCGCGTGCGACGGCGTAGGAACCTTCATCCTCGAGTCTGAGTGCCTGCCGTGAAGGGCCTCGTTCTTGCCGATCGATTAATCGCTCGACCGCAAGGAGGTGTGCTGCATGCTCTCCTACTGTAGCTGCACCTCGGCCCCCGTGCGCGTGCGCTGCGCTCATCTCCGTTCCTCGCGCGCGCGTAGAGCTGCGTCCGTTGCGCGTCGGCCAACGAGCGTGACCGTTGTGCCTGTTGTGCCTGCTCCTCGCTTTGCCACTCGCGCTGGCTTTTGAAGGAACATCACAAATGTGGGCACCTTGAACAATGTACAGAATCTACGATTCTGAGTCTTCCGCAGCAAAGCAAGGCATGGAAGGCATGCCAGATCTCAACAAAGCAGCGCACGCTCTCCCAACGAGATGTCCGACGCGCCTATGGGCACTTGTTCCCAAACTTGGCAAGCCTCATGAGAGAGCTAGCAGGCCATACCCGCTCGATGAGGCCAACTTCGTGGCTGCATTTCCGGTCCCACGTTTCAAGTCGCCTCGCATTGGGCCCAGTCTTGCGCGAAGACCGACTTAGGTGATCTTTGGGCTGCGCGATGCGCAAGCCGCCACTCTGCCTCTTGCCCCGCCCCCGCAGATAGAGTCACCGCCAGATTCCTGTCGAGATTTGCACCAAAACCATGACTCTCTGTGCGACTCACAGGTGAAGGATGCACTGCAAGAGGCCCTATCCTTATTGCAGTCGAGCCGCGACTACCGTTTCGCGCTAGCGGAGCCACCTTCCTTTTCTCGCTCCCTACCGAAGCTCGTCTCTAGCCTGTCGTCCTGAAGCACTGCACACACTCGCCAAGCGCGAAAGTAGTCGGAAGACGAGAAGGTCGCCTGTGACGGTCCAGGTCCAAATGTAGACAAGATGCCTTGCTCGCTTGACTGAAACAGAAATGCAAAGCTGTGCAAAGCGAGACAGTCTTTGCTGAGGGAAGGCTCTTAGTGGAAAGTGTCGCGTGTAGAAGTCCGACGTCCAACCGAGATTGAGACTGCCAGAATGGTGGCGTAGGAGAGCGAGCGATGCGGTCCATCCAAATGCGCGGAGTGAAGTGGGGGCCGCGCAACGAGCGGAGGTGTCTGGTGCCCCTTGGTCCGGCTGGCTGGCCGAATGGCTTCGGGGATCTCAGCACGGAGAGAAGCTCGCTGTGGTCATGACTGAAGATGAGCGTCAAGGCGTGACGAGTGGTGAAAGAAGCGAAACGGTAGAAGAAGTGAGACTGCCAGAAAGGTCGGGTGCTTTTCCTGAAGACTGTGTGGTATGCCTGTCGGCCACCAACGTTCGTGTCAGCGAAGTCTTGAGTCACGAGTGTACAGTAGTGTGAGTAGGTGACCAAGCAATCACGCCTTGCCGCGCGATCGCGCGACGTCTTGAGGGAAAGGGGGGAGGGGGCGGCATATCAGCTGTGTGCTGCATCTGCACTCGATCCGCATCTACATGCATGTACTCCCGCCTGCAGATGAAGAGGCACGAATCACGAATGGAGATCGACAGCAGCTGCGGGGCCAGCAGTCAGTCGCGGGTGTCAAAGTGGCTCAACAAACGGCATCCAAAGCTGCACGCTTCTCGACCGGCAGATGCACGCACCGCACGCACCCACCAGCCACGACTGGAGCGCACGTCAACCTTGCTCTTGCATTCCCTCGCCTTCTCTGCCATGGCCCAAGCTTGAGTCGCGACGGAGAACGCTCAAATAATTTCAACATTGTGATTCACATTTCGATGCAATGGGCTGTCTGTCATGTCAATCGGGCGCTCCCAACTGACACGTGCTTACAATCTTCGAAGAGCCGATCATCAGCTGAACACGTACAATTGTCATTTGATTAACATAGGAGAGATCGCTATACGTCACGAGCGCGAGCGCGCCCGGGACGACAGCCAGAGAGCACATACATACTACTGTACTTCTCTGACGAATCTTGCTCATGCAGTCAAAGTGCCATCAGTCCTGTTTTGTCTGCTTTGACCGACGAGCTGCGGTGTGGTGTGGATGGCCATGCATGCACACGCCCGGCAACAATCACGAAGGGGACGCTAAGAGGGACGCCAGAAGCCAAAGTTGCTTGTTTGTGCCTCACGCATCGTGACGTGAACAGCGCGTTGTGTCCCTTTTGACAATACGCTCCCATAGGGCTTTGCTGCCGCTCCTTTACAATCCAGGATGAAGATTTCACGATTGCTTGCTCACACACACAGTCGCCATCCACCACTTTGACTGCTGTGTACTTGATGGCTCAGATGCACCTTCAAGCCACTCTTTGACTGTGTGCCAGTATGACTGCAAGGAGGATCGATCGCTTTGTGGGATATGCCATCACAGCAGTCACCGCACCTGTCACCCGTTCACTCAGCGGGACTGCACCCATCATGCAGTCAATGAGTGTTGGCCCGAGACCGTGTCGAGCCACTGTTCTCCTGCAGACGGGACAGGTGCTGGCGAAGACCCTGACTAGAGTCCCAAGGTGCTTTGCCGCTACGGAAAATAAGCATCTCGACGTCATACACCTATGCAGCGGGCCTCCAGAATCTTGCATCGAGGGGCTCTAGGGCTACGCCAGCTCGCGCGACACGTGACAGCCAGACGGTGAAGCTGATCCATAGAGCGGTTCCAAAATCGTGATGTGTCATCCCCGCCCACCGACGAAGAGCTTGGCAAGAGCCAACTCGCGTCGATATCAGAGCATCAAGGTCAGTAGTGTCCTTGCCTCTGAATGTACAGCGCTCCTGCGACATCGAGACTTTTTCATTCGTGATTGCAAAGGCCTCGGCACAAAGGACGGCTCTGCGCCTCGAGAGAGATTCGCACGCCTGTCACGCATGGCGAGCCGGCGTCGCATGCAAGATGCTTGCTTGCGTTGACGGGACGAGGCGTGGGAGCCTCGTCTGCCACTTCGAATCGCCGGTGCGGTGGCCTCGTTTCTGACTTTGCGGTGCACAAGAGCTTCGACACGAGGTCTGCCACCCTCAACAAGCTCATTTCCTCATGTCATTGCTCCTTACAGCTCCTCGTGCGAATGACTAGACTTCTTGGCAGGCTCGCCTCTGGTCGCTTTCCTTGCGAAGATCTTCTCTAAAGCTGCATACGGACACGATTCAAGAGATGATCAGAGACGTGGATGCCGATCTGCATTCGAGAATGCGACTTACCAGTCTGAATATCGCCTTCAATCTTATCAGGCATGACAACCTGCAGGAATGGCCGGCAGAGGAATGAGCACGTGCCAAAGGGAAGCTCGCCATCGCATCAGACGTACCTGATACTCGACAAAGAGGTCGCCGTGGCCGTCGTCGTCTCGCTTTGGCATGCCCTCGCCCTTGATGGTCTGTGTCCAGCCTGGTTGCGTGACGGTCGTCCGCCGCAATGTCACGTTGTGGTCATCCATGTGGCGCAGCTGATGGTCGAAGCCCAAGAGTGCATCGGCCAAAGAGATTGGATATGTGGTGTATAGGTGATTATCCCTGCGGCGAAAGTCTCCCTTGTGGCGTACGGACCTACAAGATGCGGGCCCGAATGCTACGTGAGTCTTTGCAAAGCCAATCGGAGGCCTGCACATTGCGAGTATCAGGCTTCCCTTCTCACCTGAGCTTGAAAGAAACATCTCCGGGCTCAAAGTCGGGCCCTTCATCCGCGTCTCCTTCAAACACGATCTCTTCGCCTTCTCGCGCACCCGGCAGAATTTCCACATCTAGATCCACAGTCTCTACGGTTACCTTCTGACCGTTGCATCTAGAGCAGAGGTGCTGGATGACCTGCCCTTGCCCGCCGCATCGGTCGCATTGGACCTGCCAGGTGAAAAGGTGGACGTCAGGTCAGCGAGTTCCAAATCCTCTGCTGCACCTCAGTCCCACCGGCCACACCGCTCACCTGTGACCGCGTAACGAATCCAGGCATGATTTGCTGCTGCACCACCCGAATGCCTTGTCCACCGCAAGCCTCGCAAGAGTGGATGTCGCTCTTTTCCCTCGCACCGCTGCCATCGCAGGCTGCACAAATGACGTTCCTCTGATGCTGCACGCTAACCCTCCGTCCTCGATACATATCTTCCAGCCCCACCTCGAGATTGTAATTTCGATTTGGACCCCGTCGTGGGCCTTGCTGACCAAATGGTCCGCCACCTCCGCCAAAGAAGTTTCGGAAGACGTTCATCGGATCATTTCCGGCAGCTGAACCTGCTTGCTGCTGATGCCGCTTCACTCCATCCTCTCCGTACCGATCGTAGATCTTGCGCGTCTCGGGCTCCGACAAGATTTGATACGCCTCCGACAGCTCCACAAACTGAAAGCAATAAGACAAAGGCATGAGTAGACTGATTCAGCAGGTGCGAAGCGCGACCTACTGACCTGATCGCCCTTTTCCGGATGTTTGTCAGGGTGCAGCTTCTGAGCAAGTTTCTGTGAGGGCAACGAGGGAGCATTGAGCTTAGCCGTGCCGTCTATAGGAACACTGCCAGTAGTGCATGACGCACTCTGTACGCTCGCTTGATCGTCCGATCATCCGCTTGTCTATCTACCCCCATGATCTTGTAGTAGTCCTTGGCTGCTTCCACTGAGAGTGCAAACACCGCAATGAAGAGAATGGCTACGATTGCAAGGCTTTGCCAAGCACGTAGAGTAACATGGCGAGAGCGATGAGCCTCCAGGAGCCTCTGTTTGCCCCTTCCCTCTCTCTGGCGCAAGCTGAGGAGCTGCCTCGCCATCACGAGCTTCTATGTCGCACGACACGAGGTCAACGCACGTAATCCCTCGCCTAGGCAGTGCGTGTGGAACCTTGCGGCCGATGGACAGCACGTTTTGGCGAGATGAGCAGGAGAGGTGTCTGACTGACAGCTGTCGATGCTTGATCGCAAACAGCTCTTCAGGATTCAAGTATCGTGTTCGCAAGTTGAGGAGAGGAACAGGGATTTGTACACGTGGAAGGTTTGCAATCGCAGCAAGGTGCGTTCGCCTGCACGAATCACAATGTACCGCGCTTCTCTTCTACATATCGTGACTGCATGCATGGATGGTATCACGCCCGCGGCGATTCTTCGCAACTTTTGACGCGTGACTGCTGCATTGATGGTGACTTAACTAATTCAGATTCACATTCTGATTCAATTGTTC
The DNA here is from genome assembly GCA_900000165.1 of Ceraceosorus bombacis. Classification (NCBI taxonomy): domain Eukaryota; kingdom Fungi; phylum Basidiomycota; class Exobasidiomycetes; order Ceraceosorales; family Ceraceosoraceae; genus Ceraceosorus; species Ceraceosorus bombacis. The sequence continues at coordinate 286,556 of CCYA01000253.1, forward strand.
AACGCTCATATCATGCACAGCTAGCAATTTGAATCAAGGGGCGGCCAAAGTTGTGAGTCCGTGCACCCTCGAGCCTGCATGGTGGTCACGCGAGACGTGACGGCTCCGCCTGGTGAGACAGCCCCCGAGTCACGAGTTCCACCAGCACTTGTGACTCCATTGAGATTCAAGCTTCAGATTCACCTTGATACAGTACGTGCATGGTCCCTTCATCTAGATCGATATCAGATAGCAATCTTCGCGCAGTTCAAGGCCGTCGATTAGCGCGCGCTGCCCGAATTGGTCGAAGATCACCTCCACCGGGTTGCGATTGTTGAGCAGGGTAAACGGAGAATGACTTCGGGGTCTTCCTTACCACACATGGCCTCGAAACACGCCACCGCCATCCAACTTCGGCCCTCCTGTGCAATCAGTACATTGTACATTCCACGATAGCTTGCCGGCGACGCCATGACCAGACTGGAAAACCCACAACTACCTAGCGAGCTCATCTTGCTAGTCCTAGAGCACCTTTGCGGAGCACGACCTAGCTTGCTCAGTCGTACAGTGGTGCGGACGCTGCGATCTCTCTGCCTTGTCTCGCGCGAAGTGTATGGACTTGCACAGGCCCTGCTCTACAACACACTTCGACTCTGTGACGGTCACTCGGCCGCTCTGCTCACTCGCTCGCTGCGAGCTCGGCCACACTTGAAGCAAGCCATTCGTGCTGCGTGGTGGGGAAAAGTAGATCCGCTCGATCAGACCTGGCGAACGCCACCCGTTCACCAAGCAGCTTGGTACAGCATCAGTCGCATAGGCGGTCTACTTGTCGGTCATCACTATTGTACGAAGCCGGTAGGATCTTGGTGCACTGGCGAAGATCTGAGCACAGCGCTAGAGTGGAATGCTAGGCTCGAAGGCAGGGCTGATCAGCTCCGCGCTCCTTGGGCTTACCACCTTGTCGTCTGTACGCTCGAGAATTGGATGCCTCTTCTGCTACGCTCGGCCGAATGGTGCACCATCACTCATCTCACCATCACTCTCTATCCGTCCCTATGGATCGATCAAGATCTCTTCGAGCACGTACTCAGGACGCTTCTGTCACAGTCGGCTCTGCCGCTGCTTCAGCATCTCGTCTTGTTGGTGGGACACGACGGATTCGCGGTTGGCTCAAGGGTGAGAAGGATCGATCGGTCAAGAGCTATCGCAGCGGCTGCTTCCCGCATTGCGGATCCCCGTCTCAGAGTGCTTGGGGCGCCCACGCACTTTGGCACCGCTGGTCAGGGTCTGGCTGAGGATGTGGAAAAGTACACTCGTAGAGGGTGGGAGGCCAGAATCCGTGGAGAGAAGGGACCATGGATAGGTATGGACAGCATTGCCGCTTTCACACCACTTGCACATGAGAAGCATTGTAGCGATTCTCCCTAGCAAGTGACCGCAGTCAGGCAGGACCGCAAGTCAACAGTCGCTGCATCGCAAACTGCTACTTGCTACTCACATCAGCCAGCGTTCGTCGCCCCTTCCTCGAAGGCATCGCGAACCTCACCGCACCCTCATCAGAGCGAAGAGCATCTCCTTGCTGCTGTCAAAGCGATCGACAGCTGCCCGGCTGCATCTGGATGAAACACAAAACAAGCGTGAAGGCGCAGCTATCAATCAAAAAGTCAGGGACCGTGAATTGTACAGCAAGTACAAAAGGTCCGGGCGACGCGGCGGGTCGCTGCATGCTGCTGCAACATCGCTCGAACCGTCACGGCGGTCGCGCGGGTTCCGGACAGGCGCAACGATGAAACAGATCAAGAGATGGCAACGGCGCTGCGCCGCGCGATGGCACACATACATCACATCATCTTGCATGTGATTCAGCACGTTCAGATACAAAGGATTCACGATTGCATGGGCGCCGTGCACTATTTCATTTGAAGCAGCAGAATCAAATTTACCATTCTACTCAGGCTCAATTAACTCACCACTCATAACTCGAAATTCAAACTCTTGACTGGTGAAACAAGTCAAGTGTCCAGGAACAATCAAGAATGGCAAGCTAGCCATGCAGCTCCGTCTTGCATACATGCTTCTGCTTTACAAGATCTTGTAGTCAAAGATCTATATTGACTCAAGCCTTTAGACTCAAATACCCCAGACCGAATTCAGGAGCGAGATCAGACCCAGCTACAAACTGGCGGCCAATTACCCAAGAGGTATGGGGGGAAATGGTGGATTTTCTCCCCTTCTTTCTCCCACTTGAAGCCGTATCTCCCGCCCCTTCCTCTCCTTTTCGGGCGGTCAGCGGCCATGTCAACCCTTGGAATTGACCATTCTCCAGAAGAAACACTAAGCGATGATGAATGGGCCACATCGTTTCGAGTGGGCGTTTTGAGTGACTCGGAAAGTCAGACTTCCGTCTCGGAACGGAACGATCTCTCAGTCTCAAGCGCTGCAAGGCATCACACACCAACGCACGATCAAGGGCGCCAGTGCGCTCGGGTAAGTACAGGCACGTCACAAGAGAACGTCTTGCACAAATACTTGCTGAAGTAACGTCGATCCACAGACCGCATACATCCCGGACGAGGATGAGTCTGACGTCGTTTTCCGTGATACGCCATTGTAAGTATCGTCATTTGCATATTCCAAGCTGGGTGGTGATCTCTCGCTGAGGCTTGCGTGTAGCACTATCGCCGCTCGCAACGCTGCGAGCCGCAACACTCATATCAGTGCCCACAAAGACGGGAGTAAGAGCGACAACAGCTCGATGGTCGGAGAAGCCTCGAACCGTGTCTGTGTGCCCAACTCGAACCCAGACACGCCATTCAAAATGCCAGACGACGCCGACAGCTCATCGAGTCAGAACGGACCAAAAGCAGCTGGCTCTCCGGCCCCTCTCCAAGTTCAAAGACCCCAGGAATCAGCGCATACAAGCGGCTCCGCTGTTCGCGAACCAACGATCCCGGCCAAACGTCGCACGCTAGGCATTAGACCTATGGTTATGCCCATTAATCATTTCAAGCCTCCTCAAACGACTTTTGCCTTTACACGCCCATCGTTGAGACCACCGCCCATCCGACAAGAGCCTCCCGAACATGCATCGGACGACGCTTGTACGTCGCCGGACCCATCATCGCCGAATACCGTCGAGCCGTCGAGAGGTCCGCCCAAATTGGGTGCGGGCTTGCAGCGCGCACGCGTCGGATTAGCAAAAGGAAACATCAGCAAGGGTCAAGCGACGCAGGCAAAGCTTTGTTTCATACCCCCGCACGACAAGCATCAGATGGTCCAGGACGAAAGCAGTGTAGACCCGAAAGTCACCGCAGTCCCGTTTGACGACTACTCGGAGAGTATTCAGAGCGACGAAGAGTGGCTCGAAACCATGCAAGACGTCGAGGACGTCTTATCCTCGAGCAGAAGCCCGCCTGTCTGCTCTGAGCCACGTGCAACCTCAGCCTCGGCTATATCGACGTCTTCACTTCATGAGCTAGGTTCGACTGGGAATCGCCGGTTTCCCGCGGCAGGCGTCAAGAGGTCAGCCGTCGGGACACCGAAGCAACACTTCGGCTCGATGCTCCCCTTTGGTACACCTCACCTCCCAGCAGACCATGAAGCTCGTGGCGATGCTGCGCAGTATCGAGCTGCAGTCGTTGAAGTGCGCGAGCCCTCGAACCCGCGATACACTGCTGAGGAACGGGCAAGACATGGCTTCGAGTTGGCAGCCGCCAGCGGCTTCAAAGTTTACGAAGATCCTGTGCGGTATCCGCCTGCTCCTTGGAGCTCTGTAGAGCCGTCGCCCCGTCAAGACGACATTTTGTACACGAGTGCCGGGCAACTCCATCCGTCCATGGCACGATCATTTCCTCTGCCGAACAGCACTACCTCGCAACACGGTTGGAGTCCTGCACACGATCTTTCGTCACAAGGAGCCCCTCTTCCTACGCTGCTTGCGCACCAAGAGACGGTGCCCCACTCTCTATTTCATGACCATTTGACCCACGGCGAGCCTAACAGCAGCTCCTATTCTACCCAAGATGCTGACATTGTTGGACATCTACCTAACTATGACGCTACTGAGGACGATGGCTTGTCTGATACACATCCCGGCCAGGATGCTGTACAAGCAGGTCGCGTTTCTCGCCTGACTATCGAGGCTGGCACGGGATGGAACCAGGCTTCGCGCGCTTCATGCCTCCAGCCGCGCACTCACACTACGAAAAGCTACAACAGTCCTGCAGACAGCGCTCTGGCATTGCTGTCCTCTCCAAATCGTGAGTAGCTCGCCAAAAGTTGTTCTCGGCGCTAGATGGACCGATGACTTAGATCTTTCTACGCGCAGATCGCCGGGGGAGACGGACCTTGCCTATGCATCGAGACCGCGCTTCACCAGAGCTATCTGGTGCCAGCACCACTCGAAGCAAGCATCGTCTGCGTGATTTCCGTTATCGCGCGGCTGCTCACGACGAGCAACTCGCTAACGAGGCCTGGAGCGGAACTTTGTGGGCGAACAAGCTTGGTCGATCCCTTCAGCTGCGCCAACGCGAGCAATCGTCTCAGCGCTTACTTCCGAGCGTTGCTCAGCGCAAGGGCAGCGGAAACGGCGTTCCTCGCATGACGCCCCAAGGTCGTGCAAACGCAAGCAAGCGCCTGAGGCTGCCACTTTTCTCGAATCAAGCAAATGCTCTCCAAGGCCCAGCTCGCAGGCAGAGCGAGGCTACTGGTGCGCATCAGAGGTACGACACCGATGAAGACCCTAGCCGAGAAGATATAGCCATCTTTGACAGCTACACAGATCGCCATGCTAGCATTGGTGATGGTGACGAACAACAGCGCTTGACGCTCTTCGAACCTTCTCCCCCCGCCAAAAGAAGTCGCGCGTCCTGAAATCGTTGAAACTTGTCTTCGCGCGACGTGTTCCTCGTCGGCACAAGGACTGCACCACTCGCATATTCAAGCTTGTTGGCAGTGTTGTCTTGGTAATGACAACCACATGGCACTCAGAGTGACTGGTATTCTGAGAGTTTTTCCCCAGTGCCCTTCCTTCTTCGCGGCAGCAGGCTGATAGCCCCTTCCGCAGCGAGGCGGGCACCAGCTTCATTGGCGGGATTGCCCTTCCCTTCCGCTCGAGTGCAGACCTGACGCGAAGAAGATCAAGCATTGTGACTTGGTGAGGGCGAACCGAAGCTTGCGGGATCGCGATGACTTTTCAAAATAGTTACTTGCTGCAAGCTGGTCATCACGCTGTGGTTTCGCACGGAGCCATTGTTCAAAATCGGCAACTTCTCGCCCCTTATTGAGCATGAAAGCAGGCGTGCAGCCGATGTGCGCGGGAGCGTGGGAGCAGCTGCACGCGGCGGCCTGCCAGACCGTCCTACATTGCCAGGTACTTCTGCCCAAGTGCCTCGTTTCGTCATTCGTAGCACTTGCGCTAGTGTCCACAAGCGCAGAATTGGCCGCCGGCACGGCGAGTTGTGACGGCAATGCAAGCTGCACGCCATGCAACCGAGACCTCGGTTCAGAGATGAATGATGATTGCATCGATCGAGAGATCTGGCGCCTGCACGCTGATGTGGTCGACCGAGGCGGTATAGGCTTTGTGTGGAAAGATCCTCATGCTGAGGTCAGAAGCGTGGCCTGCGGAAGAGATGCGGCCCGTCGTCACGAGTCTCCGATGCGCGTGATTTCACGCTCGGGTCGTGTATAGGTAAGATCCGCTCTCGTACCCATCGCACAACACGGTGCCAGACCGAGCAAAATGCTCACTGAGACTCCACGCATTTGGCACAGGATGGGCGGCGGCGAGGGAACATGCACGTAGAGTTGCGAAAGTTCAAAGGGTGACGCGGAAGGAATTCAAGACTTTTCTCAATGACCGCCACCAAGCGTTGAAGCGGAAGAGGTGGCGGCAAGTCTGATTACGTTTTGTCTGAAGTGCGAGATCCCTTGCCGCGAGCTTTACAACCGTTGACTGATCCGATGAGCAAGTGATTGCGGTTGGGCCCTGCATTGAGGAAAGATTCTGCGACCGACAGGCCTGCATGAGCTCCTGCTGCAGAGGGGTGCTGATGCTGGACCTGCCCGCGCAACCCTTGCCATCCAAGCTCAACAAATGGGCTGCGTCGACAGCGCGCATGCTGGAAAGCTGTGTGGATGCTAGACCTGGCCAGGAGCATCGAATCGGCAGTCCCGAGCGCTGATCCCAGACGGACTGATCCCCTCGACGTGCATGGGCAAGGGTCAAGTGCGACCTGGGCGCATGTCTGCTCTAAGCAATGGGACAGCTATCAAGCCTCCTCCCGACTCGCAAGGTTTTTTGAACGCGCAATCGGTGGCACTTCAAGTCCAAGACTCATGCTATTTCGTTCAGGAGCACTGAGTGCGATTCAAAATTGCACATTCACGATTATGAAGTTCGCATACCAACGGATCGCTTATGATGACGCTCTCTCGTCGGTGCACGGGCGCGAGGTGGATGCATGCATGGTGCAGACACGCAGACAGATGAGCCTTGGGCTACTGCGCAATTGAAGCAACTGGCTGTCAATCTGTCTCTGCTTCGCTGCTATACTCCCTGCTGCTGAGTGCTGATGGGATGGGCCGTTTGGACGAGGCAGATTTGAGGACTAATTGCCCACATACAACAGGCAAAGGAACGATAGCTCTTGGTCATGACTGCAGGAGCAGAATTTAAGAGAGTGACGAATTGCCTGCCGCGCTTGCGCTGGGCAGATGGCGGATGGCGAACGCGCGCGCGCGCGCGCGGCGCAAGGCGTCGTTGAACCGTTTCAAACGATCCAAGATCCAAAGCAGCACATCGATCCCCGCCTGGCGCAGCATTCGGTCGAGGAAAGGTCGATCAAAGCACTCGACTCGTGACTGGCGAGCGGCCTGAGGTCGGATGGTGTAGCGGTGTGTGTGT